>SRLM01000153.1:3660623-3810649 GCA_015708895.1 Populus ilicifolia | reverse complement strand
TCCCCCTCCTTCTCTATTTCAGATCCAAATCAATCCTCTAAGTTCCGTTACCACCTCCAGGTACCAACCATTAAACCCTTACTAATTTTCTCTTATTCTCTATTATCTTTTCGATCTGTAATTTTGAATTTCTGTCGCAATCACTCATTAATCGTAACATCATCGATTTCGATTTTGTTCAGGATTCATTTTTGATTCAGTGATTAGTAATGTAATTAGCGATGATTACTTTTGATTTTGTTTGAGTGCAGGAGGTAGAGGATTGGTCAATAAAAGGAAGGATGTTTGGCGCTAGCAATCGTAAGTTATTTTTTATGATTTTTAATTTTTTTTCTATAATGCTGAATTCGGATTTCTTTTGAGTTAGAGGAAAGAGGCGAAAAATAATGAAAGAGACACGAAATAGATACGGAATGGAAGTGAACGTAATGCTGATCATAATTACAGTGCTGCCATTGCATATTTTTGTGTCGTGAATAGATGGATGGATGATTGTTGATGTGCTATGTTCATAATTTTGGCTCATGTTTTGTTGGGAGTGTAATTTATTTGTCAGTGAGATTCCGTATGGGTAATGTGTGTGCTAAAGAATTGAAATTTGTGTTTTGTAACAGCTTTTGGACAATCATCGAATAGTCCGTTTGGGACAACACAGCCGGCTTTTGGTCAGACCAGTAATGCAAGTAACAATCCTTTTGCTCCGAAGCCATTTGGTAGTCCGACTTCTCCTTTTCGTGCACAAACAGGAAGTTCTATATTTGGGGGCACTTCAACTGGAATGTTTGGCACACCCCAAACTGCTTCATTCTCTGCAACAAATGCTTTTGGTAGCTCAACGCCTGCTTTTGGAGCATCTAGTACCCCTGCTTTTGGAGCGTCTGGTACCCCTGCTTTTGGTGCTTCGTCGTCATCAGCATTTGGTGGTAAGTTTTTATTTTTATTTCCTTTTCCACCTGTCATCGATTCTTGGGTTATGATTTTGCCATGTAGAAGTAAGATTGTTGTGCTTGTACAGTAAATGGATATGGATTGTGGACTAACTCGGAGATTTCGTAAACTTTTGTCTTGGAAGTCTTACAGCAGACAAGTTTTCAATTCCTTGGAAAATCAAGTGTTCTAGGAGATGATTTGGTTGCACAGCATGTTGGTTATTTTTCTAAAATCTGAATGCTTCTTGTTGTTTCACCCTAGTTTTTGAGCTCGTTGTTTCATTATTGTTTGTTTTCTTCAATGAAATTGGTAGATGTTGATATTTAATTAATTATGATACAGTATGTTTACTATTTCATTTTTTGCCTGTGCATTTTTTTTTACTACTATCCGGTCTCTGTAGCAGACTTATACTTGCTTGTTTTTCTTCTTAGCTTGGTGATGTTCTTGCCTTTGTGTTCTCCCTCATCAACATTTTAATGGCTAACTTCATCTGCCTTCCCTACTAGCATCTGTATATCAAGACCAACAAATTCATGTGCTCAAACACTCATGTGCACACACACTTTAAGTTTGTGTTGGTATCCTTTATCTGATTGTTTGTTTTTCCCCTGGTTTTACAAATGGACAGCACTTTCTCACTCTTTCTATATATTTATTTGCAGGTTCTTCTGTTTTCGGTCAGAAGCCTTTTGGAGGCTTTGGGTCTACTGCTCAAGCAAGTCCTTTTGGAAGCACAAATCACCAGTCACAACCAGCTTTTGGGAATAGTTTATTTGGTTCCACACCTTTTGGTGCACCAACTCAGTCTGCATTTGGCGCTACTAGCACTCCTGCCTTTGGCGCTACAAGTACTCCTGCCTTTGGCGCTACAAGCACACCACCCTTTGGCTCCACAAGCACCGCCCCAGCCTTTGGCTCCACAAGCACTGCCCCAGCCTTTGGCTCCACAAGCTCTGCCCCAGCCTTTGGCTCCACAAGCACTGCCCCAGCCTTTGGTGCCCCAAGCTCCACCCCAGCCTTTGGTGCCCCAAGCACTGCCCCAGCCTTTGGCTCAACGTCGACTCCTGGTTTTGGTAGCACAGGAACTACATTTACCAGTTCCCCGTTGTTTGGAACTGGTGGAGCTTTTGGAACTTCCACCACTTCAGGTTTTGGAGCTTCAACTACCACACCTGCCTTTGGGAACTCAACTGTTTCTGCCTTTGGGACACCAACTACTTCTGCTTTTGGGGCTACTTCATCACCATCCTTTACGTTTTCATCCAGTCCAGGTTTTGGCCAATCAGCTTCTGCTTTTGGGAGCAGCCCATTTGGAAGTACTACATCAACTTTTCCAGCCCAGACTTCTCCCTTTGGTAAGCCTTTCTAAGTTTATTGTTTTGCAATTTGCAACAAAACCTGTCTTGATAATGAGTTTTGTTTTTCTAGAGTAAAAGGAACTTGAATGGCTTAAATTGTTTGACTTGTATTTTTATAATATGGTATGTAGGAGCCCAGAGTACAACATCACCATTTGGGAACAATGGCTTTGCCCAGTCAGGTTTTGGGGTGCAACGTCCTGGAAGTAGAGCATCACCATACGCAGAAACAGCTGAGGCAGAAGGTGGTGCACAGGCTGGGAAATTATTGTCGATATCAGCCATGACTGCATACAAAGATAAAAGCCATGAGGAGCTAAGGAGGGAGGACTATCAATTGGGAGACAAAGGTAATTTGTTTGTGATTACGTCGGAAAGTTCTGGACATTTTTATTCTCATTGCTAATAACAATGAAAAACACACATCATGCATATTTTCTCCAACAACTAATGCTGTAATATTGAATTACAGGTGGACAGCTTCCTGCTGGTCAATCTCCTGGCGGGGGAGGATTTAATGTCTCAGCCTCACAGCCAAATCCTTTTGCTCCTCCAACTGGACTTGGTCAAACGTCTGCAAATATATTTTCCTCAACAACTACAAACCTGTTTGCTCCAAAATCTCAAACATCTACACCTTCATTCAACACAACCTCCTTTGGCCCTTCAACATCTTCCAATCTCTTTCAGTCATCAACAACACCTGCATTCTCAGCTGGTTCATCTCCGTCTCTTTTTGGATCAACAAGCACACCTAGTTTTAGTTCAACACCATCCTTGTTTAGTTCTACTGTAGGCCAAGGAACTGTTTCACCATTTGGTTCTAGTATGTTTAATAACACCCAACCATCTCTCTCATTCCCATCAACCACACCTTCACTGGGACAGGCTACTGCATTTTCACAGCCCAGTCCATTTGGACCAAGTACCACTAGTTCATTGTTCAGTAGCCCTTCCACTGGTGGCCTTTTCTCAAGCACCCCATCTCTGACAACTCCAAATCTGGGAGGGTTTAATCAAATGACTGTAAGTAACAATTAATGTTGTCGAGTACTTTATCATCATATTTAATTCTTCATTTTATGAGCAGAAATGTGGGTATCGAGCATTATCAGTTTTAATACCTCCCAAGCAACTTAAATTCTCAGCTCCATCCCTCATTTATTTCAAGCTCTTTCTGCTTGTGTACATGGGTGGAAGGGAATGAAAAACAAACATTCCAAATCAGAAATCCTTTTTGGCAATTTGTGTAGTTTGTTATGATTTGTATGCAGCGTGTATATATTTGCGAGTGATTTAAGTTCCAGTGTTGTCACATCTGGTAAACTTATATGAGTAACTATAACTTTATCTGTAGCCATCGCAACCAGCACCTTTTCAAATGTCTCAGCCAGCTCAGAATGCAGGTACTTTTGCCTCGAACTTTAGTCAGACACAAGCAGGTATCTTTGTTTTTCTTTTTCATCATTTAGTTTTTAAGCATTTAATATATGGTGCTGACATTAGTTGTGTGCTATTTTTCAGCTGGTATGAGTGGCTTTGCTGGTGTATCAAACAATTTGGGGCAATTGTATGTTTTTGCTTCACTCTCTCTAGTTAGTTGTCTGTATGCATGTGGCAGTTGTATGTCTTTGCTTCACTTTCTATATTTAGCTGCTGTGCATGTTTGTTTGATTTTTCATATCATGTATGCTAAATGTACATGCGTAGGAGATGTTCTCCTTCCTGCTCTGCAATGCTTATGTTGTTTTATTAAGACAGGCTTCCTGTCTGTTCTTAACATGTGCACTCAGTGTGAATATTGTTCTGTTACCCCTCTTTATTATGGGTCGTGAAAAGATTCAAGCTACTGGGTAATTAATCAATTTATGGTGCATATAACAATGTTTTTTGGTTTAACAGGTCCACCTCACAAAGTGCTGTTGCTATACAACCAGTGCCTGTTACAAATCCATTTGGAACACTTCCTGCAATGCCTCAAATGTCTATTGGTCGAGCTGGAACTACACCTTCAGTTCAATATGGGATTTCTTCTATGCCTGTAACTATAACCTGTTCTGAATTGAACTTGTTTACTATAGGGTTACCTTGATTTGACCTTTTTTTTTTTTCATAATGTAAATCAGCTTTGCCTCATTTTTACTATTATTCTGTGTTATTGGCTTTGATTCTTGTGTCTATAAAATGTAATTGGAGAAATAGCAGTGACTTTTGGCTCTTTTTTTTCTATCAGGTCATTGAGAAACCCTCTCCTGTTAGAGTATCATCCTTATTGACTTCGCGGCACCTGTCACAGAGAAGGATTAGGTTGCCTGCTAGGAAATATTACCCCAAGCATGATGGTCCAAAGGTGATTAGATTTGCAATTTTTCCCCCTTAAAATGGCTATTGATTGCCTTGTCTATAACTGGATTTATGGAGAGGTTGCATATTGACTTGCTTCTTTGCTCAACTATTGCATTCAGGTTCCATTTTTCAGTGATGAAGAAGAAACGCCTAGTACACCAAAGGCAGATGCTCTTTTCATTCCGAGGGAAAACCCAAAAGCTCTGGTGATTCGTCCTATGGACCAGTGGCCTCCAAGGGCAAGTGCAGATAAAGCATCTCCAGTGAATGCATCTGCACCAGTACATGAGAATGGTAAATTCCCAATCTAACAATGCTACCTCAGGTCTGCAATATTTTTGTAGTGTGTTGGCATATTCTGGCTAACTGTGATTGACACATGGAAGGGATAGGTAATGATGCCCCAATTATTCCAATGCTCTAGGGCTTTACTTTCCTTTCATTCCATGTCATCATATTATAGGGTCATTGTTGCTGTAATTTTTTTTTAACAGTCCAAATTTAGCTTATTACCTTCTTTTATCCAGGAAAAAATTCAGAATCAGACTTTGCCAATCTCTCAAATGGTTACACTGCTGGTGATAAAAATAGTAAGATAACGTTAAATTTGTAATATTCACGCATTCTTCATTTGTGCTGAATGATTCCTGAAATTGACATGGCCAAAACTGCTGCTGCTAGTTTATGTTGAAGAGTTTGATCTTGCCTACTTAATAAGATCTTTTGGGAGGTTGTGTGGTATATTCAAACTTCTGACTGAACTTCATATGACAACCGATTTCATGACTTCCATCTGGTGAAGTCTACACTTCGAATGTCATTTTCTTCAATAGGCATACTTTTCCATGGAAACGCAGCTGTTCTCCATTTGTTGCATGTTTAAACTTACCTTATGACACATACGTCTTGTGCATTATTTTAACTCTCAAACCCAAATGTATTCTTGGGTTTTGTGTAGTTTTTTTGTTTTAATTTCTGTAGCTTATTTCAAAAGGATTTTCTTTGGGTATGGCTTCTATTGTCCCTGAATGGATTTTTTTTTCCGCATGTGCTCATCTCTATTTATTATGCAGAAAATTTGGCTGAAAATGGTGTGATCAAGGAGCAAGCTCCCCATGTCAAAGTCAACCAGAAACCTAATGGAGTCCATGAGGATCATTCAGCTCAGAAAGAGGAGTCCTACACGACACTCAGTGGTCACAGAGCTGGCGAGGCTGCAATTGTGTATGAGCATGGAGCAGATATTGAGGCACTAATGCCAAAACTGCGACGTTCTGACTATTTTACTGAGCCTCGTATTCAGGAACTGGCAGCCAAGGAGAGGGCTAAACCAGGTTTCTGCCGCCATGTTAAGGATTTTGTGGTTGGAAGGCATGGCTATGGAAGCATCAAGTTCTCTGGTGAAACAGATGTTCGACGGCTTGATCTTGAGTCCCTTGTTCAGTTTAATAACCGGGAGGTTATTGTGTACATGGATGATAGCAAGAAACCACCCGTTGGACAAGGTCTCAACAAGCCCGCTGAGGTAACACTTCTCAACATAAAATGCTTTGACAAAAAGACTGGACGTCAGTTCACAGAAGGACCAAAAATCGAGAAATACAAGGAGATGCTCAAAAGGAAGGCCGAAGACCAAGGCGCTGAATTTGTTTCATATGACCCTGTTAAAGGAGAGTGGAAGTTCAAGGTCAACCATTTCAGCAAGTACATGCTGGAGGAGGAAGAAGAGGATCCGGATGCGCAAGCTACCGTACATTGTTGACAACTGCAGGCAGTCCTTTGGGAGTGATGCAAGGGTTTTTGATTGTTTTCGAGGGGGCCTGGACTTGTATAGGATTTTTATCTAAGCTGTGATATATTAGCGCTGAGTAATGTGGTTATCACTGGCTCTTGCTTCTTCCTTTCCTTGTCCAAGTTCTTACCCTTCATCTTTTCTGCTCATCGGCATGTTGTTCTTTTAGTTTCACTGTTTCTGATCTTTGTAGGGGACAAAATGGAGGGATGGTCGATTTCCTTTTTCTACTAAAATTGATTCCTTTTATTGTGTTTGAAATTCTTATTCAAGTTCCTCTTCTTTGTGAAATCTCGTCTTTTGCTTACAGAAATCACAAATCCCACTCGTCGGTGATTTTACTTGTAATGCAACAAGGGGTGATGACAGCCATAACCCTATGCATGGATTGCAGGCTGGTTTTCATGGGATTTAAACTTTGATCGCATTTCTTCTTGATTAGACAATACATTAACTTAATTTTATAAAACATGGTTAGCTCTAGGTTCCTTTTTAGGTTAATTCTTACGTGATCATGAAAATAGTAATTAAGTTTCTACTAGTATCTCAATAACGTCAACAAGCTTGGAAGATTATAACAATATCAAAATGGTATCATTATTCAAATTTCTTTTAAGCAAAAAATTACAAATTTAATTATATTATTTTTAATATAAAGCATATACAACATTTCCAAAATAATGGCTGTGTTCTTATGATGAAAAGGAATGATATTTTAAAAAATTTTTATCTCAATTTGAAAATGATAACAATAAAATTAATAACTAGAATTGATTATAGTATGATGGCAATGGTGACAATGATAACACAACTAATAATAATACATTATTCTTTGATAAAAAAAAATAAAATCAATTTAACCATCATTATGATTATTTACCATTTACTAAGAAGAAGACATCCCTTATATTATTTCAAAAGCAAGTTTTTAAGATTTCGAAGGAATGCAAAAAATAATTAATACAAACATGGAAATAAAACAAAGTGGTCTTTGTTCTCATTAGTGCTTGTGGTTTAAAAACACATCTATGTAGTTAAAAATAAACTCATTTGAGCTCCTTTTCCATATATCTTTTTTTTTTAATATTTACTTATAATTTTCATCATTAGAACGTGATTAAACTGTTAACTCTCATTAATTTTAGATAATTTTTTTCTCTCATCTCTAACGCAAAAACTAAAATATAAAGAAATTAAGTTTTTGTATCAAAAGTGAAAATACAAAAACTATAGAGACTGTGCGGAGAATTTTATGTAAATGGATAAAAATCAAGCACCTAAATTTTTCCAAAAACTAAAGCAAAATTCACCAAACAAGGTTTTACATAAATAAAGGAACAAACAAAGGAAGGAAATGTGGGTTGGGCTGGGCTTCAAAAAAACCCATCCAGCAATTTCAAACTGGACCAAGAAAAAGGGCCTACATCACCAAATCATATTTTAGGGTTTAGGCCCTAAAACACAATAACTTTTGGGCATTTTTTGTAACCCTCTACCCTGCTTTACTCTAAGCTGTCGCCCGCCGTTATATAATAATAATAATAAAAATTTCTGGTTTTGTGGCCTTGGAGAAAAACGATAGTTGGAGAGGGCTGCGTCGACGCCGAGAAATCATGAAGACAATCCTCTCTTCTGAAACTATGGATATCCCAGACGGGGTTAAGATCAAGATCAATGCTAGAATCATCGAAGTCGAAGGCCCAAGAGGGACGCTTACAAGGAACTTCAAGCACTTGAATCTTGATTTTCAGTTGATCAAAGACGAGGAAGGGAAGAGGAAGCTCAAGATAGATGCCTGGTTTGGGTCAAGAAAGACCAGTGCTGCTATTAGGACAGCCCTTAGCCACGTTGAGAACTTGATCACTGGGGTTACCAAGGGCTACAGATACAAGATGAGGTTTGTGTATGCTCACTTTCCCATCAATGCCTCCATAACTAACAGCAATACTGCCATCGAGATCAGGAACTTCCTTGGCGAGAAGAAGGTAATGATTTCTTACTACTTGCGAGAAACCAATTGTTCTTTAAGGCTGCTGTTAGTGTTCAATACTTTTTTCTTCGTAAACTTTTTAATTTTATTGATTTTAGGTTTAGAAAGTGAAAAAAATAGTATTTTTATTTATAAAATCTAGTGTTCAACTGATGATAATTTAGCTGGTAGCTGATGGTTTGTGAGATTATTCTATTGTTATTTTTAAATGATGTTGCTATTGTATGACAAATACACAAAGATTATTCTATTGTTTGTTTATTGCTGATCTAATGCCATTTTGATCCGAGACATGGTAAATGTATTGAAATATTGTTGTGAGATTAATCTAAAGGAAGAACACTCATTTGGTTTTGGTGTATTTCTGTGTTGAATTTTTGTCAATGGATATGGATATGATACGAGTAGTTGTTGCCAGTCAGCAGTGTTATGAGTTTTGACCACGTAAAAAAAACCTGACGTTTACTTTTTGCAGATGATTTTTATTGGTGGATCAATTTAGAAAGTGAAAAAAATAGTATTTTTATTTATAAAATCTAGTGTTCAACTGATGATAATTTAGCTGGTAGCTGATGGTTTGTGAGATTATTCTATTGTTATTTTTAAATGATGTTGCTATTGTATGACAAATACACAAAGATTATTCTATTGTTTGTTTATTGCTGATCTAATGCCATTTTGATCCGAGACATAGTAAATGTATTGAAATATTGTTGTGAGGTTAATCTAAAGGAAGAACACTCATTTGGTTCTGGTGTAGTTCTGTGTTGAATTTTTGTCAATGGATATGGATATGATACGAGTAGTTGTTGCCAGTCAGCAGTGTTATGAGTTTTGACCTTGTAAAAAAAACCTGATGTTTACCTTTGGTGGATCAATTTGGAAAGTGAAAAAAGTAGTATTTTTTTATAAAATCTTACTGTTCAACTGTTAATAATTTAGCAGGTAGCTGATGGTTTGTGAGATTATTCTATTGTTATTTTTAAATGATGTTGCTATTGTATGACAAATACACAGATTATTCTATTGTTTGGTTATTGCTGATCTAATGCAATTTTGATCCAAGACATAGTTAATGTATTGAAATATTGTTGTGAGATTAATCTAAAGGAAGAACACTCATTTGGTTCTGGTGTAGTTCTGTGTTGAATTTTTGTCAATGGATATGAATATGATACGAGTAGCTGTTGCCAGTCAGCAGTGTTGTGAGTTTTGACCATGTAAAAAAAAACCTGATGTGTACTTTTTGCAGATGTTTTTTATGGGTGGATCAATTTGGTAATGTTCTTTGTGTCTGGTTTCTTAAGGTGAGAAAGGTTGACATGCTGGAAGGTGTGTCTATTGTTCGGTCTGAAAAGGTCAAGGATGAACTTGTCCTAGATGGCAACGACATTGAACTTGTCTCCCGGTCTGCTGCTTTGATTAATCAGGTTCGTGTGTGCGATGATGCTTGCATGCCTGAATGTGCACTTCTGTATCTGAATTTATTCTTTTGTTCAAAAAACTTTGGTGCACTTTATTTTATAGATGAATCATGTATGCCCAGCAGCTTCCATTTTTCTTCATTTGCTGAAAAAGTTTTTTCTTTGAACAGAAATGTCACGTGAAGAACAAGGATATCCGCAAATTTCTTGATGGGATCTATGTGAGTGAGAAGGGAACTATTTTTGAGGAAGAGTGAGTCAAGGAGTTTTAGTTTTGTTCATCTGGTAGTTCTCTTCGTGCTCCATTAATACCCTGGATGCTTAAGATGTTTCACCGATTTTGTCTGGAGTTTCCATTTTATAAAATTTTGATTGTTCTGCCTATGTTTTCAATATTTTGTGTGCCATGGGATTGCTCTCTTCTCTTTTTTGCTACAAGCACCGATGCCATTGTTACCAAATCTTGAATATTGCTGGATAGTTTGGAGTCATAAACCATGGAACGGAGTCCAAAACTATTTACAGGATAGGAAGTGTAAAATGGAAGAAATTTCTGAAATTAAAAAGTTGACCTAGGAGGTTGAAATTGAAAAATAAAAACAAAGAGCTAAAAAAAAAAGGCAAGTGAGAAAATAATAAAAATGTCACATGAAAGCAGCTAAAGAAATTGAAAATTTTTACTGACACGCCACTTCTACTAATGAAGACACCAAACTAGAAGACGAAGTCACCAAGTAGCGCTGGTTTTCTTGCTGTGCTCTTGAAATAAGGGGGGAGTAGGTTTGTACATCATTGACAATGATTTATCACTGTGCTGCATGAGAGTGGATGCTTTAGATTTATGAAATTATTCATGTGAAGAATCTACGTAGAGGATCATTGCTCTCTATTCTTTCTCATAATTATTTGGTACAAACACCAAACTAGAAGATGAAGTCACCAAGCAACATTGGTTTTCTTGCTGTGCTCTTGAAATGAGGGGGGAGTAGATTTGTACGTCATTGACGGTGATTTATTGTTGTGCTGCATTAGAGTGGATTGCTTTAGATGTATGAAATTATTCATGTTAAGAATCTACGTGGAGGATCAGTGCTTTCCTTTTCTCCTCATAATTGTTCATGCAAAGGACCTGATTCGAATAAAAGCTACGCCTCAACCCTAAAGATAAAATAAAAGTATGCTTTTCAAAACAGCGAGCATTCACAGAGAGATTACCATCCAAAGAGGGTCAAATACAGAGGTTAAAGTCGAAGAGAGCCAAAGCAGCTTTGTAGCATTCACACAGAGATTACTATCCAAAGAAGGTCAAAGAAGGTCAAATACAGGGGTTCACGTCGAAGAGAGCCAAAGCAGCTTTCTCAAAAAGAGACATTACCATCGAAAGAGGCTCAAATTGAGAGGTTATTATCCAAAGAGAGCCAAAGCAGCTTTCTCAAATGGAGACATTACCATCGTCAAAAAAGCAATCTCAAATGCTTTTCAAAAACAGAGAGCACCCGTAGAGAGACATTACCGTCCAACAGAGCCAAAGAAGCAAATCTCAAATGCTTTCCAAAACTTTGAGCAGAGACATTGACATCCAAAGAGGGTCAAAGAAGGAATCTCAACTGCATAGTAGTAATGGCCCTGCTATCCAAATCAAACAATTCCAGAGCACGCACTTGTTTACCGGTGTAATTATTAATTTATTAAAAGAAGAAAATAAAGGAGCTAAAATAGAAATATAAAATATTCCAATTCAACCACCATATCTCCTGGATAAGAAGTAGGAAACAACATCTTTATGGGAGACGGTGCAACTTTAAAACACACAAAAAAAAAACCTAAACCAAATGGAAAGTGATCGGACGAATAGCAAAAGGAAGGTAAACGTCACCAATTTTCAAGAACACCAACCTCGAAAAGGAACAGATGTTATAAATAGATTACTATACATTTTCTCTAGCTGCACAATGTGTGAAATCTTGGAAGAAAAAAAACAGAACAAAGGATAAAAGTCAAATTTGGAGGTGGTTCGAACAGTTCGCTGGATATCTTTGATGTTCCTCTCAAGGAGAACACAGTGGAGTTTCTTTGGCACGATCCCTCTATATCTA
Organism: Populus ilicifolia; assembly: GCA_015708895.1. NCBI lineage: Eukaryota > Viridiplantae > Streptophyta > Magnoliopsida > Malpighiales > Salicaceae > Populus > Populus ilicifolia. The sequence continues at coordinate 3,798,710 of SRLM01000153.1, read as the reverse complement.
GTGGAACCTATAGTGGTGCCTTTTACTATAACAAACCTTAATCCATTTTATAGCGTTTTTCTCTATTGCTGTCATTTCATTTGTTCCAGTCTTGAATAATAATGTAAAGTAATATCAACTTGTAAGGGACCTGTATTTATAATATTGGCTCATCCAGTCATGTCGTCGATTTTTGACTCACATGGAATTAAGAAAGTAAGAGGAGATGATTCTGTATGCTTGTCCAGTCATTTCTAATGATCTTGAAGAGGGGGACACTTTCCACCCGCGAATAAATTATGCATCTGGTGTCTTTGAAAATGACAGGGATGCGATTCTCCGCTGACACTTTCCACAACGATGTTGTAGGTTTACTTCATTGCTAGTAGTTTTCACTTCCTTTATATGTTGCCATTGGAGCGCTCTTCTTTATCCATCATGGCCTGCATAATGAAGCTTTACAAGGCTTTGAAGGGTGCGGCAATTAGCCATCAAGTCCTGTTGGCAATGATTTTCATACAGTTTGGTTTTGCAGGGATGACCTTAATATCAAAGGCAGCGCTAAATGCTGGGATGAACCCTTTAGTGTTCAATGCCTATCGGCAAATGATTGCCACACTTGTGTTGGCGCTCCTTGTTCTCTTGATGGAGAGGTTGGTGCTGTTATTCTCATTTCTATCTTGATCATTTCACGTTGTTTTGCTTTCATGTTTGGCTTGACTTCAAGTAAAATGATTCCTACATGTTTTTCATTCACTGGCAAGCGGTAAAACGGGGTGGATGAACTAACACTCTCTATCACTTTATCCCTGTAGGAAGAAGAGCGGATCGCTGTCATTCAGCCTCTTCTGCAAGATTTTTGTAGCTGCTTTATTAGGGTTAGTTGATGTATCGACAGCTTTTTCAATATAGAACTGTTTAATTACACTTTTAACTTTTGTTTGACAGGGTTAAATTACTTTCAAATTCCTAACTAAATGGTGTCTTTTGTTAATAAAACAATTTGGAATCATCTTCATGAGTGAAGCTAGATTAATTTTTATGTGTCTGACTGATGAAAACGTAGGCCAACATTGAGCTTGGATCTATACTACGTGGCGCTCCATTTAACCTCAGCGACATTTGCAGCTGCTATTCTCAATTCCATTCCAGTTATCACATTTTTCTTAGCTATCATTATGGGGTAAGATGGATGATTTTTCTCTTGCTGAAGACAAAAAAAAAGGAGCCAAAGATAGTTTGCACAATTATCTGAAAATTTGAAATGGTAGGTTGGAGCCTGTAGGTTGGAGATCATTCTATGGTGGACTCAAGATCCTTGGAATAGTCATAACTGTTGGAGGAGCCATGCTGCTTAGCTTCTACCGAAGACCTACGACGAGACATCCTAACTCGTCAAGTTCTGGCAGCAACGATGGAACATTCTTTGTTAATAAATTGGAGGGTAGAACGAGATCGATCTTAGGACCTGTTCTAATGTTCCTTTCTGCCATAGCTTGGTCAGCATGGCTTGTCGTTCAATCAAAATTGCTGGAGCTTTATCCAGCCAGGTTACGCCTCTCCACTCTACAGTGTCTCATCAGTTCTGTGCAATCTAGTATTATAGCTGCAGCCTTGGAGCGAGAACGTAACTCATATAAGATAAGATGGGATATTCAACTTGCTTCCCTTGCATATTGTGTAAGCCTCAGGTTTCCACACACTACTTACTGTCATTACCATCTCACCATCATTAATATTTATATCCTCCTTTTGCAGTTCATATTCAATTTATAACTTGCTTGAACGAATTGCAGGGTGTATTCGTAACTGGGGCTGCATATGGACTCCAAATTTGGTGTATAGAGAAGAAAGGGCCGTTTTATGTTTCCATGTTTTCTCCACTTGCATTGGTTTTAACTGCCATCTTCTCAGCAATTTTTTGGGCTGAACGACTGAACTGGCAAAGGTTTGTTGCTTTCAAGTGAAAGACACAAATAGTAATAATAACCACAATTAAAGTTTTTCTTATTGTGCAGCCTTCTTAGTTTGTATCTTATCTTTTTGGTGTTCTTTCCACAGTATATTGGGAGCTATTCTGATTGTTGGAGGTCTTTATGGTGTCCTGTGGGGAAGAAGCAAGGATGAGAAACAAGAAATACATAATGGTGAATCTCCAGCAGAGCAATCTCCAGATATTGAAAAGAACTGACTGTTTTCTGTGCTTGTGTGTTTCTCTCATATATAAAGTAGTGTAGCAAGTTATATCTAGTAAATTCCTACTCAGACTGACAATAAATTTCCTTTTCTTAACCTCGAATTTCCTCCTTTTCCTTTCTTCGTTCTGTCTGATAAAAAATATTCAGCAGAATGACATTAATTATTCTATCGCAAAGATGGAAAGGAATTGGATGCTCTCAACTCAATTCTTTATTAACCAACCTTTTGTTCCTCCAAAGGAATCACTATCGTTTATGAATGTTGTTTTCCAGGTTGCCAAGAGTGATATTAACCACTGTAGAAATGCAGAGTTAAGAGCATCCAGTTCTTGCAAACATACACAATTTACATAAAAATTCCCCTGGTATTTTTTTACATGGACATACTAACAACGGGCTGATGAAGAGCCTTACAAAATATTTTGTGAATTTCATGTCAACTAACCATAACCAATCGACAAGGAGCCAATTGGGTACTTGAAGAATAAAGACATAGAGTTGCTCCATGTAGACATTAGAATTGAAGAATAAACAAGTTGAACTATTAATCTTGAACAGAACATGTTCGTGTCACAAAATAGTCTTAATATATATTTTTCAGATAGTGGCCATAGAATTCAGAGAATTCTATTAATCGGCAGAAAATGTGGATATGGAAAAGGCAAAAGTATCTTCAGAGATAGCTGGCTACTGATTCTTTAAGCATGCTCTTTCAGTAATAGTGGGGCATCCTTCTTATCTAGCATGTTGCTACACTGATTGTGAATTCCACTAATTAAAGAAAGAGGTGTCATTCTTCCACGGAAAACAGAGAAGTTATTATAGAAGAAGTGGCTGAGATTGATCCTTCGTTACTATTTAAAGGGAAAAATGATGAACTGTTTTCTCTTCCATTGCAGTGGAAGCAATTCATAACCATGCAAGCCTGTGCTCCATATGCAGCGATGTTACTAGTTCAATTCGCTTATGGAGGTTCTAATATCCTCATGAAAATTGCTCTTGAGAAGGGACTCAATCAAATAGTATTTGTGGTTTACCGTCATGTCATTGCAGTGATTTTGTTGGGCCCTTTTGCTTACGTAATTGAAAGGTAAATAAATAACATTGTCGATGCATGTATTTGTGGGAAATTAAGTTTTTTGATGCCTAGATGTACTTTAAAGCATATAACATAAGTACTAACATAAAGGTTTAAGACATCATGGATTCCTAAGGAGAATATGAGAAAAATTGTAATTTTTGGAATGTATTTGCAAAGCAGGAAGCAGCGCCCTTTGCTTTCATTGTCAGTGATCATAAAGATTTTTCTGCTTTCATCACTAGGAACTACCATCCATCTTAACGTTTACTATGCTGGTTTAGCATACACTTCTCCGACAGTTGCAAGCGCGTTGAGTAATGTTATCCCGAGTTTGACATTCATCATGGCAGTTTTACTCGGGTATGTATGTGCTCAACTGACCTTATAATGATTCAATTTAAGTTCACCAGATCAAATTTATTGATTTGCTTCCATCTTTCTCAGGATGGAGAAAGTGAAGACTGAAAGCCCTAGAGGATGGGCTAAAATGTTGGGCACGGCTATTTGCATAAGTGGCTCACTGGTTTTTACCTTCTGGAAAGGAGGATATCTGTTTAAAAGTTTTGAGAACAGAGCATTGATAAACATCTATAGCACCAAAGGTTCTGCTGGTGAGTACAGGCATGCTAAAGAAAACTGGATTAAAGGTTCTGCACTTATTCTTACCAGTCATTTTGCGTGGAGTGCATGGCTAGTCCTCCAGGTAGTCATTCGTCTGTTTTATTTGAAGTAGATATGTTCATTAAGGTCTTGCTGATAATTCTCACATGCTCTCTCAGGCTTTAGTTCACAAAGTCTATCCAGCTCGTTTATCGCTGAACACTTTGATTTGCTTCTTCGCATCAATCCAATCTTCTTTTCTTGCGCTGTTTTTTGCAAGAACTCCTGCAATATGGAAGCTGGACTGGAATGTGCAGCTCCTGACCATTATATACAGTGTGAGGTTTCTGAAATAACTATCTAACTTTGAGACTGCTAAATTGCTTGTTACTTACGCATATCATGTTTATAGGGAGCTGTGATCTCAGCGTTAGGCTACTACCTGCAAACCTGGTGTATTAGTCACAAGGGGCCAGTTTTTGTAGCTATGTTTAGTCCACTACTAGTTGTCATTGTTGGACTATTCTCAGCATTTGCATTTGCAGAGAGACTTCATTTGGGCAGGTGAGCTATTCAATTCTAAAGTTTCTCCACTCTTCTCGTTCATCAGTTAGTTACAGGTTGCCATTTCAAAACAATTCAAGCTGTCCATTCTTATTTATCAGTACCATTATTTGGCATTTCCCAGCTTGATAGGAACAGGTATCATTGTAGTGGGTCTCTACTGTGTACTGTGGGGTAAAAGGCAAGACAATAGCGCTGCTCAGAAGCCTGATGAAGGAAGAGGAGGCTTGGCTGACGGTAAATCATTGGAAATTTCCATAAATGACTACCCATTGACAAATCCTGACACAAGCGGAAGGAAGTGAAGTTTCAGACTTACCTAGACTAATTCAAATGCAAGACCATCATCAATTATCAAAGTAGCTTTTGAAGTCTCAGTGGTGTATTGTATTTGAATAAACTTCACCAAGCACACTTCTTTTCTACTCATCAACAAACAATGATAAATGTGATGTCTTGGTAATTGCTGTCAAAGGATCCACCAAATACAATTACTAGTTAGTGGGAGTTAATGCCGAGGCATCGTCCATTTGCCTGGTAATAGTAATGTTGTGATGAATGGACTATTTCGTTTCTGTGTACTGGGTGGTATTCTTATTGATGGAGGTCTTTATGGTGTCCTGCGGGGAAGAATCAAGGCTGAGAAACAAGAAATCTCCAGCAGAGAAATCTTCCGATATCGAAAAAGACTCTGTTTTCTGTGCTTGTGTTTCTCTCATATATAAAGTGGTGTGGCATGTTATATCAAGTAAACTGCTTCTCTGACTGACAATGATTTTCTTTTTCTGTTCTTTTGCTGTCAAATTCTCTCTTAACCTGATTTTCTTTTTCTGTTCCTTTGCTGTCAAATTCTCTCTTAACCTCTAATATCAATTTCTCCCCCTTTTCCTTTCTATCTGATAAAAATATTCTGCAGCATGACATTGATGAGTCCGTTGCAAAGATGGAAAGGAATTGGATGCTCTAAAGTCAAGTCTTTATTAACCAACCTTTTGTTCCCACAAACGAATCATCATAGTTCACGAGTTTTGTTTTCCTAACAAGAATTGTAACAACACAGGATTTGTTTTTCCAGATATCACCGTAGAATTTATAGTAAAGAGCATCCAATTCTAGCAAACACACAATTTAGACCACATACATCAGAATTCCCCTTCTATTTTCTCACACAGACAAACTAACATTAATAGGCTGATGAAGAACCTCACAAAATATTTTGTGAATTTCATGTCAAGTAACCATAACAAATCGACGAGGAGCTCTTTGGATACGTTGAAGAATGAAGACATAAAGTTGCTCCATGTAGACATCAGAGTTGAAGAATGAACAAGTTGAACTATTATTCCCAGAAAATGATCAGGTTTAATTTTGAACAGAACATGTTCGTGTCACAAAGTACTCTAATATATATATTTTCAGTTTGTGGCCATAGATTACAGAAGAAATTGTGGATTTGGAAAAGGAAAGGCATTTCAGAGATAGCTGGCTTCTGGTTCGTAAAGCATGCTCTTTCAGTAATAGTGGGGCATCCTTCTTATCTAGCATGTTGCTACACTGATTGTGAATTCCACTAAATTAAGAAAGAGGTGTCATTCTTCCACACGAGACACAGAATTTATTATGGAAGAAGTTGCTGAGATTGATCCTTCGCTACTATTTAAAGGGGAAAATGAAGAACCGTTCTCTCTTCTATTGCAGTGGAAGCAATTCATAACCATGCAAGCCTGTGCTCCATATGCAGCGATGTTACTAGTTCAATTAGCTTATGGAGGATCTAATATCCTCATGGAAATTGCTTTGAGAAGGGACTCTATCAACTAGTATTTGTGGTTTACCTTCATCTCATTGCGATGATTTTTGTTGGGCCCTTTTGCTTATATAATTGAAAGGTAAAGAAATATGATTGTGGAAAATATTTTTTTTTGATGCCTTGTGTGCTTTTAAGCATATAACATAGTTAACTTCTCTCACAGGTGCAGGCGCGTTGAGTAATGCTATCCCGAGTTTGACATTCATCATGGCAGTTTTACTCTGGTGTGTATATGCTCGAGTGACCTCGTAATGTATCAATTTTATGTCCACCAGATCAAATTTTATTGATTTGCTGCCATCCCATTCAGGATGGAGAAAGTGAAGACTGGCCACTGATAAACATCTATAGCACCAAAGGTTCTGCTGGTGGGTACAGGCATGCTAAAGAAAACTGGATTAAAGGTTCTGCTCTTATTCTTAACAGTCATGTTGCGTGGATTGCATGGCTGATTCTCCAGGTAGTCCTTCATCTGTTTTATTGGAAGTAGATATTTTCATTAAGATTTTGCTGATAATCTGACCTTCTCACTCAGGCTGTAGTTTACGAAGTATATCCAACTAGTTTATCACTGAACACTTTGATTTGCCATCAATTCAATCTTCTTTTCTTGCGCTGTTTTTTGCAAGAAATCCTGCAATATGGAATTTGGATTGGAATGTGCAGCTCCTGACCAATATATACTATGCAAGAGTTTCTGCAATAGCTATCTAACTTTGACACTGGTCAATTGCTTTTTACTGATGTATATAGTTGTGAACTCAGCATCGGTCTTCTACCCGCAAACCTGGTGTCTTAGTCACAAGGGGCCAGTTTTTGCAGCTAATGTTTAGTTCACTGCAAGTTGTCATTGCTGTACTATTCTCAGCAATTGCTTTTGCGGAGAGACTACACTTGGGCAGGTGAACTATAAACTCTAAGGTTTCTTATCTCTTGCTGTTGATTGGTTACACAATAGTGCTGCTCGGAAGCCTGATGAGGGAAAAGGCTTAGCTGATGGTAAAGCATCGGAAACTTCCATTAATGACATCCAATGACGAATCCCGACACAAGCGAAGGGAAGTGAGGATTCAGACTTACCTGGACCAATTCAAATGCAAGACTGTCAGCAATTATCAAAGTGGCTTTTGAAGTCCCAGTGGTGTCTTGTATTTGAATAAAGTTCACCGAACACACTTTTTTCCTACCCACAGGAAAATAAAGTTTAAATGGAACGTCTTGCTAATTGCTCAAAAAGGACCAGCCAAAAACAATGACTAGTTAGTAGGAGTCAATGTCAATGCGCCATCCATTTACCTAGTAATAGTAAGGTTAGTTTCCGTTTTCTACTGTATGACTTGGATTTTTTTTTCTTTTCTTTTCTTTTCTGAACTGTCAGTTCAATTTAAAGTAACATAGCATTGCGTTGGTCATATCAGAAAATCCATGCTATCACTTCTAGGTGTCCTCAATATCAATCACAAACAGGCACTTCAAGTCATTATTTACATACTGAATTGGAATCACTTCAATCTTGGGGTAAGTTTTGCCACAGTAAGTTACCAATATTAAGGTTTTCAGGGCTGAATCTGACCTGACTTGGGAACACAACGTGAACAAAAACACCAGCAGTCTTCAATTAAGATAGACATGTATGGATCAAAACGGTGATTCCCCGATACTGTGTTGATCATAAAGTACAGTAATATGGATGAGACCTGCATAAAAGATATTAGACATCAAAGCAAAAAAAGAAAAGGAAAGAAAGAAAGAAAGAGAGAGAAAGGAATATACTGTGTTGAATAGTGGGGCATCCTTGTAATTATTAAGAATGTTGCTGGAGAGATCGTGTCTTCCACTACCAAAAGAAAGAAATGCCATCCTCCCAATTAACTGCTGAAGTGGTGGCACCAAAGCGAGAGATTATATATATATATATATATATATATATATATATATATCCTTGATTAAGCTAAGTTCTCCTAATACCATTTAACAACATTTAATATCCGAGCCCACCTTTTATCTTTGAAGGTTGTTAATGAAATAGGAGGGATTAGTAAGGTTTGAAAATGGAAGCTTTAAGCTTTCCACCAAAAGCACCAGTTTTAGGAGGGATTAGTAAGGTTTGAAAATGGAAGCTTTAAGCTTTCCACCAAAAACACCAGTTTTCACAATGCAAGATTATGGTGTGTGGGCTGTTAAAATGGAGGCTCATTTTATGATCTCTGATTTGTAGGAGAAAGTGATACGCAACCAACTTCATTAAAAAACAATCCGATAATTGCATAGATGAAGTTCTTTAATGAAGAAAAGAAAAAACTATACAAAGCTCTTACTTGTTTTTATGATGCTCTGAGTGAAGAAATCTTTACAATTACAGTTTGTTAAACTGCAAAATAAGCATGAGATGGGTTAAAAGTTAAATTTCATGGTGAGGAGAACTTCAAAAATATATAAATCTTGAATCTTAGAAGTCTAAAGATAAAGAAAATCGAGACTGTCAAAGACTTTTCAAATCAGATTTCAAAGATTGTGAATCAAGTAAGGCTATTAAGAAAGATTTTTTGATTCCAAGATATGAGAGAAGCTTTTGGTAAGTTTACTAGAAAAATTTAATCATAAATTTTTTTGCTCCCTGGAAGACTAAAAAATATTTATCAGAAATGAATCTACAAGAGTTACTGAATGCATTGTAAGTAGTAGAGTAAAAACAAGCCTATCAACGAGAAAGCATAAGTGTAAAAGCCCTTGTTATAGTTTTAAAAGAAAAGAGTCAGGATAATAACTGTAACACCCCATATATATAATTTGATTTTTATTTTTTTTATAGTTCTCTTATGAAAGTCTACTAAAATTTTCACCGAAATTTCAGTAGAGTTTTCTCTATCTCAAGAGGCTCCAAGTTATTAATATATACCCTGTTTAACTTTTAATATCTCACATCTCATAACTTAATTATAACCCAATCGTTATAGTCTCAATTCCATAAATATCATCATCATCACAACCATAATATTTATAATATACATTGAACAACAAATATCATTATGAAAAAATAAATGAGATAAATATATATACTTGAAACATGATTATATGAATTTAAAAGTTAAGTTCATTTATTCAAGTTTAAACATCAATTATATAAATTAAGTTATATAAATGTTTTAATATTTTAAAATACAAAGATATAATTCCTAAAACTGCATAACAAAAAGTGAACAAAAGCTAGGATCTATTCTTGTCGTGCACGCGATAGTCCTAAAATAAAATACATATTATTGAAACATGAACATCACAAAAAATATAGCAACACAAATATCCAACAATTTAAAAAAGACAAACATGTATTCATATTCTATTCACTTCTCTATTTTTTTTATTGGAACTCTTTCTTATTCAATAATTAAAACTATTTCATCTTTTATTTTTAACTTTTATTTAAAATCTAATAAGATCAACCACAATTATTTTTGCCTAACTCATTGTCAATACCAATTTCACTGGTATCATCATCATCTCGTAGGCATCAATGTTTAGCGGTCCCCTTACCTGGGACCCTAATATATATTAAATGGATGTTAGTCAATACATATTGATTCTCTTATCCATGATGCTAACATACACTAAATGTGTGTTAGTTCATGCCCCATAAACATCGATACATGATGGTTCTTTTAATTAGGATCCTAACATACACTAAATATATGCTAGTTCATGCATGGTTATCCCCTTACCTGGAATCCTAACATACATTAAATGTATATTAGTCCATGCCCTATAAGCATTGATGCATAGTGATCCCCTTATATAAGATCCTAACATACACTAAATGTATGATAGTCTATAGATGGTGATCCCCTTACTTAGGATCCTAACATACATTTAATGTATGCTAGTCTATGCCAATTTAATTAATCAATATTGTCATTATTTGTCCAACCATAGTTATCATTATAAATTTTTATTCCAAATATGGCTCGTTTTGTTTTGAAGTTAAGATATAATATCATATATTCCTCGAAGGAAAAGGACCCAAATTCTCACCCTTTAACATGGCTAAATATTTGCTTTAGTAATTTTTTGAATTTGCCAACAAAGGTTGTACTATAACCTCTCCTTAGATTATTGAATATATCTGGAGTTTTAGAACTTTGTTTCATACAAGGATGGTCTTCTCGAAAAGTTAAGATACGGGACTACAAGTCTCATGAAGGGAGGAGAATCCAATTTTTCCCCTAACACACTTGAAATTATTCATCAACAAATCAGACCTATTGTCCTATAGGGTCTGTAATAACCTAGTTTCGGTTAATGACCTAATCATTGGAGTTTTATATCTTCAAAATGAGTAAGACCACTTGTTTTAGATAGTTAATATCCAAAATTACAATTATCATAGGGAATTTAATCCTAATTTCTTCATCCTCTTACTCAAATTCTCTCTACAAGTTAGGAGATGAATCTGTTAAGATTCATCAACCTTTCCATTTACACATAACATTCATAATTCAATATTTTCTCTTTATCTTAACCCCTAGTCATATCACATACTGTATAGAAGTGTCAAAAATATCTTTTTAAGAGCCAATTTATCCTAACTAATTGATATATACCGTTGTACGCGAGGTATTCTTATTCATTCTAATAATATCATCACAAGTTTGATACATATCAATATATCTAAAACACTCGTATCCATTCCAGTTATATCATAACTAATACACATCAATGTATACATGGTATTCATATTCATTCTAATATTTATTGAATTAATAAAATAATAAATTCTTAAATTTATCAATGAGTTTACATAAATTAAAAACACAAGGTGTAATGCACCTACTTGTTTCCCATGTCAATTGAGTCCCTCCAACTCCTGACGACCTTACTCCAGGTATCTCTTCTATTTAAAAATCAAGAGATATAACTAGTACCCTCTTCTAATTTTCTCATATTATTACAATCTCATTCACATGAATTCATCACTATGTTTTAATTTTATTTTTTAATTATTTTCTTAAACTACCTTGTTACACTTTCTGAATCAAATTTCATTTGAGAACACTATTTACCACTTAATTCATAAGTAAAGTTATAGAATTCAGTTTTAAGTGTCATTTGGCTCTTTGAAAAGATAAGACACTGTTTTACAACTCCATTAAAGGATCAGAAGACCAATTATACCCTTAACACCCCTGAAATCATCTATTATAGTACTTAGCAATATTTGTCAAGTACAAAACAGTTCAACCCTTTTTTAATTTTCAATCCATATCTGAAGTTTTATAACTCTAAATTATGTAAGGTCAATTTTGTTTAAAAAATAACATCTATACCTATTGTGATGTTTTGAATAAATGAGTAGAAAAATACAATAAAGTCCTTAATGACTTAAAGTGTGGGTATAAATGAATGAGGGATAGTGTATTAATTCAACAAAACTTGATAAATATAAATAGAAAGTAAAAAAAAACAAAAAACAAAAGAAGAGATCTGAAATTTGAGAGAGAATCAGCAGGAGAGAGAAGGGAGAAAGAAGAAGAAGAGAAAAGAGGGAAATTAGAAAGGGAATAGAAAGGAGTTGGAGGAAATAAGTAAAAAGGTAAGATTATGTATAAATATGTGTTAATTAAGCTTTAATTTTAGTTTTGATAAATGTTAGGGTTATGAAATTATATTGTGGGTTTAATTGATGAATTAAATTGAATGTTAGGGGTTGATTGTTTTGGTTAATTGATTGTTAAGTTGAATTTGAGAGAATGTAGATGAAAATGATGATTTTGAGTTATGGATTTTGTTTGAATGGTGAAATTGTGTTAGAAATAAGGAAAGTACAGTGGGTTTCTGTTGAAATTCTGGGTTGGAGGTTGAAGATGACGAAAATTCAATTTGGTCCCTCAATTTTGGAAAATTACAGTTTAGTCCCCAAACTTTGAAAAATTATAGAATGGTCCCTGGAGCGTATTCTGAGATTCTGAACAGAATAAAATATGAATTATGGGCAGAATTAATGTATAGTTATGAAATTTTAAAACTTTCAATTTAGTCCTCTAATTTGATAAAAATTACATTTTACCCTAAAAATTTGGTAAAATTCCAGAATGGTCCCTGGAGTATAATGAGATATTCTGGACATATTTGAGGATTAATTATGGTCAGAATTGCAGTATATTCATGGATTTATGATAAATTTTAGTTTGGTCCTCCAATTAGATGAAAATTACAATTTGGCCCTAAAAATGTGATAAATTCCATATTAGTCCCTAGCTGTGACGTTAGCTTTTTCAGATTGGTTTGATGAATAATTTAGGATTATTTAGTGAATTATTATCATTTTGTTATTTGTTTTATTATGGAATAGATTTCGGGAAAACCGTTAATTTTTGAGTTTTTAGGAAAATAACTAGTTTAGTCTAAAAATATATAGGGTTATAGAATAGACCCTTAGTTAAGTGTATTAAATAGATTTTACATTTTTTTGAGTCATTCTTGAATATGTTTTCTTTATGTTCAGATAATCCTGATATTCTACCGGCGGGACGTTTGTAGGATTTTTTTCGGTGTTTGCTTTTGACTTTTATTTTGCTTCGAGTCAGGTGAGTGGATAATTTTTCATATACATGAGAAATATTATAAATATTTGATTTGTTAATATGAATTAGATCATGCTTCTTGATAATATATATATGGTGATTATTATCCTTGTTATGATAAACATGATTATTTGTTGAATCTGAATTCTTGATATGAACTAGTATGCATTTTGGATTGACTTCTGAATTGATAGCTCCTCATTTGATTGATGTCATGAGTTGATCCTTGAGATATTAATATGTCTGTTTGAGTATGATTATGACCCTATGGTATATCAGTCAGAATACCCATGCTAATAGGGTAGTGTTAGTCTTTGTGCACATCGTACCTGAACCCTAGTTGGTTGGGGGAGTCACCAACCTATGTGGACTGATCATCCCACAGTACGAAGCCTCATGCTCATTGCATTTTGATTTTCTGATGAATTTTACCATATGATATTCTTGTTATGGTCTATTTGAGAAATCTTTTTATAAAAATCTAAAGCCATACTTGTATATATATTTCTCATTGTTATATTATCTTGTGTGTGTATATTGAACATTATCTACTCACTGAGTTGTTGAACTCACACTCTTACTATTTATCATTTTCAGGCTTATAGCTTGATAGTAAGTTACTTTTGTTAGACCTTCAGAACTTGCTCTTTTGGTTGTAAATTTGTACATATTCCTTTATGTCTAGTTAGTGCTCCCAAACTATGAAATTATATTAACTCTTGTATTAAGACAATTCAATTATATTATAAAGTTGATTTTGTTATTAATGTTGCATTGAACTCTGATTGAGTTAGAATAAATTTGTGTGTAAGTTTGGGTTTGCATAGGTATGGAACCTTGAAGAGAAACCTTTCCTATGTGCCGGTCATGGATCCGGGATTTGGGTCGTGACACCTATAATCTTTATGAAGAACCTAATTTGAAATTTTATCATTTTGGTTTCCTAATCACAGTCAAAAGGTGGGTGATAAAACTATTAAGTCTCAATATATAGATTGAAACAACTAATATCTCTCCTTTTCTACTATTAATAATACGGCCGAATATACCTAAGGAAAGTTACTAAGGATTTTCTTCAATTTAAATCACAATTAACATGCTTTTGATGGTTAAACACAAATCAAGTCACCACACTTTCCATTCATTTCATTTCTGCTAACCTAATTTAAACAAATGTTTCATTAAGGTTCAAGTTTCTCCAAACTTAATCTGAATGAATATAATCCAAACAATGAAGTTAACCACCATTACACCATAAAACACATACCAAAAAATCATGACATTTTGATGATTAGATCTTCCTAGATCAAGACAAAACCAAAACGAACTTGAAAATTGATAATATACTATTCTCAAATGAATAACTTATTATCAAAAATTATGATCTCTATATTCATAATGAAGATCTCATCAATACGACCAACATATAAAAAATTGAGCAAAATCCAATGATGGACAAAGGAAAAAACTGCTAACAACCATGACTAACCTGCACTTAGATTTTCCTTGAAATATTGCGAGGGTTATATCTCTCACACCAAATTAGAACATTAAGATCCTAGTAGTTAATGTTAAAGGGTGGTGAGAACCATAATACATCTAAAAACCATACCAATCCAACGATAAAATTTAAAGATATGGTCATTTGAATGTCTGCTCTCAAAGCACTCTTTCTCTCTCTCTCTCCTCCTTTTTTTTTCCTTTCATTTGGCTCTGCATAATTTTGCTATTTATTTAGCAAATCTATCTATATTTACTAAAACACCCTTATATCAAGTTTGGGTATCTTTTTGTTTAACCAAATGCCTTTTCTCGGTCCATTTTTAAAATAATATGAAGAAAAAATCTTTCTCTCTAAATTTTTTTTTCTAATAATTCAATACTATTTCATTTTATTTTACTTTATTTTAACTAGCTCATCCCATTCTCAGTTTTGAATAATCAATAATTTTATTAATATCATAAAATTTTATCGGGAATTTACAATTTACCATAATTTTTATTTTATTTCTCATTATTTAATTCATCATGGTGAAGTCTTTTATTAGGGTTTTACAAAATTTTCATTAAATCATCTGCATATCTAAATTATAAATTTTTAGGATTTCATAGTAGGGGTCATTTTATCATTTGTACATAAACCTCTGATCTTCTATTATTTAAGCATTGACCCCTCTTAGTCTTATGTATTTATTTTGTCCCTATAATTTTTTTCTTTCTAACAATTTAACACTATATTCACCTTTTATTTTCTTAATTTCACTATTTTTTATATTGATTTAGGTTTTTTAATTTAATTTACTATCAATTAAATTTCTCATATTTTAATAGTATAATAAAATTATAACCAAGGGTTTATAAGAACTCTTACAGAAAAAAAAAAGAAAAAAGAAAAAAAAGGGAGAGGTTGATAATCTAGTAATTCAATTTTTTTTTAAAAAAGTAATTTTTTTAATGTTTTTGGATTGTTTTGATATGCAGATTTTTTAAAAAATAAAAAAATTATTTTAATGTATTTTTAAGGGAAACATATTTTGAACAACAACTACTACTATAATTTCAAACAATTTTTTAGTACTTTTATGGTGTCAAAAAAGAAGTTTAAAAAAGAGAATAAAGCACCAGAAATAGATGATAAAGCCTAAAGAAATTTAGTAGAGAGCTTATTATATTTAACTATTATACATTTTATATCAATTATTTTTCTAGGTTGATGCAAAGTTCAAGTCAAACTCATTTTATAAAAACTAATAGAGTTCTAGTATATTTGAAAGGGGTTGTAGAGTTTGGTATATATTTTGTGAAATCTAACTCTATTAAAGTGATAATGAAATAATGAACACTTAAAGAAACAAAT
This sequence comes from Populus ilicifolia, assembly GCA_015708895.1. Taxonomy (NCBI): domain Eukaryota; kingdom Viridiplantae; phylum Streptophyta; class Magnoliopsida; order Malpighiales; family Salicaceae; genus Populus; species Populus ilicifolia. The sequence continues at coordinate 3,783,046 of SRLM01000153.1, read as the reverse complement.
CAGTGATTGCATATTCTAGTACAGAGATAGAATATATAGCATCTTACATGGCAGTAAAGCAATTGATTTTGTTAAGAAAAATATTGATTGATCTGGACTTTAATACATCTCACAAAATTGTTTTGTAATAAAACTTTAGCAATAACTATTTCAAAAGTTTTTATTTTTCAATGCATGAAGATTAAGTTTCATGTAATTAGACAATTTCAGCAAGAAGAAGAGTTAAAGTCAGTTTAATACATTTCAAATGAATAGTTAGCATATTTGTTTACCAAGTATTTAACTAATAACAGATTTGAAGTTACGAGAAAAAGGATTAGAATGTATAGCTTTGGTATCGAAAAGGAGTGTTGAAAAGGTGACACCAAAGTTAAAGGTGATTATCATCTATTTTTTAGCCATAGTTATTTATCTTTATCTGTTATGGTATTTTTTTTTTTTTATGTTTTGATTATTAGGTTTAAGTTTATCTAGATATGTGATTGATTAGATTGATTAGAATAAGTCTGTAGTTACATAATCTCTTAGATAAAGAAGATTATGATTGTTATGATTTCTTTTCTTTTTTATAAAGATCTTGTAATCTTTGAATATTCTGCATATAAATAAAATTTAAAGCAATTTGGGATCCTCCACCTTTCATTATGATGACGTGATCAAAGATAACACAAGAAAAAAAGCAACCACAACTTACCACAGAAAGACTTTGATTCAAACTTTACTCCGAGTATAAGAGATTTATAATTTTGCTTAAATAAATTTAAAAATAGACTTAAACAAACTAGAGAATTCGAGAATAATAAGTGAGCAACCCCTCCAATAACCCCATGTAGAACTTGATTTTTGGAACCTCCTAGTAAAATTTGTGTACAATTGAATATGCAGATTGAAAATTATGAAATTTTTTGCCAAACCAATTATTTTAAGCAACTCAAACCCCCTTTTAAGCTTAGCTCCACCCTATCGAGCCATAAATATCTCGATACAACTATCCATTTAGCCCAGGTGAGGCAGACACCCGCATCATTTACCACCTATCTTAACCATGCTGGTTTAGCGCAGTTCCTCGGGAGTTACAAGTGCATTGAGTAATGTCACCCCAAATTTCACTTTCTTCATGGAAGTTTTACTCGGGTACGTGCCTGAATTAACTCATAATGAAAAACTTTAGCTCAACTTTTACCATTTTACAGATTAGCTGCTGAGGATGGAGAAAGTGAAGGTTATAAATGCATGCTTTAAAAAACAATTGTTGACACACTTCTATTTTGACCTTGACCAGAAATATTGCAGGTAGTGCGTCACTAATTCTCCAGGTAATCAATCATCTGTTATATTTGTAGTGGATATGTTCATTAAGGTCTTGCTAATAATAATTCCGTCCAACTTACTCAGGTTGTGGTTTACAGAGTCTATCCAACTCGTTTCTTCGTGTCAATCTAATATATAGGTTTTGTCAGCTAATAATAATGTTAATATGCAGAAGCTGCTCACATCAGAAGTTATGTCCTTGGTTATGCAGGTATAGCAGCAACCATCATATATGGGTTTTGTCTTCATCTTCAACGTTCTCATGAAACTTTCTAATTGAAGTCATTCAAGTCTATTTGCATGGAATCTTGTGATATTTGGCGGTAGCAGCACTCAGAAGCATCAATAGAGAAACGAGAAAGGATACCTCAAAAATACGAAAACTGCTATTTCTTTTATTGGATAGAGCGCCACACTTAAGCAAACAGTAGGTAATAAATACTGTTATTGCTGCGGTACAATATTCCTGGATATAAATGATTCAGTCGCGAAATTCTGGATCATTATTTCGACAACACCAAGGATGGGATCAAACCCAAATATATTTCATAGAAGAAAAACCCCTGGCATCCAACATGCATATTATGACTGTAGCATGAAATGAGGAGATTTCCCTGGTTGCCTCCATGCTATCACTTCAAGGACTTCTCAATATCAATCACAAACCGGTACTTCACGTCGTTCTTTACCATCCTCTCAAGAGCTTCATTTATATACTGAATTGGAATAACTTCAATCCCGGGGTAAATTTTATTAGCAGCACAGAAGTCCAACATCTCTTGGATCACTCTTGTACCGCCTGTTATGCTACCAGCTACAGTTTTCATACCTGCCAGCATGGTAGGTTAAGCTATCAATTCCGCTTGCAATTTCTAATGTCAACAGAAGACTATCAGAGAGTTCGGCTAGAAAAAAACTAGGAACTAAATTTGCTAGAGTAAGTTACCGATATTAAGGCTCGCAGGACTGAATTTGACTTCACTTGGGAACCCAACAAGAACAAAAACACCAGCAGTCTTCAAAAGAGACAAGTATGGATCAAATGGGTGATCGCCAGATGCTGTGTCGATTATGAAGTCTAGTGATTTGTACAAGGCCTGCATAAAAGATATCAGATATCAAAGAAACAAATCAACAATTGGAAAATAGGGAGCAAACATGATTATTAATATCACTGATGTCATTAAATAAAAACATGCTTCCCAGAAATTCCTGTGACTTCACCTTCATCTGCACTTGATCGGATGTAATCACGAAATTGTCTGCGTCAAGCACACTCAGGGCTTCCTCTTTTTTAGATACACTTGTGCTTAAAACAGTTACTTTCAATCCAAAAGCCTTGCCAAACTTCACTGCCATGTGACCCAGACCACCGAGCCCAATCACTCCAAGAGATTTACCAGGTTGGTTCATCTTATGTCGCATCATGGGGTTGTACACAGTGATTCCAGCACAAAACAGAGGTGCTGCAGAGGCCAAAGGATAACCATCAGGTATCCGGAAGCAGTACCTGTAGATTCAACACAAACGATGTAGTGAAAGCTGGCTCAATTTTCGAAACATCAGATTGATAGGTCAACAGTATAATTTTAACTCTAGAAGCCTTAGCATTGATTTTTCTTTTGTTTTTTTTATGTTAGATCCTTGCACTAAGAACACGCATTATATTACTGATGCTGAAGAGATGTCTAGGCTCTGAAATACAGCAAATCATTGGAATTTCATGGTGACAAAGCAACAGCAAAGTCAACTTATTTCTCATGGATAGTTCATCTCTAAATTTCTTGATGTATAACAAAATAAACAGAAAATATAAGAACAAAGGCAGAAATTACAAAAGTATTTACCTTTCATGGACAACGATGTAGCTAGAATATCCACCCTTTGTAATCGAGCCATCAGCATCAATGCCATTAAAAGTGAAAACCGATCCTTTTTCACAACTAACTTCTTCCTTGTCATTGCAATACTCACATTCTCTGCAAGAATTAACATAAGTGCCTACTCCAACATGGTCACCAACCTTGAAGTTGCTGACACTGGAACCAACTTCCTTTACAATTCCAGCAATCTCATGTCTGTAAGCAAATAACCATAACTACTTAAGTTTAATAAAACTATAAAATTAGTTTCATCATCAAAGTTGGTGATATTATTCAATTAGGCCGCATACCCAGGCACCAATGGATAGCGCGAATCTCCATGCTTGTTCTTACTCCAGATAACATCAGCATAGCAAACTCCACAGTGCGTTATTTTTAGCGAAACATCATCTTTTCCAAGAGCCCTGAATAGAATTTCCCAGATTACCTTTAGCCAACGGTTACAAAGGCAAGAAGAATTGTGGAAGCACAGCCAATTCATTCTGGGTTACAGCTAACAACATCAAAGAGCTCGTGTATTTGACTGTTATCTCAACAAACAATAGAGTCTTTTGAATTAAGCGGGGGAAAAAAATCACCAGTTCTTCTAGCTTATACTTGACAAAACATCCATAAATAAATCAAAAAACTCTTATTCGAAACTTAAGCTGTAAATTGCAACCGCTGGTATAAACATTGCATATAAAAAACGGAACTCAACTTTCAAGGGAAGACCTAAAGCATACCTGCGACTAAACTTGTAAGGAGATAAGACTCCAGAGGGGTCTCTCGCTGCCCACGCAAGACAGTCATCTTTAACACTCTCAGAGCTCATTGCTAAGTAGTTTTAACTAAATCGCCATAAAAGCCATGGCACATCACTTTCTCAAAGTATGCAATAAAAATAAAATGGTATACATAAATCGTCTAACACAGTAGGCATCATAACCTCAGTAGCATATAAAGGCACTCATAAATTGTACAGTAAATTAAAAAAAAAAGGATTGAAAAGCTTAGGATGGAACTAGCGTATCGATTTGCCTGTAACTAATGCTTCTACACAGTCAGCAACTTATGAATCTGAGATGGGATTGTAAGTTAATTCTTTGCAAAATTTAGATAAAAGGGAAATCAAATTTAGTGCCATAAACAACAAATTCACAGAGAAATTCTAAATATCAAATTGAAAGAGATTTTGTTATGACCCGTGAAAGACCAAAGATGTAGCAGTGCTGTGAAGTAGTTGAGAAGGAAGAGAAGGGACAGTGGCAGAGTGATTGTGTTCCGTTTGTTTGTACGAGAAAAAAGTCTTGAAGAACGACTTTGGCTGATGAGATAGGGCTCTTCAATTAGCAAATCAAATCCAGGAGATAAGATCTCATCTTGCCATGGCAAAATACTAAAAAAGAAAATGTTAAAGATATTAATTTTAATATCAAAGCATGGAAAAATTTCAAATTTAAAATAATTATTTAAAATTAAATAAATAAATAAAATGAAATAATATAAAAAATTCCGTGTTATAATTCTTTTATATAACTTCAATCTTTAATTTTTACATATTTCAAGAAATATTTGATTTCTAATTTTAAATATATTATTCTCTTTTAATTTTGTATACCTATAATATATAATTAAAAAGTTTTAAAATTTTTATTTTTATTTTTATTTTAATTGAAGTAAAATTTTATTTATAGCTTTATATATATCCCAAACAATACACAGAAATCTTGTTTGAGATATTTAATTATATTAATTTATTAATTTTAATCATCTAAAATATTATGTTTTCTAATTATATTTCATCTGAAAACTTATTTTTATGTATCTAATATTTTCTTATAAAATTTCAGTTTTATCTAATATATAATTTGAAAAATTTAATCAATCTCACAAAATTAATTAGTGATATTTTAAAGTTAAATTTGAATTTGATTTGATTTATATTATAAATTTAATAAATTTATAAAATCAGATTAAATTTACTGTTTTTATCAATTTTATACAAATTAAATTTGATTTTATTAGTTTTAAATTTTTAATTCAATTTAGCATATTAAATATTTATTAACTCATAAAATTTTAAAAATTAATTTGTGATTTTAATAACAATGGTTTTGCACAAATAAATTTAATGACATAATCAATATATAATATATTTGATTTACGTAATAATTTCTCAAGGGTCATCTGTGATTCAGTAGATCGGAGCAATTGGTGGTGCTTGTGCCGAGTTCAGTTAATACACGACCTTCATCCGGCCATACAGAATCGATAAACGTCTGGGGCGTGTCCATTGTTGATGGTCCTGTATCCAGATTCAGAACACAAACCTTTTCGAGCGTGCATGAAGAGAAGAGATTAGAGAAAATGAGCAGACGGCAAGTTCCGCATAGCTCAGTGATGGTCACTTCAGCGCTCTTAACATTTTTTCAAGATTGATGACAAAAAAAAATATCAAACCCACGTGCAAAAGAATGAACTGATTTCTTCATTCTGAATTTCTAGTAGCAGAAAAATCAGGCATAAAGCATTATCTTATAGCGTGAGACAAGCATGCTATGCCATCACAGGTGGTAATGTTGAAAGATGTCCTCAAGCAAACAAGCTTTCAAAACTTACACATACCGCACATAAAGGCGCAACTAGAAGTATGTTTCTAAAACTTTCAACTCTATTATACATGTTCAAGAAAACCAAGAAACAAGGTGACGTAAAAAATCTTCCAGAAAGGAGGAGAGGATCATGGTGCGTTATATTGGAAAAGGTCTAATACATTGAACAAACACAAGAGATACAGGGTTTAAGAAGCATCAATCCTGATGGAGCATATAATCACAGAAAGAGATGGTTCCATTGAGCACTCCTTAATTTAGCAGTGTTCCCTGCCAAGTATTATTTGCGTTGCTTTTTCCTCTTTGCTGAAGGCTTCTTGGTCTGCAGATTCAGTTCTGGTGCGCTGTTTGATTGCTCGGTTCGTGGTTCTTCAGCTAAAGTGCAATGCGACATGCATGTAAGCAATCAAGAATAAGAGCATGTTCTGTCAGGAGTCTTGACTCTAGAAAGAGGTCACAGGATGAAGTCCAAAGCTTCTTTGCAAGTCTGATATTGAGTGAAAGTGCTGGAGAGTTCAGAGTCCTGCCCTTTCCACCGGAAAAGTGTACTCTAGATATTTCCCAAGATGAACAAAATGACCAGTTAGAATTGAAAAAAAAATTTATATATATATATAAAAAAAAGAGACTCACTCGAATTTGCTGGATAAAATTACATCTACCTCTATAACAGTGAACAATGAGAAAGAGCGATGGAAACAGAATTCCCTGTTTGAAAAACACTTCAAGTTGTTGGTTTTATAGCAAATGTGCAAGAGGCATCATTACCATTCACCAAGGGCAGTGACTGCAAAAGGCCCATACGGGAAACGCAAGAAGGAAGTTCCCGCATGTATTCTTGATATTATAATTACATATTCTAATCCACCCTAGCAATTTTTAGGATATAGAAGACTCTTACCCCTACTTATATATATATATATATATATATATATATATATATATATTCTCTCCAAAACACAACCAAGGGATTGCAACTTGAGATCTAGAAGTTTGTCTCGGTTCACTTTTAAAAATTCAAATAGATTAAAGTAAATTTACGTTTAAGCTCGACTCCCAACAAATTGATTTTTTTTATCAATTTTTTTAATTAAAATGATTTTTCAATCTATAACCCTAATTTTGTCTTGAATTGATTCTCAATTCGGGTTTTATGAGAACACCTTAAGGTTAAAATCACATCAACTTCTTTTGTAATTTACTTTAAAAAAGAAAGAAGAAAAATATGTTGGAAAAACTAGAGAAAATGAAAGAAAACGAGAAGCATCACTGGAGATACTGTCCAAAGTAAAGGAAGGCAGGCAGGCAGGCAAGCAAGCAAATCCTCCACTTGCCACACTGTCAGTCCAGTGGCACAATACCCACCTGTTCCCCCTCCTCTTTCTCTTTTTGCTTTTGCTTTTAGCATTGTTTCTCTTCAGTCACTTCTTCCCGTGGCATCGAAGAAAGGAAGAAAAGAAAGTGACCCCTCCCCTGCCCACTTCACTTCAATCTCATTAGTCCAAAAATTCCAGCTTTTTCTTATTTTCTTTCACTTCTTAAATAAAAGCAAGCACATTTTCTAGACAACTCATTCACTGTGAGCATACAACAGAAGAAACTTGGGTTTCTTCCTTTTTTGCTCTCAGTTTTGGTTTTCTATTTCATCAGAATCTCAGGGTACGTTGTTTCTTTAAGGAAAGTTTGTTTCTTGATTTGTTTATAGTGTTTCCTCGCTTTATTCAAGAATTGGGTTTGCTTGCTTGCTTTTAGTTTTGATTATTTCTTGCAAGTATCAGTGCTTTTTACTTGTGGATTTTAGTGTTTTGTGCTCTGAATTTCTTTTGTTATTTGATTTCGATGTATGCTTTGTGTGTTTCATGTTCAAGACTTATGCTTTGGGCGGTAGGAACTGTACTAGGACTCTTAACTGCAAATGTCAGTTAGCGTAGTGCTTATTTGCCGGGTTTTTGGACATGGACTTCTTGTTTTCTGCTAGGAAATATGTTTACCTGGGCTGTGGATTTGGGATTTGTTGATCATGAGTATTTGCATTTGTGGTTTGCGCTGCATGCTATAAAAATGAGTGATTGATATGACTGGCATGTTCTATTTTGTGCTCATTTAGCTGATAGGCGATTTCGTTAACCTTTAATATGGTGTAGGAATCGTTGGCCTTTCTCTTGGGATTGCAATGAACAGGGAATCAAATTGTCGCGTGCTGCTTTCAGTTGAAGTATTTGACATTATTTTCAAAGCTTGTTTCTTGATAATGTGGACAAGTGTGCTCTTATTGTTGAAGTACAATAATCAATTAAGATATTTTTACGTTCAAGACATGTAATTTGCTATAGAAATTGCACTAAAACTTTATTAGGGGTCTTGAATTTGGACTTCTTGTTTTTGCATATGGATTATAATACAAATGTTTACCTTGATTCTGGATGTGAGATTTTCTGAACGGAAGCATTTGCTCACTTGATTTTTGTTGTGTGCAAGAAAAATGGGTGATTGGTATAACTGGTGTGATCATTGGGGGGTGTTTGGTAGGGGATTTATGGTGGTTAAATTTTACCCTGGTCATCTTAAGTATGATAGGATCAATTTTTGAGTGGGCTTAATTATTAAGGAGGGCAACTAGTATACCTTGAGTTGGTGTTTTGGAGGGTAAATTTTAACCATTAAGTAAGTAATTTTTTTCTCTCTCTCTCCTCCTTTTTCCCTAAACATACACACCAAATATTTTTTTTATTTTTCCACTAACTTTTAACCCTTCAATTTATTAGAACACCAAACATTCCTACAAACCAATTTTGCTAGCCTTAAAAATTGCTATTGTAATAATTACTCCAGTAATAATTCATCCTTCTTTTTCATAACGTATCACCAAACACCACCTATTATGCCCATAAGCTAACATTGGATTGTGTTAACATTTGAGCTGGTGTAGGGAGCACTAGCCTTTGGTTTGGTATTGCCACAAATAAAGAATTAAATTGTTGTATTGCTGGTTTACACTTTGTCTTTCTTAAGTTTACTTTCAATGAAAGTACATAACACTTCGTTCAAGTTTGTTTCTCCAAGATGTAAACAGTTCTTTTCTCATTGTTGAAGTACAATTATCTTGTCTTTCCAAAGACCAATCTTTTCTGTTACATGGTGAATTTATGATTATTTTTCCAAATACTATTGTACCTTGCTATGGTTCTCTGCCTTGACTAGATGGTGCTGCTCGACTTGCAGGATCAGTATAAACCATGGCTGATGATGAGGAAATCCAACCTCTTGTATGCGATAATGGCACTGGAATGGTTAAGGTGAGTGTGGTTGTCTTTTAACAATTTGTGTTCCTTTTGGGCCACAATGTTGTGAGAGCCTTTTTTAGTTCACTTGAACATGCATATAACTTTGAAGTGTTTGCTTCTTCAATAGGCAGGTTTTGCTGGAGATGATGCTCCAAGGGCAGTCTTCCCTAGTATTGTTGGTCGGCCTAGGCATACAGGTGTTATGGTCGGAATGGGGCAGAAAGATGCCTATGTTGGGGATGAGGCCCAGTCAAAAAGAGGTATTCTCACGTTAAAGTACCCTATCGAGCATGGGATTGTTAGCAACTGGGATGATATGGAAAAGATTTGGCATCACACTTTCTACAATGAGCTTCGTGTGGCTCCTGAAGAGCATCCTGTGCTACTTACTGAAGCTCCCCTGAACCCTAAGGCCAACAGGGAAAAAATGACACAGATTATGTTTGAAACCTTTAATGTCCCTGCCATGTATGTTGCTATCCAGGCAGTGCTCTCCTTATATGCTAGTGGACGTACTACAGGTGTGAAGGAGATACATGTATCTTTGAAACCCTTCTCTGTTTTCAATAACAAAGAAAAGTTTGATGCTCTTCAAATTTGTCTGTAAGTTTCTTTTTGTGGTGTACTTTTCAGGTATTGTGTTGGATTCTGGTGATGGAGTTAGTCACACAGTCCCCATCTATGAGGGTTATGCACTTCCTCATGCAATCCTTAGGCTTGATCTTGCCGGAAGGGATTTAACAGATGCCTTGATGAAGATCCTTACAGAGAGAGGGTACTCATTCACCACAACTGCTGAACATGAAATTGTAAGAGACATTAAAGAGAAGCTTGCATATGTGGCTCTTGATTATGAGCAGGAGCTTGAAACTGCTAAAAGTAGCTCTTCAATTGAGAAGAGCTATGAGCTACCTGATGGTCAGGTTATCACCATTGGTGCAGAGCGTTTCCGTTGCCCTGAGGTCCTATTTCAACCATCACTCATCGGGATGGAAGCTCCTGGAATTCACGAAACCACTTATAACTCAATCATGAAGTGTGATGTTGATATCAGGAAAGACTTGTATGGTAACATAGTGCTCAGTGGTGGATCTACCATTTTTCCAGGAATAGCTGATAGAATGAGTAAGGAGATCACAGCTCTTGCTCCAAATAGCATGAAAATCAAGGTGGTTGCACCTCCTGAGAGAAAATACAGTGTCTGGATTGGAGGGTCTATACTGGCTTCTCTCAGCACTTTCCAACAGGTATCCATCGTACATCTCCCGTGAGGATTCTCTTATATGTTTAATTTCTTCTTTGTATTTCTGTATTTGAAAATGTTAGCTTCCATTAATTGAGAAACTCATAACACTCACAAGACAATTGGCAATGGTAATTGGTACAAAAACAAAACAGAAAAATTAGAAATCCAAGTCATAACATTTACTGGATTAATTATTTTACGCTGTCCTGAAGTTTCCACATACTTTCTGTCTATATTTATTTGGCATTCAGCATTTTAATTCAGGCAATGGATTTTAGAATTTAATTTTTTATTTGTTTCCGTTCTGTCATATGCAGATGTGGATATCAAAGGGAGAGTATGATGAATCAGGACCCTCCATTGTTCATAGGAAGTGCTTCTAGATATGCAATTGCCATTTTGCCCCCCTTTTTCCCATTCCTTATTTATCATTATGGTTTTGGATTGTGAGACTCTGTAGTATTGGCGTGTTTGGTTTGGTTTTGCTCCTCTTTGGTTTTGTTCTCTTTCTCACTTGCATGGTCACAATATGAAACATGTTCTTGTTGGTACATGTAATCATGTGTAGATTGCCTTTTTATCTTCTCCAGGTCATTGCCCCATAAATAGCATTAATGTGTTCGATCACTACAATCATTCAGTCTCTTCCTTGTTTTCTCTTTCTTTTCCGGGTCTATGCATGCTAGACTGGACGAAATGAAATGAAATGCACGGATTTTCCCTCGTTCCTGAGATTTTTTTAGCATGGTCATGGCTCATGCACTGTGAATCAGTGATTAGCTGACATGATTTGAGTAAATAAGCTCTCTTTTATTACAGAAAAAAAATTTCATTTAATGAATAATGAATCCCAGAAGCCTTCCACCCTCAGATAGCTTGCATGCACCTTCTTTGAAGATTGCAGAAATGGGAAAGAAATCAAATGCAAGTCATCATCGGTGTATAGAACTTTGTTAAAAATAGCTTCTCCTTTTTTCAGATTCTCCAAGGCGAGAATCTTTTATTCTTATAACGATTTGTAGTATTTAAACAAACACACAAAAATCAGGCCCTCAGGATGGTTTTCGACCAGAGAGGTGAGGTGGTATATTCATGTGTCCACAAAGGGAGAGAGGAAAATGGAGAAGATGGCGGTTTGTGTGAATACGGCTACGCCTAATCCTGCAGGGGCCTGTGTGTTTTCTTGCTCTTTAACCATACCAGGGAGGTAAGGTGGGCTGCCTGACCACCCAGTTAACGAGCCAGCGCCCCGCTTTAAAGGAAAAAATTGTTAGGTTGGTTGCTATTAATGTGCAACAACCATTTGGTATTGCATCAAACATGTGCATTCATACAAGATGTCAAAGGTTGGCAGCCACCAATGTTGAAGAAAAGCCTCCATGAATGCCTATAAATAGAGGCATATGTTAGAGAGCAAAATGAGAGAAGAGAATTATGAGAATATGAAGAGAGTAGAGAGGAAGAGAGAGCTGCAATGACAGCAAGGCTGCTGCCATTGCAGCAGCTGTAATGACAGCAAAGAGAGGGCTGAGAGTAGAGTAGAATGAAGTTATCATTCTCCTCCATGTATTTGTTTTGTATTCTTTCTCTATCTCTAAATATATTGACTTCACCCGTGGATGTAGGCGGTTTTGCCGAACCACGTTAAATATTGTGTCAGTGTGCTTGGCCTCCTATAAGCAAGTATCAGAACATCACCAGTCGGATTCCGCAACAAAAATCAACACCCAACCGTTCCCTATCCCCTTATCTCTTCCCTTTCCCGCATTAAATGTATGAGCTTCACGTTTTACCGATGGGACTGAAGACATAAAGAAACAAGAGTGAGCCCTCTTCAGCTTCCACTCTCTCCTCTCCTTACCTAGCTAGTGCTCGTTCTACTTCTTAAACAAAAAAAAGCACATTCTATTGAGGTATGTTTTCTCTTTCTCTTCTCTTTCTCCTTTTCTTTTTCTTTTTTTTAAAAAAAACAATAAAGGTGTGTTTGAGTTGTCCAGCTATCATGCTTCTCAGCCATATTCAAGAACTGATCAGATACTTTACTTTTGATATATTCTGCTTCTTTTTCTATTGTTAGTTGAATTATAGTTCTCCACTGCGCCGTTAATAAAATATTTAAGTGTCGTGTCATATTTAAAAAATATTTAATAACTTGAGATATAATTTTGATCAATTTGATAAATTAATTTTATTTGAATTAACTGATAAAACAAAAGGAAACTATAATAAATGAACACAAATATTTTAAAAAAGAAAATGATCATGGTAAACAAAGAAGAAACCTTTATGTAAGAGTAGAAAAACAATATTATTCAATTTTTAGTTAATTAAATATAGAAAGATGGAATATGATAAAAAAAAAGAAAAAGATAAAAAATCAGTATGGTTAACCAACTAAACTAATATAATAGATATGTAATTTAAATATTAAAAAGCGAGTCAATATGACATTCTAAATCATAAAGTATGGATTCTTGTTGATATTGTCTTTTTGAATATGTGAATATGAAACAAGAACAAAAAAGTTAAGTAATGTGGATCATAGGTTGTTTTAACTCTTGGGGAATTCTTCATAATTTTAAATAAAACTGAAAAAAAAATAAAGAAAAAAATTCTTAAACCAACTCGAAAAACGTGTGAAATTAATTCTATAAAATAATTAATTTCTTTGAAATCTCTTAAAAAAATTTCAGCCTCGTTCAATAATTGAATTAAAATTTATATCGATTAACATAAAGCAATAGGTTAGAAATAAATTTCCTGCACTTAATTTATAGAATTATATAAGAAAAGATAGTAGAATAAATTATAATGTTTAAATTGGAGGATAATATCAACCATGGCAGCTCTGAGGAAACTCTGCCTACTGTTTGTGATAATAGCAGTGAAATGATTGAGGTGAGGAGCCTTATTCTGTTAATAGTTTGTATTGACTCTGTGCTGCGTTGATACGGAAGCCCTTTCCGGTGCTGGTAAAGACCCACGATTTTTGTGCAGACAGTGAACTTATTGAGATACTTCCGGATCCGGCACATTCTCCTCGGTGGATTCTAGAATTCCCAGAGAAATGCAGCTGAAGTAAGGCGAGGAGTTGCCATCAGTTTTGCGGCCAAGCGATGCCTGAGAAAAGAACTACACATTTGCATTGATGCCTTTGAAATAAATCATGATCAAGGAAAGAACTGGCACATATTCGATACCCATTTGCAATAAAAGGATAATTCTTTTTTTGTAGTGAGTTGAACGCAAGCTTCTCTTCGGTTCAGCAACAGAGAACAAAAGGGCGAGAGTCTTATCATTAGCCAGAACACATTCAATACCTAGGAGCACAACTGGCGTTGCTTGCTTGAAACCAAAAGGGACAACATCGTTGAAGGATTTAAAAATATTCAAGTTTTATTAAATATAAGTATCTCAACGTTTCTGTATTCGCAGAGAGGCTTGAAGCCGAGACATCCTGGGGGGGGAGGTCCATGTGGTTGAAGGGCTTAAAAATATGAAAGTTTTATTAAAACAAAAAACCTGCAAAGACTAGCTACACTGGTATGTTTTCATTAGCACTGAGATTGGCTGGAGCTCTTTCAGGTTCTGCTGACTGAGAAGAGTTGCTGTCGGGGCCATTTCTTGCGCAGCAATTGGCAGGTTCTGGTGAGGAAAGGGAGGAAGCAAGACAACTACAGCGGCAAGTAGGACAGGAAGAATGACTAGCCAACCACTTTTCTACACAGTGGACATGGAATCCATGGTTACATCTCCCCAATACCCGAATCCCCTCGCCTTCCACGAATTCTGACAAGCAAATTGCGCAATCAGCCTCCGCCCCAGCAAGCTTCGTTCCAGCATAATACACCTGTGTTGTAGCCAGTACTAGTGATGCCACGTCTGACTCCTTGTTGGGTTTCCTCTGCTCCTCGAGTTCGCGAAGGTGGTCCGATGAGCTATCATTGTCGCTTCGCAAGAACCAACGAATGGCTGTATTAAAAGCCAGTGCACAAACGAGTGCACAGAGGAGAATCATGAGGATCGTAGCTGTGTTGGCTCCAGCATCATTTGAGTTTGAGTAAGGCCACCATTTGCAGCTGTGAACTTGAGGGTCACATGATGGAGGTCTAGAAGGAAGTGGTGGTGATGGGGATAGATGGCCGACGTCTGCTGCTGCTGTTTCTACTGGTGCTGGTCTCATTTTGGGGCTCGAAAATTTTTTGTAATGTGCGATTCTTGGTTCTTGCCGGTTATGCTCGTGTCCTGAGATAGGTTTATCAGCTCCACAGAGTGAGAAAGAGAAAGATTGCAGGGAAGTTCAGACTGAAGTGAATTTATAGGCATCAAGGGATTCCACAACTTTTTCTGACGATCGGATATTCCCCAGCCAGTTTTCATATATTAAAATAATGAAACAATTAATCTTTGTTTAATTAAGGATTTGGTAACTTTTAATTATATTTGTTTCTTCTGCCTTGGGACATTTTCATAAAGCAAAAAATCTTATTGCTCAATTAATGTGATGTCAAACTCTACAAGCTCCCGTAGGCAATTTACAAATGTGATTGCTACTAGGATAGAGCCTAACTATGATCTCACAACATAGGGTTTCATAAACATGTCCGAACAAATAACATTTACTAGGGTTGATGTAAGCTACACATGGTTACCTCTTAAATGAATCAAGAAAACAACAGATTGCTAGGGTTGAACTAATTAGGGTAATATATGGCATTAATAATATATGGCGCTAGTAATACAATATGAGGTTATATATCATAGATATAAAATCAGGTTCGGATATTAGTCTTTTTTAAAACTCGAGTTATGAGTTAATAAATTAATACTTTTTAAAAAAAAATAAAAAACTTGAAACACTATCATTTAAAAAAAAAAAAAAAGATTTTTCAGCAACCTTGATCAAGCTCTCAATTAACTAGTTATTGAGCTGACTCACCAGGTTGAACCAAGCCTTACAACTAGGTTATAGCTGCACTTAACCTTTCCCTGCAGAAAGCAAACCAAACCCAACAATCTTATAACAATTATTTAGGCCCTATATCCATCAATCTTTGCCAGGTATTCCAAGAATTTAATTTGGATCAGCCTTCAAATTATGTGGTATAGAGGCACTGAAATTGACGAGAGTTTAAATTAGGCTACCAGGACTCCAAGCCAATTCAAGGCATGAAGGTGAGGCGACACAAATACATGTACAATTGTACTGTTGTACACCCATCAAGGAATTTATTAGGTAAAGGAAATAGCTATGGAATTGCCTTGCTCCGAAGGCAACTGCACAGTACCGGGTGGGATGGAGTTCATCTAATTATTATTCAACTCAATTGTGTACTGAAGACAAATTTTCTGAAGGGTATGGCCTTGAGCCTTCCGTATTGAAGAACCATGCCGTGCCCATGTTGGCAAGTCATCTGTTTGTTGGCAGCCATAGTAAGTGCAATAATTTAGTGTGTCATCTCTTAGGCTACTAACCCATGACGAGTTTGGTGGTTCAATTAATTCTTTGAAAGTCGGACGTTTGAGTAGTAATTAGATTTTCTCTCTATTAGATTCAAATCTAAGAGCAAGTTTCAAGAACAAGTCGTCAGGAGTTCGAGGTTCTGTATATTAACCCATGATTGACCGCATGAGCTGCTGGTTTTAGCGTCGCTCAGCCTCGAGGATCCCTTTTCTTTCAATTTCTAAAAACAGATGTTGTTGATGATTGATTTTTGAAGTGCTTTCTGGTCTGCCCCGTAAATGTTTTAGCCAATGGGGTCTTTTTCGTGCCAGATGGAAAACGGCCAATGTTAATTATGTTTGCCTTCTGATTTACGCAAGAAGAATTAATGGGCTGTGATGGCTACCTGCTCACCACCACACGCTTAAATACATTGAGAGAAGGAACCTCAGCGGCAAGGAAATCCAGCAAAGCCCGTAGGATTTTGCCATTAATGGCTGGCAGGGCCATCAAGGCTTCTGGGTGCATGTACCTCCTCCTATTGTTTGATTGGAATTGGACGTGGTCAAGGATTTGTGCTGACGAGTCTGACATGGTTGCAAGATTTAGGAAAGAGACTGCAAAGTGGAGATCATTTTGCCGTCGACTGAAGAACCTTGCAATTGTCGTTTCTGTTGAAACACCTTCAGTTGAATGTTTATATCACCACTATTCATTAATTTTGCTGCCTGGTGAAGCAAGATGCATTCGTAGGGCAGATTTCATTGGATTATAGATAGTCAACATGAAGGCAAAAATAGGCAAAGAGCATTAGAGGACAACAAGCCAACCCTTTGGCCACCAATCCTTAAAAGAGCCAAGGCTTGGAGGCATCGAGGTCAATCCTTGCATAACTCGACTGGCTCTACAAACATCATGTTCCCACAAGGGTTCCTAGCCAATCACCAGCACCACTACCTTCCTATAACAAGCCTGGAAAAGGAGAAGGTTGAACGGAGGATCGGATATAGCAAAGACATCAGCCTCAAAACAGTGCATTAAATCCAACCAGGTGTAAACTCGAAAGTGGCGAGTGCACTAGGCATGCACTGGGAATCTAAGATCAGCCCCAAAATCATCAGAACACCTGAAAACCTTGAGTGACTTTTGACAACTATAGTTTTGAGGGTCCTTGACTGATTTTCGACACCAATATCTAACTTCTTAGCTCGCAAGATAACTTTTGCCAACTCTATCACGATGATGGCACCGAGTCTAAAGCAAACTAGTGGCTCAAAAACTATATAATCCTCTATCATGTATGAAAATTTTGGGAAATGGAATAACAAGAATCATGATCAGAGTACTTACACCGGGCATTTCAAAGGAAAACTAGAGTGCAACAGAGAATCTCAAGCTGCCAACGCCAAAAACACTGCTAAGTAGAGTATTGCCAATTTTCTCAATAATTACAACCCAACTGCCTGAGCTTTCATCGAAAACAGTCTGTAATATGTTGTCAAATAGGGTTCTTCAAATTAAAAAAACAAAAAAAAACATTCAGTCATGTCTAACCTCTTAACCTCATCGTCACAGCAAAATGTTGATGCAACTGGAATGGCTCCTTGATAATTGATTTGATGCAGGAGGTTCTGAATTATGTAAATAGTCGAAGGTACTGGATTCATTGCAATTAGACAATGTGAAATGCCTCGTTTATGAACAAGAACGACAGGTTAAAATATAAAAAGAAATCTAGACATGTCAAATGACCTTGTTTAATTTTTTATTTAAATTTTTCCAGAAATTTTTACGCTATTTTTTTGTAATATAGATCGATTGGTTATAACTAATTGAGATCGAGAAGCCAAAAGGTTCTGTTTCTTCAAAAAAAATATTAAGAATATACAATAATTTTAAGGTTCCATAATCCCTTTTCATGATTTCTGTAATCTTGTTTGATTTGATTCCTTGTTTAAACAGGTTAGGTCGCATCATCCTTCCTGAACAACGGTACTGCCCATCATCTACAAATTTTGGATATCCTTGTTCTTGACATGACATTTCTATACGAGAAAGAGACAAGATCAGAGAATGAAAGCATATAATTTAGTGACCTGGTATGCATCATTCACGTACACAGAACTCTATATGGAGCAAACAAGAACACTAAACTGCGCAAAAATAATAGTTTTGTACTATTTCCAGGATTTTACTTAGCCTATTTGTATTGCCATTAACTTCCCACTAATTCACATATTAGCATCAAACATTCAAGCATTTTATTCTGCAGGTCCCAAATCTAAAACTT
Organism: Populus ilicifolia; assembly: GCA_015708895.1. Classification (NCBI taxonomy): domain Eukaryota; kingdom Viridiplantae; phylum Streptophyta; class Magnoliopsida; order Malpighiales; family Salicaceae; genus Populus; species Populus ilicifolia. The sequence goes on along the minus strand of SRLM01000153.1, from coordinate 3,764,995 downwards.
CAACACCTATATATGATTCACATATTAACTTTCTTACAACAATAATAGTTTTTGCCACAAAGTCTAATAAAAAAAAAACAAAAACTGATCTGATTTCTTTATTGTTCAATTAAGAGGAACATCACGAAAAAACACTAAAACACTCACAAAAATAATATCCCAAGCTGCTACAGTTGTTGGGTGGAGTGGATGATTGAGTTGTTGCTAGTGGTGCACCTTTATAAAAGATAAATGCCCATTGACAAACACTCAATTTAAAGTTCTTTCAAACAATACACAAGATTACAACTTTTCTTTCTTTCTTTTACTCTTTTTATTCTCCTGTTACTCCACATATCTAATTAAACACTGCAACTACATGCTTATTTATTCAAAAACATAACACTAAAAAACATCAATGATTATATTACCCTTCAACTAAATTATTTTTTTCAACTATTATTGCACCTCTTTTAATTAATGGCTACTTTATTTTTCAATATTCAAGGCTGCTTTCTTATGTAATAATAGCAACAACTCATTTCTAGAAAGTATAGGCTAATAGTGTGTTCATCGGTTTATATATTAACATCCCTTTAAACTTCACTCTCTAGATGTTAATTGCTTCGAGCATTTTCCTTAGTCTTGCAAATATATCATGCTCAACAAACTCTATTAAAATATTTGCAATCTCATCATAAGTCATGCAAAAGATTAACTTTATTTTTCTATTTTTAGTATATTTGCTTCACAAATAAAAGACTAGATTCTTTGCTACACAATCGCTAATTAATTGTCAATGTAAAGTTCTAGAGTTAATCAACTTAGCTCAACTCAAGAGTTAATTTACAGCTCTACATTAACAATTGATTGGTAATTAACTTAATAAAGAATATAGTTTTCCATGAGAGAAGCAAAAGATATTGATATTCCATATCATTTCATTATAGAGCTTATCAAGAATAGAGAAGTGGAATTATTCTTTTACAAGACTTGTGTTCAAATTGTAGATTTTTTTATAAAGCCCGTTAAACATGATATATTTGCAAAACTAAAAAAAATACTTAAAATGATTAAACTTATAAAGTTAAGTTTATAAAGGATGTCGATGAGTAAACTTGATTGATAACACAACATCAGCTTATGCTTTTTAAAAACAGGTGGTTATCATTGTTAAAGAATAAGACAACCACAAATATTAACGAATGTAATAGTCATTAATGAAATAGGTTTAGTAATAGTTAGAAAATAAAAGAGTTAATGTAATCAATGACTTTTTTAGTGTGTTTTTTTTATATATATAAATAGGCATGTAGTTTAAGTGTTAGATGTGTCGTGTGATCAAGAGAATAATGAAAGTTAGAGAGAGATTATGACAGAGTTGTAATTTTGTATGACATTTGAGAGAATTTTGAATTTGTATTTTATTATATGTAATTATCACTCATAAGAGTTTGAAAAATCACTTTATTTGTTGTTCTTGTGTTGAAATAATCCTTTTTGTTACTTTAACACATGTTTGCAACCTCCAATTCTTCTAAGTTTATCAATACAAAAGCATCTTAGACAAGTTACAAGTACTAACTAAATATTTATTTCACTAAAGTTATCAAAACACCCATCTGCTTGCACTAAATTTTTATTATAAACAGATGGTCTGTCACACCATATCAAAATTCATACTAGTTTATGGTTTATACTACATTTCTTCCATCAAGTTTCGCAACCATGCTCAATCTAGAATAATCAACTACGCCTTCATTGAGGCTTACAACCCTCATTCTTGTCGAAGTATTTATTTATAAGTATGATAGTCACTAAATAAGTGTTACAATACGATCAGAACCTTACCATACTTATAAAAGTCTATTCATCCAAAAGTCATTCCTACCATTTGTTCCATTCCAGAAACTGTATCTTACTTCTCAATTAATCATTTACTTTTCATCTAAGACAATCACTAAATCATTCTTATACTCAAATCAGATCCATTAGTCATGTCAAATATCTTTTTGATACATTATTTATTTCATTTTCCAATACCTTTCTAGATTTATAGGCACTGTTATATAATCTTTATCTGCATTAATATAATATATATTCTCCGGTTTTCATGTCCCTTGTATACATTTGACGATAACTTCTCCTATCACAACACCTCTTTAAGTTAAAATAAAGTGTCAATTTTCTTCTCATTGTTGTATTTTTGTTCTTCTATTCAAGACCTTCTTGGTTATACTCTTGAGAAATCATAGTAAATAAATCTAGTATTTATGGAGACATAACATCTTAATCATATCCTTAAACATATGAAACTTGTTTGTTCATTTTGTCATCAACTTGTTAACTTTATTATATATGGTTATCCTTGATAGTTTTTACATCGTATGCTTGGCTGTGAACCTTTTTTTTTTTTACTTCATTACAAGTTATCTTAATATTTTGATGTTTTATATGTATGATTACTAAACACCTAGCAAGACTAATAATGCTATAGATTCCTTAAGATTAGTCTTTCTTTATCTGGCTCTCTGAATCTTGATATTTCTACATTTCATATGATAGAGCGTCTAAAATACCTAATTTTATTATTTTCTCAATGCTACTAAAATCATCACAATCTAGCACATATATAACATGTGTGACCTTTTCTTCTTCATCATCACCAACCAAGATGACTTTCATATGCCTCTCTATAAGCAATATGTCTCATTATATCACTACCAATATTGTTAGTTTAAAGCTCAACAATTGGACTATACAATTGCATTCAGAATAATTTAATTATTTGACAATGTGTCTAAAATCATCACATACGCATACTAGATAACTTTAATTTGATCATGACAATTATAGCTAATGAATGGTCCAAATTAAACAACAAATCATTGGTTGCACATAGGATCATCTACACTAGATCACTACCTTCAGCTTGTCTCGACTCGGCTTATAGCTATGTTTACATGATTGATGGGACAACTAGGCTAACATGGTTGCTGATTAGATGGATGATGTGATAATTGATGTCATGCTTACATCATCATTGATGTCACTTTTGTTGTTGTCATGTTGAATCATTAATTTATGGTTCTGAGTCATTTATTTTAAATGAAAAGGGCAAGTGATACGCTTTATGCATTCGAGCAATTCCCTCATATCTGTGTGGTGGCGTGGGTGAACATGCAGGATATCATTCTTCTCACCAATTAATCCAGTTCATTCCTCTCAACCTTCTCTTCATAGTGGCATGTGCAAAACATGTTTTGAACCAATTTGATTTTTAGAAAAAAAAGTTCAAACAACCTGCAACTTTCATACCAAATTTCTGATACCATTTTTTAGGATTGTGTCTCATTATTACCTAAAGGTAGAACAAAATGGTAACTTGTCAATATCCACAGGACAACCAATGTTAATATATAAAGAGAAAGCAACAAACTACAATCAATAGGTGAGGAACATCATCTCTCTTCAACTCTCAATCTCACTCGTTTTATTTCTACAGTTCTATAATTGCAGCCACTACTACTGCTTTTTGACAGCTCTCCTTCCCTCTTTTTTATCCTCAATTGCGCTTCTTAATTACTTTCTTTGCTTGGTTCTATTTATAGACTTTAATAGATAACCATTCTAGCTCATTCTTTAATATTAATGGCTATCAAACATGCCAATCATTTTTCACTAGAGATGTTGCCGCCATTTAAGAACCTTAAGGTGTTGGTCTAGTTGAAATTAGATGAGGCTTGGGGGTTTGGCCCTTTCAGGTCTCAAGTTCAAATCCTCCTGCTAACAAAAAAAACTCTTAAGGTCATGAGCTCCAAGGTGCAAAATACAGTGTAAAAATTATTTTTGATTTATTTTTGTATTTCAAAAGCGCTTTTAAAAGAATTTAAAAAAATTATTTTATTTTATTTTTTCTTTAAATTAATATTTTGTAAGTGTTTTTAAATTATTTTGATGTGCTGATATCAAAATAATTTTAAAAAATAAAAAATATTATTTTAATATATTTATAAATAAATAAAAAATATTTTAAAAATAACAACAATTATACCATCTTAAAATACAGCTTCGTTTTTTACTCTTCCCAGCCTCCTTGGAACGAGAGAGCTGTCATTTCACATGAATGGCGACAACATAACAACACTTCCAATTAGGATATCAAAATTCGGGAACGATGATGATTCTTTCGTGGGAACAAAATGTTGGTTAATAAATACTTGAGTTTAGCGCATCCAATTCCTTTCCATCTTTTTTTCTTTCTTTTTTTTTATTTACGTGAGGTGTCCGGGTCAGCTTACGCGCACCACTACTAATCCCCACGGCCCACTGAATACCCTGCAAACCCAGTAGGCATGTAAGGCACCGCGGGGGTGACAGGCGTGCATGCCAGGGTTCGAACCCAGGTGCAGTGGAAGGAGACAAGCTCCTTCCACCGCTAGGCCAAGCCCTGAAATACATTCTTTTTCATCTTTACATGGACTGGTCAATGTCATGCTGCAGAATATTTTTATCAGATAAAAAAATAAATAAAAAGAATAAAGGGAAAAATTGGACATTAGAGGTTAGGAGAGAATTTGACAGCAAAGGAAAAGAAAAGGAAATTTATTGTCAGTCTGAGCAATTTACAAGATATAACCTGCCACGCTACTTCATACATGAGAGAAACACGCAAGCACAGAAAACAGTCGGGTTTTTTCAATATCTGGAGATTTCTCGGCTGGAGATTCAAAATTGAGTATTTCTTGTTTCCCAGCCTTGCTTCTTCCCCACAGGAAACCATAATGACGAACAATCAGAATACCTCCCAATTTACTGTGGAAGAACACAATAAACATAAGAAACAAAGTAAGAAGGGTGCACCTGCATAAGAAAAACCTAGCTGTGGTTATAATTGCTATTTGTTTGTCTCTTTCACTTGAAAGCAACAAACCTTCCTCAGTTCAATCGTTCAGCCCAGACAAATGCAGAGAAGATGGCAGTTAAAAGCAATGCAAGTGGAGGAAAAATGGAAACGTAAAAAGGCTATTCCTTCTTTATACACCAAATTTGGAGTCTATATGCAGTCCCAGATACAAATACACCCTACATTTTGTTCAAGCAAGTTATAAATTGAATACGAACTACAAAAGGAGGATATAAATATGAATGATGGTGGGATGGTACTGGCAGTAATTGGTCTGTGGAAAGCTGAAGCTTATACAATATGCAAGGGAAGCAAGATGAATATCCCATCTTATCTTCCATGAGCTGCGTTCTCGCTCCAAGGCTGCAGCTATAATAGTGGATTGCACAGAGCTGATGAGACACTCTAGAGCGGAGAGGCGTCACCTCGCTGGATAAAGCTCCAGAAATTTTGATTGAACGCAAGCCATGTTGACGAAGCTATGGCAGAAAGGAAAATTAGAACAGGTCCTAATATCAATCCCGTTCTATCGTCCACTTCATTTATAAAGAATGTTCCTTCACTGCTGCCAGAAGGACTAGGAGGGTGAGGGTGTCTCGTTGGAGGTCTTCGGTAGAAGCCAAGCAGCATGGATCCTCCACCATAGAATGATCTCCAAACTACAGCATCCATCCTACCATTTAGATTTTCCTTCTTTTATAGGACTGGATTGTCCAGATCACTCTCTTTTTACTTCTAAAGAAAATTGATTCCAGCAGACCGAAAACACTTCCATCTCACCCTATAACGATTTTGCAAAATTTGACACAAATTGCAGTATAGAGAAACTGTAGAAGTCATTTAAAAGATGTTTACGTTTGCTGGGTTGATGTTTCTTGATAATTGTTGGATGTTTACCTTTCATTTGATTTAGGTCTGATCACTTTCTCATTTCTGTTTAGTGTTTTCTTTAGGTAATGGAACACCTTTCTAGCATAAATCCTGCAGCTACCCGCTGGATCCGGATATGTGGTGCAGGAATCGAAGAATTTCTTCTATTTTTTATTATGATCCGCCAGTAGTAATCTAAAACATCCTCTCATGCCAACATGAGGCACAATGATAAATCATTGACAGTGAACCTCGAAGGAAACACACAAGTAAACATATACAAATCTACTTTCTTCACATTTCAAGTCTACAGCAACAAAACCCAAGCTACTTGGTGACTTGGTCGTCTAGTTTGGTGTTATCGTTCCAAAATATCCAGCAATGTTCAAGCTCTGGGAATAGTAGCATCAGTGCCGGTAACCAAAAAAAGAATAAAAGGGCAATCCCATGGCACACTAAATACTGAAAACATAGGCAGAACAATCAAAATTTTGGTGACTTGGTCATCTAGTTAGGTGTTATCATTCCAAAATATCCAGCAATATTCAAGCTCTGGACATAGTAGCATCAGTGCTGGTAGCCAAAAAAAGAGTAAATGAGATGGCATACTAAATACTAAATAGTGAAAACATAGGCAGAACAATCAAAATATTGGTGACTTGATCAATCCCATGGCACAATAACTATTGAAAACATAGGCAGAACAATCAAAATTTTATAAATGATAACTCCACAAAACATCGATAAAACATCTTAGCATCCAGGGTATTAATTGAACATGAAGAGAACTACTTGAACAGAACTAAAACTGCTCCTCTCCTTGACTCACTCTTCCTCAACTACAGTTCCCTTCTCACTCACATAGATCCCATCAAGAAATTTGCGGATATCCTTGTTCTTCACATGACATTTCTGTTGAATGAAAAATCCTGGTCAGCAAATAAAGAGAAATAGAGGTTGCTGGGCATGCATGATTCATTCACAAAATAAGGTACTCCTAAGTTTTTAAAACAAAATTGTAAATTCAGATACAAAAGTGCACATTCAGGTATGTATTGCTACAAATGACAGCACACCTCACACGAACCTGATTAATCAGAGCAGCAGACCGGGAGACAAGTTCAATGTCATTGCCATCTAGGATGAGTTCATCCTTAACCTTTTCAGACCGAACAATAGACACGCCTTCCAACATATCAACCTTCCTCACCTTCAGTAACCAAACACAAACAGCATTACCAAATTGAACCATCAATAAAAAAATCATCCACATAAAGAAAAACCAGTTCTTTTTTCTACATGAACAAAATTCACATCAATGCTGACTGGCAACAGCTCATATCATATCCATATCCATTGACAAAAATTCAACACAGAACTACAGAAAAACCAAATGAATATTCTTCCTTTAGATTACTCTCACAACATTATTTCACTACCTATACTTGTCTCAAAATCAAAATTGATAATCCAATACAATTGCATTCTCTGTACATTTATCATACAATACCAAAATCAGCTAACAATAACCAAACCTAATAGAATAATCTCATAAACCATCAGTTACCAGCTAAATTGTCAATAGTTGAACACTAAAATTAAAAAATAAAATAAAATAAAAAATACTCGCTTTTTTCAGTTTCTAAACCCAACATCAAGAAAATTATGATATTCTCTAAGTGAAACGCATCAAACAATAACACTAGCCTTAAAGACCACATGGGTTTCTCGAAAGGAGTAAAAGAATCTTACCTTCTTCTCGCCAAGAAAGTTCCTGATCTCGATAGCAGTATTACTGTTGGTTATGGAGGCATTGATGGGAAAGTGAGCATACACAAACCTCATCTTGTATCTGTAGCCCCTAGTAACCCCAGTAATCAAGTTCTCAACATGGCTAAGAGCTGTCCTGATAGCAGCACTGGTCTTTCTTGACCCAAACCAGGCATCGATCTTGAGCTTTCTCTTCCCTTCCTCGTCTTTGATCAACTGAAAATCAAGATTCAAGTGCTTGAAGTTCCTTGTAAGCTTCCCTCTTGGGCCTTCGACTTCGATGATTCTGGCATTGATCTTGATCTTAACCCCATCTGGGATATCCATCGTTTCAGAAGAGAGAATGGTCTTCATGGTTCCTGAGCAGTAGCAGCTCTGTTCAACTCTAGTTTCTCTCCAAGGCCACAAACCCTAGGAACATAAATTCTTCGTTTATATAACAGCGGCAGCTTTCAGCAGAATAGGGCGTTAAAAAATGCCCCCGAACCCTAAAATATGTTAACGTTAAGAAATAGGTTTTTCTCAAGCCCTATCGGCTGGTCCGGTTTGAAATTGTTTGATGGGTTTTCTCAAGCCCAGCCCAGACTAGCCCGCATTTTCTTCCTTTATTTGTTTCTATATTTTGATTTTCTGTTGTTTCTTACCATATTTTTTTTTTTATCATGTAGGAGGATAATCGATTTTTTGTACTATAAATTTTTAATTATTTATTTACAAAAATATTCAAACAAAGTTGAGCCTAGAGGCAATATGATTATGTTGTGGGCAATACCTCGTAAACATTAAATCAAAATAATATTTATATTATTTTAAAAAAATTATTTTTAATATCAACACATCAAAAAAATATAAAAATATAAAAAATTAATTTTTAAATTTAAAAATTTAAAATTTAAAAAAACACAATGCTTAACCTTGCATATTTTTATTAAAATTTGTTTGATATTATGTTTTTTTCTTGTCTCACAGGTAATGGCAACCATGTTGTATGCTCTAAGTCTCGCTTCAATCACTGATCACCAGCCTTTGAAAAATTTCTTTGAGAAATTAAGCAAGTAAATATTATTTTTTTTAGAGTACTTAAATGTTAAAGTGTTTTTTTTTCTAATATAATATTAAAATCCTTAAAAGGCTGGGCTTTGGGCTTGACCGTGACGTGGTGCATTCTGCATCTGGGAAGGCTAGCAGGCATGTCTTTCTTGCTTCTGCTCGTCTCTCAGCACAAACGCCCCAAGGACAGAGTTACCTGAATTCTGCACCCACGGAAATTCGGCTGCCTCTGCGGTTCTGAATTTGGGCTTACTCGTGGGCCCATCAGTAACTTCATTGGAATCTCCCATTGGTGGATTTGGTAAATAATTACCGACCCGTCGTATTGCATGGATAGATATTTAAAAAAATTAATAAATAATAAAAAGGATATTGGTACTTGAAACTTGTCTCGATTTAACCTAAAATATATAAATATATTTATAAAATATTTAGATTTTTTTAATACAATATTATATACACACACATTAATATTAATATTAATATTAATATTAAACGTATACGTATGGATGATGTTTATCATTTAATATATATACATATATATTGAATTCCTAAAACTACAGGGATAAATAATTTATGAGTATTTAAATTTATTATCCAGTAAATAATAGATGTGATATGAAAATTAAAAAATGGAACACGTGAGGACCAGTTTCCATATCCCTATTGGTACGACGAAAAGAGAGATGCGCAGAAAATGGATGGACAAGACACGATGTCGTTTAGCTTGATTGGGTAAATTTTTATCCAAGAAGGGAGGAACATGTCCATGATCCATCACTTTCTTTTTCGAGTTCACATGCTCCCTGTTTCCCTCCTCTTCTGACAGATTCTGAAGACAAGGCATGTGCCGAGGAAGCTTCCTAGCTTGTTTTGTGTTATGTTCAGCTCTGTTCTTTGGACATTAAATGTTGGTTTCAAATTTCATAAAAAAAATTTATTTTAACCCCTCATATTTTTTAATTTTATAGATGATCCATCCTTGTAGTTGTCAGAATTTTAATTTTACAATCAAAGTTTATTTCCATCAATTTTCAATCTATTTTTATGAGGAAAAAAAAAAGGAGAATTGTTAGATTAATATGAAGATAAAAAAATTCATTGTTATTAAAACAAAATTTAATTATAAAAACAGTTAAAATCTTTATTGATGGTTTTTATTTTATAAGAGAGTTTCACCTGCATATATTTTTCTTTTTTTTTCTTACTAGAGGAGGCAAATCTAACACAATATTTTTTTTGTTTTGTTTTTGAAAGGCCACATATAGATTTATTAAGATGTTTAGGGTGTTTTTCTAGTAAAATGGGTTGAAAATAAATTTTTTAAGCAAATCAAAAAACCAATGCTACATTTTTCTAGTGAGATTCTATAGAAAAAAATAATATGTCATTTGCTATCTTATTTTAATGAAAAAAAATTAAGATGAACAATAAATGTTTTATATTTTTAAAAAATAACAATAATAATTATAAAAAAAAAACTAGGTTGAAGCATGCAAGCTGAGATGGTTTCTTAATGCCTAGACATATTGAGCCATGTGTTAGGGCTCCATTTTTTTTTAGTTTTTTAAAAAATTTTATTTTATATTGGGTAAAAAATTAATAAGATAAATCATTAAATTTAATTGAGTTGCTGCATCTTAAGTTTAATGAATTAATATGAGGCATTTAAGTTATTATTTATTTTTTTGTATTTTTTTAATATCTTTTTTTGTCCCTTGATTTTTAAAAACATAAATTCTTAAATAATTTATGGCAAGAAAAACTCATTGCGTCTAATAACATGCATGATTTATATTATAAGTTTATTTAATTAATTTAAGTTTATTAATTTTTTTAATTGAGTATTGTTTTTTAAAAGTATATTTAATTAATTGTGGATCGAGCATCCAACTTAATTTTTTTCAAAACTATCCCTGTGATTATGGCATGTTAACTAATTCATTATCAATGGAGTTTTAAAAAAAATTATTTCATTGATATTATTTAAAACATAATCAATATTAGATAGCATAATCACTTTATTCATTCACTTTCAATCACAGTTAAAAATTCCATCAAATTTACATATGTTCGTTTAGTATTTTCATTCAATGTGTTAAAACAAGCCCCCGTCGTTTTTAAACAACAATTTTAATATTAAATCATGGTATAATTGCCTTTTCCCTTCATTTTATCAGGCTGTGCTAGAGAGGTAGTCTACACTATGTTGTAGGCTAATTCAAATAAAATATTTATTTTATCAGGTTTACTATACTTGAATAATTTAATAAAAAAATAATAATAGTAAATAAAGTGAAAAAAATACAATAAAATAAAATAAAAATATTCAACTCAAATCTATTTGGATTAGCACACTGAATACATGATTAGACCATGATAGCAGGGTGTTCTGTGCAAAAATAAATTGAGTAAAATTATAAAATTTAATTATTAAATAATTTAAAAGTAAATGGTGAGATTATAAAAAAAATAAAATGTTGATTTATTCCTGCTCCATTTTCTTTTTCGACGAAGGCAAGTCACGGGATACCAGGCTCACCAGCTGATTTATTCCTGCTCGAGACACTAAATGAGGGTACAAGTGTATATTAATACGAGTGAAAGCTACTTGTCGGTCAAGTATCGAAGGCCTAAAACGACACGAAATGCAAAATCTTCTTCACTATGAAAATGTCTGCGTCGCCACCAACTTCCATCACATCACTATCTAAATCTATGTCCCTTTATTTTATTTTTTTTAGGTTGTGTCCGGAACAGCTTTTATATATTTTTATTAATTTTATGATTTTTAAAAATAATTATTATATGAATTTTTAATAATTTATTAGGTTGACTCATATGACTGGATTAACTAAATTAATATCAAAATTAGTTCAAATTAAAACTTGATTTGAATTAGGTTTTAAATCCTAAAATTTATTAGGTTGACTCATATGACTGGATTAAGTTATGTTAATGTATGTATAATGTAATGTACATAAAATAACATGTTACCAAACCAAAAATAAAAGAGTAATCATACATGAGAAGAAAGAAATGTTTCAGCGATAATTAAACCTTGAGATTTTATGGGTTCAAATAAAGGAAGGTCTATTTTTATTGTGTAGTTTAAAGGCATGTGAAACGTATCAAATAAACAAAAAGAAAAGAACAAACACAAGAACAGCAGTTTAATGCAGTAATCCTCCTAACCTCTTTCGTTATAATTGCTTGTGCTAAAAGAAAGTAAACGATATTTACCATGGTTATCGTAAATGATACATGGATAGAGTTTTAAAATTAATTAGAAAAAGACTCAGGTGAGGAGGTTAATTCTGAAATATTTTTTTAAACCAAAACAATGTTATTTAAACAAAAAAATTAAATGAATTGATGATTAAATTCTGACCTTATTAAACTTGGATTAGCAAAGTTTTTTTTTACTTCAACATGGGTTAGTCCAGGTTTCGAGTAATATTTATCATTGTTGTCATACATGATCCAGGTGAAATTTTAAAATTTAATTTAAAAAAACTCAGTCAAGGTTATTCTAAAAATATTTTTTTAAAAAAATTATTTAATCAAGCCCGGTGCCCACCAATCATATTTCTAAATCCCAAGTTCTCCCGGTGAACAAACAACTATGGTACTAACAGATCCACCCACAGGTTTGGGGTGCCTTTCAATGTAGAAAGAAGGGGAATTTCTTCAAAAACAAATCCAATCGTGAAAACAACCATGAAGGTGTCTCAACTTGGGCATGAAAATGCACTCACTCACCATATTATATTCATGAAATCATTGTGCATGGATCTTGAACAAGCTGACAGCGGCACTCGCTGCTTTTCCTGCATGCACAGTCACTTCTGAGCAAGGGCGGGGCGGAGGCACTTAAAAAATCGCTTTAAATCATAACACTGCATCTTTCAAAACAAAATACCATTTTTCTACTAGCAGATCCCTTTCTCTTTGGTTCTTGAGATTGACTGAGTTATTTTTTTTAGTGAGTTTCTTTTTACCTTTGGGTTCGTATTTTTTTCGCTGTTTCTCATCACAGAATTAACAGAAAATCTAATTGGACTTTCACCACTAACACCAACATTTATATACCTGAATGCCTTAGCTACAAGCACAAGCTCTACTAGCTTAACCAGTAATGTATTTGCTGTTGTATTTGCTTCTTCAACAGCATCACCGGCTGCTATCCCATAACGAGCATCATCATCTGCGTGCCCAATATTTTGTGGCTTAGCTCGCTTTGATTGTCCCTCTACCATGCCAACACCTAAAGCAATGGATCCCCCATCACCCTCCTTTTCACCATCTATTTATCTCTACAACATCGCCTCCTCTCTCTTCCCTGTAGACCAAGATCATGAACAGTAAAGCTATTCTCCATTGTCAAGACGGCAGTAGAAAAGGAGAAGCAGCTCTCAACTGTTTTCAGCAAACATGCGGTGATAGTGTGATTTCTTATGGATCCCACAATTAGTACATTAAATTTTAACATTAATCAAATATGTTATTTGTGCAGTTTGTTTTAAAAGTAAAAGCTGTCACGTAAACAAACATAAACAGACAGGCTCTAATTATTACTAACAAACGCATCTGTGTGTTATTCACTCTTCATTGAAATTTTTTTTCTCTTCTTTCAAGTCCTTAATTTTATTTTATTTTGACAATTATATTCTTTTATGGTGAAATTGAATGATAATTTATTCAAATTTATTAATTAGGAACACTATGAAATAACCATAACTAGTGTGGAAAAGACATAAAAAATAGGTGGTTTATTTAAAATTCTCAAGAAAAGTTTAATTTAGTCCTTCATTTTTGCAAATTATACCCATTTGGTCTCTTAATTTTTTGCAATTCAATTTGATATATATATATATATATATTCAATATCTAATCTGAAAAAAAAATTAATAAATTGAAAACAAAAATTATCTTTCTAGATCAATAAAATAGTTTATCTTGGAGTTTACATGTTCGTTGTAATAAGATAAGTTTGATGGTGTTTGTTTAGAATTCTAATATTACCTGAAAAAAAATGATATAATTCGAGAAAGACAAATCTAACTGATTTCAGGTTTTTGGATTTTTAGCTTAAACAATTGATTTATAAATGTCATGGAATATATTTGTAAAGTGTTTTTAGATTGAAATTACCTTGTTTCAACAAGTAACATGTTATCTATCTTTTTAAAATAAATAAATAAAACCCATGCATCCAGGTTTAAATTTGAATTCGAAGGCTAATATGTCTGCATTTTTCCTTAAAAACATCCAGGCTTTAGGCCATAAGATTGTATATCTAGTTTTTTTTTTTTATTAACACTCAATGCATAAACTAACCTTCTGTTTTTTTAAAAGGTAAATGCATATTTTTTTCTGTTGCTTTGAAAATGAAAAATCTGAAATGCTTTTGGTCTATAGCTTAATTATTCTATAAACTTGGGGATAAAGAAATATTTTTATTATTTAAAAGTTTATGAAATATATATAAAAAAAACCTTCTTTATAAACAAGTTTATCCTTTTGTACGTGCTTGAAAGCATCAGCTCATGTTTTTTTAATGTAATAATTGTAATTGTAGAAGGCTAAGTTGGCTTTCGAATTAGATGTTAGGATTAGGAGCCTGAAAAGATGGGGAAAAGATTAAATAATTTAAAAAACACAAGTAGAAAGACAAATATAGAATAGAAGTTAGTGAAGGAGAAGAACTAGACGAAGGGGAGTGAAAAGAGGCTGGTCAGTCTCCTGTGAATGCTCAGAACCTGCCACCACCTTGTCTATTGTTTTTTTACTAAATCAAAATCCCACAAGATCAAGGCGCACCAGTCACCACCTTCCTCCATTTTTGTAACTCATTAACAAAGACATAATCCAAGTGAACCACACACTCTCTCCTCATTAGTCCACCACCCCACCTCCTTGTTCATGTAATGGTGAAGACTTTCTATGTTTCCTTTACATGTTCCATGTTTTTATAACCTTAACCACTCCCTTTCTCTGTCTCTTTGTCTTCATGTTCCCTTCTTGACCTTTTTTAAGCTCGATGGTTTCCTTAGCCATCTTTCCCTTTTCCTCTTATTTATTTTCTCGTCATTGCTGGTAATCTAATCAAAGGATAGTTAGATAGAAGCTAAAGAATACCCATTCTGAGTTTGTAGCTTCTTGTTTGATTATTCTTTTATTTTTGAGCGAAGGTTTTGTTAAGCTGAGAGAGAATCTCCTTCTACAGGTACTGTACTTTCTTCTTCCCTACTGCCTCCCGGTTCCTTTTTTTTTAAAAAAAAGAAAAAAGACACCCTTCGCTTAGTAGTTCAAGAAAATGTACAGATATGTTTCTTGTGGATCTGTTGAGTTTGTCTTTGTGGGCTTGCGTTTTGTTGGTTAAAGAAAGAAAGATGAAAGGAGAAAAGCTGTTAAAAGTTGATTTCCTGTTGGAAAATATTGATTCGTACACTCTAATTTATGTTGTTAGAAAGAGGTAAGCTTTGCTTATCTAACCACTAGAGGTAAAAAAGAGAACAGAAGTAAGCTTTTTATCTGTAACTTTCTTACACCATCTTGCAACTTCCTCTGAAGAAATGTTGTTACATGTTGGTGTTTGCTTTTAAGGTTGTAATGATCTTGCTGTGTTTTTGTCACATTGGATTTTTTATTTTCTTTTTCAAACATGTTTAATGCTTACTTGTTTGTTTTACCCTTAATTTGCATCTTCAAGGTTTTTTTCCCTGATGGAATTTAGAGTAATCAATCCATGCTCTGTCTCTTCTCTGTTTGCTCTGTTTAGTAAATCACGAAAATTGCCCTTGAATTTTGTCATGTCTTTTTCAGTGCTAGCTCTTCATTGGATCTACAGATCACTGTAAGTTCATGAATAGGTTGCTAGCTGGTGTCATTATGACCATCATTTTCGGCCAGATTGGCGGCATGTCTCTTTTCCTTTTCACAAAATTAATAGTGAAATCATGAGTCCATGTGTGGAAGTGGAGCTTTTTGGCGTGCGTGTTGATTTTTTGATGAGGCTGACAGCTTTATAAAAATGATGAGTATGCTTTTTCAACAATTCCATCACCTAGACCTTCCTGTCTCTAAATCTGTTTCCGCTCGTTTCTTTTGTGTTTGAGATATTTGCAGTGTTGATTAGAAATAAAAATGGCAAATGGATCACGAAAGCAGCATCAGCAAGAAGCAAAGAGAAAGCGCATAACTTGGATTCTTGGGGTCAGTGGCCTTTGCGTTTTGTTCTATGTTTTGGGAGCTTGGCAGCATACCGCAGCCCCCACAAATCTAGCCCAGTCCGTCACTAAAGTAGCTTGTGATGTTTCAAACTTTGCCGGTGTTAGTTCCAATCCATCATCAGAATCAGCTGTCTTGGACTTTAATAGCCATCATCAGATTCAGTTCAACAACACTGATTCAGTTAATGAGATTCCACCATGCGACATGTCTTATAGTGAGTACACTCCTTGCCAAGATCCTCGAAGGGGAAGGAAATTTGATAGGAACATGTTGAAATATAGAGAGAGGCATTGCCCAACAAAGGATGAATTGCTTCTTTGCTTGATACCTGCTCCTCCTAAATATAAGACCCCTTTTAAATGGCCACAAAGCCGTGATTATGCCTGGTATGATAACATTCCCCATAAGGAGCTTAGCATTGAAAAGGCTGTGCAGAATTGGATTCAAGTTGAGGGTGACCGATTTAGATTCCCCGGTGGAGGCACCATGTTCCCCCGTGGAGCTGATGCTTATATTGATGACATTAGTGAGCTCATTCCTCTTACTGATGGAAGCATCAGAACTGCAATTGACACAGGCTGTGGTGTAAGTTAATTGCCAAAATATCATGTTTTCTACTCAACATCTGTTTTCGTATCCTATTCAAATAGCTTAATCTACATGTGTTATATTCCATGAGAATTATCAGCATTCCAAGCCTTACGTGTATTGTTTATGTCTTTGTTGTGGGTGTTAAGGTTGCGAGTTGGGGTGCATACCTGTTGAAGAGGGACATTATAGCAATGTCTTTTGCACCAAGGGACACGCATGAAGCACAAGTCTGGTTTGCATTGGAGAGGGGAGTTCCTGCTATGATTGGCATCATGGCTTCGCAAAGGCTTCCTTACCCAGCAAGGGCTTTTGACATGGCTCATTGTTCCCGTTGCTTGATACCATGGCATCAAAATGGTACACCCTCAATTTTAACTTGCACTTGTGTTTGAACAACATATAAAGCATGGACTTCTGCACAACAGGATGATTTAATAAAAATGGAGCTCAATCATGACCACAAAATTTTGGTATATCAATATGGTTCAACAAAACTTCCATTGATCCAAGCATGTTGTTTTCTTTCATTTCACAGATGGTTTGTATCTGATTGAAGTGGATAGAGTTTTGAGGCCTGGTGGCTATTGGATTCTATCTGGTCCTCCTATTCACTGGAAGAAATACTGGAGAGGTTGGGAAAGAACCGCAGAAGACTTGAAGCAAGAGCAGGATGCTATCGAGGATGTAGCCAAGCGCCTGTGCTGGAAGAAAGTCGTTGAAAAGGGTGATCTTTCAGTCTGGCAAAAGCCCCTTAACCACATCGAGTGCATTGCAAGCAGGAAGATCTATAAAACACCACATATATGCAAGTCAGACAGTCCAGATGCTGCCTGGTATTCTCTCAATGCCCATCTTTCACGCTATTTCATATCCAATCTTTGATATGCCAAAACCTTTCATTTAACACCTATGCATGCATGTGCTTTATGCCAAAAAAAAAAAAAAGGTATAAAGACATGGAAACTTGCATGACTCCATTGCCAGAGGTAAGCAGCTCGGATGAAGTTGCTGGTGGTGTAGTGGAGAAATGGCCAGCACGTGCATTCGCGGTCCCTCCAAGAATTCACAGTGGTTCTATTCCAGGAATCAATGCTGAGAAATTTAAGGAGGATAATGATCTGTGGAAGGATAGAGTGGCACATTATAAGAATTTCATTAGTCCTCTCACCCAAGGCAGATTCCGGAACATAATGGACATGAATGCACAACTTGGAGGATTTGCCGCGGCCTTGGTAAAATATCCAGTGTGGGTTATGAATGTGGTACCTGCCAATTCAAATCCAGACACACTTGGTGTGATCTATGAACGGGGGTTTATTGGCTCGTATCAGGATTGGTGTGAGGCAGTCTCAACATATCCAAGAACATATGATCTCATCCATGCTGGTGGGGTGTTCAGTATATATCAGGACAGGTAAAACTTGAATGCTGAAGAACTGACTTTGATCACCATGATCCTGTAAGTTACAATCTTGTGATTGAATTTGTGTTTGATTTTTCTCTCTTGAAGGTGTGACATTACCCACATTCTGCTGGAGATGGATAGAATTCTGAGGCCGGAAGGGACAGTGATATTCAGGGATACAGTAGAGGTTCTTGTGAAGATTCAGACCATAACAAATGGCATGAGGTGGAAGAGCCAAATCATGGACCATGAAAGTGGACCCTTTAATCCAGAGAAAATTCTTGTTGCTGTCAAAACTTACTGGGCTGGTGAAGCTAAGCAAAAACAACAGTAGAAGCCGTATAGTATCGTTTTTTTCTCTCTTCCCGGTGCCCTTCTTTATGCTCTCTCTTTCTTTCTTTTCTCTTGCTGGGAATCGTGATGTTGAATCAGATTGTTTTTACCAGGATATTTCTGGATGAGAGTGCGGATAGGCTTTTCCGCCATATATTTGGGTCATGTGTTTCATCAATGAAGATAAATTTATTTCCTCCACATTTCTTGTCATCTTCATAGTGGAAGTTAGACTAGTTCTGAGAGGTTGGTTTTCAAAAAAGATAGATTTTCTTTCTTGAGTTCTTTACATAATTTTGCAGGTTCAGAAGATCATTCAAAACTAGGGATGAAAATGGATTGGAGTTCCATAACTATAGGTCAGCACTTCAATATCCATAAGAGATGAGATGATATCGAATACCCGAATGGTCGATTGTAATTGTAATCCCTGCCTAAAACCATAAGCAAAATCCAAGTATTCACAAGGTGTGCGTTTCCTTGAGAGCAAAACGCTTATTTTACAAGGAACTGGGAGAGGCAGGGCTTGTGAGGAGACTGTCTTGTGCATGGTGAAGAAAATTGAGTAACCAGCCTGTTGATTTGGCCAACTAAAACCTAACTTCCTAGCAAGTGTACAACCACCAGGTTTAAAGCTAGCTAGATTTCTTCTACTCTGCGAGGCAATGGCATCTAAGAATCTACCACCTACCTCAGGACTCGTGATGTCATCACAGATTTGATGATGAAACATGGGTTCATAGATCAAGATTTTGTCAGGCTAGGTTGTTTCTTGAGCTTGAAATTTCCTGTGTTTATCTATTGTTAGTCTTAACTAAAACCCAAGATTGATGAACTTCTTGTTGTTTCTCTTAATTTGGGAAATGCAGCTTACCTACTAAGAAAAGAATTAAGCTAAACAAATCTACATATTCCTATTTCTAACCTGTTCCAGCCTAATTGTGTGAGTGAAATATTAAACTCTACCATACACAGACCGCAGGCATCACAGAGGAAGCTTGCTCAAGCTATATACCCTTAAACAAGCACAAAAGAAAATGGCAATTGATGAACTCTGTCTTGATCTTATCCAAATCATAGCCATTACATCTGGGTACGCAAGGTGTATTGATTTTTTTCACGATTCTTTCTGTAATTTGATCTTTTTATCGGACAGTGAATTGTGAAATTAACGATTTAACTTGAGTTGGTTCATAGTTTTTTTTTTTTTTTAATTTTTACCTTCAATATTAAATGAATTTAAGATGATCTTCAAGATTTTATTTAATTTATTTTTTATAAAATTATTTTATTTTTATAATCAGAACATGAGTATGGTCTAATGACTCGGCGGACTCAAATTATTTTTAATATTATCTTTGTTTTTTTAATTGTATTGCATATTATTTATTTAACCAAGTTTATAAAATTAACAGGAGATAATAAAAGAAAACTCAGTTATTTCTTCTTCTTCTTTTGTAATGCTGGCATGCCAAATCATATTTTCTTCAAGTGAAGAAGAAATTAACCCGGCCTATCACATGGATGGAGACCCCATTGAAGCTTATAAATGTTTTATAAATGTTTGGCAGTTACAATGAAGCTTCAAAGACTGGCTGCCTTCCTCTGAGTTGCGCAGTTGCACTCACTAATTTATTGTCACGATAATGAAACAAACCTTGGGAGCTTATTTATTCTTTACGAATGGAGGCCATGAATTTAAGTTGGATTCTCTTAAAGGTTGTCTGCCACCTACTCTCGAGATGTAGGTGCGCCAGCTTCATCGTCTCGCACATAATGGACCCCGTTTGGTATTTTGATGGGGTTGATTATGTTTTTTTTTTTTAATAATTGATTTAAAATTTATTTTTTAATATTTTTAGATTGTTTTAATGTGTTAATATAAAATATAAAAAAATATTTTTTAAATATTAATTATTTTAAAAAATACTCACTACACAAGCCATTTTATTAAACAAATGATATGAGGATTAAGTATAGTGATTTCTTTTATAATATATGTATTTCATGGAATTCTTTTTATAAATTTTTTTTATCATTTTAGTTTATAAATAATATAATTTTTATTAAAAAAAACTTAACATTATTATAGCTTTAGACTCGTTATTATCATTCATTGAAATGGCGCAATTGTATTTTTACCACTCCATCCAAAAGACATAAAACATGCTTGTAAATATATTGATGTCTTTTAACATAATCTATTTATTATTGTAAAAATAAATAACAAATAAATATTTTTTTATAATTACATAGTAAAACTACTTAAATATTATCGAAAGCCAAAAATTTAAACCAAGAGTCAAGATTTAATTTTGTATTTTTATTTTTTTAATTATAATTGAAGCTAAGGGACACTTTAGTATTTATATAATCATAAAAAATAATAAATAATTAAAATATACGACAAGATTATAAAATTATTGTTAAAATAAAGATTTTTAAACCTAAAATTAAAGGATATTTTTTGCCCTTTGTTTTTTTTTTAATTACAAAGACAACTTAAGGAAATTATATATTTGGCTCGATAATTAGAAGAAAAAAATTGTGGGAGGTACCCACACTCTTTGGGTGCCTTCTAATAAAAAAAAATATTTTTTTATTATATCATTAAAAGTTTTCTCGTGTTCTTTATTTTTTAGTACAGTATGTATTTCATTCAATGATTAAATTTGATATTAGTAAATCTTTGTCTTATTCAATCATTGAATTTAGTGTTAGTAATTTTTTTTTCTTTTTCTCTTTTTTTTCCACTAAAAATCATAGCTTGACCCTTTTATTTATTGACATTCCAACTCTTATTCTTATTATTTTGATTTTTTAATTTTTAGTCATGATCTTTTTATATAAGTTTTATTTATTTTTAATTTCATCATTCAATCTCAATTCACCAGATATTATATTTTCTAATATAATTTTTATTTTTTTAGATTTATAATTTTTATCCTTGATCTTTTTGTAAAATTTCTAGTGGTTTTTAATTTTATTATTCAATTCAAATTAACAGTATTATATTTTTTAATTTAGTGCTCATTGTTATTCTTTTCAATTTTACTATTTAATTACAATATTGTTATTATTTTTTATGTCAATTTCAGTTCTCATTCTTTTTAATTTTATCCTTTTACTAAATTGATTTTTTTAAATTTTACCATTTAATTAAATATAAAATTAATTTTATATTTTATATTTTGATTCTCATTCTGTTAATTTATATATATTTTTCAATTATTTTGTATACTTATTTTTTTAATTTTATTATTTATCATTTAATTGATTGAAAATTTGACGTAGTGATTTTTTCCAAATTAGATGCTTTGAATTTAATTACTCAACTCATGATTTATTTATTTTTTTATAAAAAGGAAAAGCTTTGTAAAAAATTATTAGGTTTTGAACTATATAATAACAATTAACTTTTTTCTATGATATATAATAACCAAATATAAGAAAGATTCATGAACTCATATTTGTTTACCTAAAACAAACTATTAAAAGAAAGATGATAAAGGAATAGCAGAATTTTGCTAAATAATATGATAGTGGTCAAATGTGAGGAGATGAGACAATATTCATGCTTTGCTTTGCTACTGGTGGAGAAGCAAAGAATAAGATAATATTTGTGAATAATAATGTCATGTGCAATCTTCTTTGAACCCTACATTCTCTCTTACATAACATGCACAAATTAAATGTTTTTTACTGGTAAAAGGCAATGCATGTGAATTGTTATCATTTCTTTCTTTTTTTTAAAAAAAAAGCAGAACTAGAAATTTAAAATTTAAAAAAGCCTAAGAACATATTTCAATATAAAAATCATTCATGTACAAAAAACTATTATACAATAGCTATAGATTTTGAACTAAAATATACATTTTCCTTTCTAAAAAAAGGATTATTTTATATTAAAAATAGATTTATATGAAATAACTATTAAATTTGAGTAACCATATTAAACTTGCAGGGGCCATGACTCTCATATGTACTCCAATAGTTTTATCCTTCAACAAATCCTAATTATTATAAAGAAAACTAAATGATATAAGGATTAATTTCAAACATGGTTTATTGTGAGTTATAATAATAAAATTATACAGATATGTTGTGTAATGAAAAGGATTATGTGGATATTTTAGTATTTTTATATTATATTTTTATTTTTAATTAAAAAACGGTTAGTTTGTGTTTTACACACTCAATAAATAGGTGGTGCTCACATTCTTAATTCAGCTCATAAAATATATTTTGAGAATCAAATCTAATTATTTATCATATAAATAAATATATAGTTGTGTTATCTTTCATATTATGCAGCATGTGTATATATATTATGATGAAGTTGTTGTTAGTTATCGATTATATAAATATGTAAAGATATTCTAACTGATTATTGGGTCTAAACCCTAAAGTTTTTAGTTATGATATAATTTATAAACAAAAAAATATTTGGGTTTGGCTTAATTATCTTGTAAAAATATTTAAAATATTTTTTTATTTTATTAAAATTTTTTATATATTTAAAAACAATTAATATTAATTTGCTGTCGACGGCAGGAGAACATGCTAGTAAGCTCTATGGCATATGCAACTGCATGCATGATGCATCAACTAAGTTCACGGGTATCAACTCCTGCGAGTATTCATGACATTAACGGTTACAATTTATATATCAACAGCAACCCATTTCCGCTATAGAAATTTATAATATTTTTTAAAAAATTACATAACTAAATTTTTAATTAATTTAATATTAAAAAACTGATAAAGATTATTTAAAAAAAAAAGAAAAAAAAAAGAAAGAGGAAAGATAAAGCTCTGCCGGATTTGAACAAAATCACTGCCATGGGATCCTGATAAAATACTCTTAAGCGTCCGATCTGGTTCGTCCAGGTGTTGTCTTTTAGAACAACTCATCCTCGCAGCTGAACAGCGCAAATCAAAAAGCAGTGATCCACAACGCCAAAAACAAATTGGAGTTTGGCAGATCGGAGAGAATGGGGCCCATGATGTTACAGCTCAGCTCAGATTAGCAGACGCCTTCCAATGGAGGATTAAAAAATGGGGGGAAAGTGACAGTATTTTCCCACTCGTCTTAGAATATTACTTAATTACATAAAAAAAATAAAAGGTGTCGGCTGATTACTGTTATGGATGATACTCTACATTTTCAACCATTTATTTTTATCTTCGAAGTTTTATTTTTAGGTAATTAGCTAATTCATTTTAATTAAATTTAACGAAATATACACTTTTGTCCTTGAATTTTAAAAATAATGTATATTATATAATTTTTGTATATTAACATTCAAATTTTGAATGTATATAACTTTTTCTTAAAAAAATAACTTTAAATGTAAAAATATTCAAAACAAAGTTTATGCAGCTATGTTACCATTAAATCAATAACTTTTTAAATGTAAAAAAATAAAATTAGATAATTAAAAAATACTTGAAATTATTACTAATTTTATTTTAAAGTGTTAATCTTGAAATCACACAATCTAATAAATAAAGTGTTAATCTTAAAATCACACAAAATTTAAAATTAAATTATATAGAATTTATATTAATTAAATTTAATTAATAACTTGTATAACCAATAAAAAAAATAAAATTTAAAAAATAATTTAAAATAATATTTTTTAATATTAAAAAAAAACAACCTTCTTTACTATCCATGTAGATAATAAAGGAGGGGGAGTTGAAATCCAAACTCTTTTAAATATATTAAACAATTAAGTTTAACTCATAACAAAATTAAATGAGTTTATTTAAATAAAATCAAAACAGTATTGTTTGAAGATTTTTTAGAAAAAAATAAAATAATATTATTTTATTTTATTTAAAATTTTTTAAACAAGATCAAATTATAATACTGACCTATAATTAAATGAGTTAATTCCAGCTAGATTTAATATAAACTGACAAGTTATTATTTATTTTTTAATTTAAAAATATATATTTTAATAAAAATATACTATTTAAAAAATATTAAATTAATTTGTTTAGTATTCCGTGATGGTTTTAATGTAAATAATTTGCTATAATTTTCATTTTCACACGATCACTTCAAAACTAAAGAAATCTAATTTTTCAAATAAAAATATTTTTAAAAAACATTTTTAACTACTTCAATTTTGTCGTCACGCGTGCACCAGTACAGTACAGAGGATACAAAATCAAAATAAATAAATTCCAAAACATGATGTAGACTCCAGATGCATAAGAGTGTGCATCTAGAGAAACACTGAAAAAAATAATATTTATCTTTCCAAAAAGACAGTGACATCACATATAACATTACCTTATTAAAAACCAAAATAAATTGAAGCAGCAGCAGCAGCGCCAGCGCCACCTCGTTTAATGGCTACGGCGGCGAATTATAACAACAACAACAATAATAGTCCGGCGCCGGCGGAGGATACTGTGGAGGAAGAGGTAGCTCGAGTGGTGGAACAAGCGAAGGAGTTGCAAGAAACCGCAGCTTCTTTAATTGCCAAATCTTCACATGATGAACAATCTCTTCGACAGAAAGCTCTCTCTCTCGAATCCTCTGTTCGCCGTTGCCGTTCTCTCCTTAACCGCAACAGTCGCCTCGCTCCTAAATTAGTTACCAAGGCAATTAATTAGATTGAATATTTGCTCTGCTTTCGAGTGTAAATTGGATCCCTCTTGCTTTCCTGATTGATTGATTGATTGATTGATTTTATGTTGTTCTCTTTTTAGCTTGAAGAAGATTTACAGAAAGCAAGATGTATTATGACTGATGGAGATGCTTCCGCTTTTCTTCCTTCAAAGCCTCAAGGTCTCCTCTTATTTTGATTTCATTTTTATGGATTTAAAATTTGATTAATGGTTAATGAATAAATAATGCACTAGATCGTATCAGAACTCTGCTCAGGCGAGAGTAATCCATGGAAATGTTAATGAGATATGTTTTTGATGTATGCATGCATGCATGCAGCGCGTTTTCTAAAAATGTTTCTGGGACCGATTAATGTGCGGGCCTCTCGCAAAGATGTGCAGTTGAAGGTTAAAGAGGAGTATAACAGCTACAGGGTATGCTTTATTTTTTCTTAAATTTCCTTTATTTTTTTCTGGAAAGTTTGATATTGAAAGTGATTGTGAAAGCTATGTATAATTTACAGTGCTGTTTTTCTTTGGGAGCAGGATAGGACTGCGCTTTTGTTTCTTCTTTTCCCATCGGTTTTACTGTGTTTAAGATCCTGGGTTTGGAATGGGTGCTTGCCCACGTTTCCGGTTCAATTGTATCAGGTAATTGCTGGTTATTTCAGGAATCGAGGGATTTTGATGTTTTTGGCTTATTTCTTCATTCAAGATCAAGTTTTTACATTTTTGGGCTGTGCTTTGGTAGGCCTGGCTATTGTTTCTCTACACTGGATTGGCTTTGAGAGAAAACATATTGAGAGCCAATGGAAGTGATATTCGTCCATGGTATTTGCAATCCTGGCTTTTCTGGTTTTTAACATGTTGCCTGAGCTCTGGCCTTTATAGCGTTTTGCATGCAAAATGATAATGATTTGGAATAAATTTGGATGAGATGTATTGAAATCAAGAGATTATTCAGATAATTAGTGCCATGACCATGTTAACTGAACTCATTTCTTTTGATTTGAGACATAAATAAAGGGGTGTGAAATTTTCAAAGATGTCCGTGGCTGTAATTTATCTTGGGTAGGTTTGGATATCCTGTATGACGGGGAATCATGAAATTGCTGTCTAAAGTTATTAGAATTGAGTGGAAGAATTTTTTTTGAGCATTCTGGCTTGGTTCAAAATATTGTAGCAGCAGGTTCATTGCATTGTGCCTTGTGCCTTGTGAAGGAGTTGTTTCCTTAAAATTGTAGCTGGACCGATTAGGAGGATTTCCAAGTTTACTGTGCTGGAGTCAATAAAGGAAATAACAAAGAAATTAACTTCCTTTCTTTGACTTGAAGACATACAAATTGATCAAACATGTGGACTTTTTGTTTGCAACCAGGAAGCCCGCTGATGAATTTACCTTGACCTGGCTAATGAAGAATATTTATTTTCATGATCTTCCTGCTTTTTTATTTATGGTCCTGTGGTGTCATTAAATCTGCAATCTTAACTTCTGATAATTGTTCGGCTTGCCATTGGTCATTATCAATCATCTGATCATGCTTTCCACATTTTTGAGTTGCACAAATGCCATGATTTTAACTAATAAGTCTACCTATGTTCTTGCAACTTCAATCCTAAGCAAGCTTTTTTTTGTCAATGTACCACATTCTTCCAGCCATGGAATTATCATACCTTTTTCTTCCTGGATCACAGCAATAATTCAGTGGATAGAATCATTTGGTGCACTCAGCACTTTTATGGTGGAAAGGATGTTTTAGCTATAAACTATACTGATTTTTGCTTGGGGATTTGAGTACGAAAGCATAATGGTTCATGGCACGTAGTGCTTGATCCTGGTTGCTGGGCACTCTGCATACTGTTGATAGTTTTACATGTCTGTAGCAGTCCCAGGAACTAATATTTTCTGTTGTTTTTGAAACGACTTGCTGCACTTCTGTCATTTTGTGAAGTAGCTTTTGAGCATTAGAACCAAAAAATCGGAAACATAAAGCTGGTGAAGAAGGCGTTTCATGGTGGCTCCATGTCTTCAAATATTAGATTGGTAGTGTATGATGACCGCTGCATAAAATAACCACTCGTCCTAGTAGAAAGACTATTGACATATGAGGTTGTTCCTCTAGGCCTATTGTTGGCCTATAAACTAGCTTTTATCTAGTTTCATGTCCTCTGGAAGAAGCATAATCTTTGGGTATTTACCTAATTTTTCTAGTTTCCACTGCATGTTTTGAGGTCATGACATTTAAGTTGCTGACATTTTCAAACAATGGATCAAGAGAAGAAACCTTAAAAGGGTTGAAAGGGCCTTTCACCTCAAGAAATAGGTGAAATCTTAAATTTGCATTCATCTGCTAAAAACTGAATATAATATTTTTGGAGCAGTAGCTCAGTTGTGCTCGGTTATAGAAACCAATCATTTACAGACTTTCTGTCCTGTTAATGCAGAGCCTGTTTCTTCTTTTGACACCATCTCTCTTATATGTGGTTGAAAAACTTGATTTTGAGTTTCCATGTCTCCTTTCATCACTGACTAATATATAATGAGGAAATGAATGTTGGAAACCTTATAACATTCTAGTTCATTGGGTTTCTAAACCATATAATAGTAGGCAAGAGAATCTCAAGTGGGTTACAACTTAAAGAGTTATAAGCTCTTCATATTTTCAGCTTTGTGATCTATGTAGCTTCAGTTTTCCATTCCTTTGAGCTATTTCTACTTAATTGTTTTGCTCTCACATTAGGTGATGCATTGTATAGCATGAATAGAAGCTAGTGTTCTCATGCCCTAAGGTTATATACCTAAACTGTATCTCTAGAATTTTATTAAAAGTTTGAATAGTTTGAATCTTTCTGAAAATAAACTATGTATCTCTATTTATACTAGTCCTAGACCTAGAATTTTTTATAGGAAAGGATTCCTAATTAAAACTTACCTACCTAATATAATCTATCTAGCATTAGGATTATTAAATTGAAAATCTTAATCTAAATGGGAAAAAGAATCCAAATGCAACAAGGTAAATGAAAACAATCTTACACATGAAATTTTAACAAATAGGAAACAGGACCTTCAAAATCTTCTGTTAAAATTTTAGCATGACCCAATAGTTGGATTAAAAATTATATATATATTTTTTATCAATTGCATCCTAAACTCTTCTTAAACTCCTCAAAACACAAAAACTTAACCATCAATGAAATAATGTGATAAACATTGTTATGCCAAGAATATTGAAGAAATTTCCTCTTCGTCAGTCCTCTCTACTTCCGAAAAACTCTCCCTCGAGTTATTTGTCAAGAATTGAACTCTTCCACTCCAAGGGAACAAATACTTTGAATATAACATTGTAGTCAACATATTCATGAAATAACATGTCTTTGATCTGTGAACTTCAAATTTTAATTTATGATGTGCATGCCAAAGAAAAATCCATATTTAATGTTTATACTTTTCATTCCTATGAAGTCCACTTGTAGTTTCTTCTCACATTCTTTTACTTTAAAATTAACCTCATCATCATCAATGACTTCCAATACTTCAACCTTAGGATCTAAAGAAACTTCAACATAACCTTTCATGATATCTTTAGAAGAATTTTCAGAAATTACCATGCACACCGTGTCCTTGTTTGCAAGATTTTTAGAATCACTATAAGATACTAATTTAAGAGCTTTCTTGTTTTCTTTCTCACCATTAGTAGATGAAACATCTATAAGTAGAGTAGTATTTGCAGCGGTGGTGTTATTACTATTGTAATGTTGAAATTGTCTACTTTGAAGAGATGACACCTCCTCTGCAATTTTCTTCCTTGCTATTTTAGATGGTTGAACAAAAGGCATCATAGAAAGGAATCCCATCAAATTCATGAATAGGTATGGGATTTGGCCTACCTTGAAGTAAGTCTCTAGGCAAATTCCTCTCTTCAAGAGCCCTGTTTGTGTCTCCCATTAGCCAAACTAAATTTGCTATGGTTTGCTCTAAATGAAGAAACCTTCGTCCCTAACATTCTAGTTTATGTTCCTGAGCCTGTATCAAGTCCTGGAGGGCCACCACCCCTGCATCGCGGGGTGGGTTGCTACTGTCTCTATCTATTGGCAGAGTGTATAACATAGATATTAGTTAGGGTTCTCAAGTCCTAAGGTTACATACCTGAGCTATACAGAAATTTAGAGAAAACTCTAGTATTTTATTAAAAGTCTGTAAGTCTGAATCCTCTTTAAAAATAAACTAGACACCCCTAGATATACTAATCTTAGACCTAAAATCCTTTATAGTTAAGGTTTTCTAATTAAAACTTGACCTAACTAGCAGAATCGATCTAGCTTTATGATTTCTAAATAGTTAAATACTGATTAAATTGAAAGTCTTAATCTAATTAAGGAAAAAGAATCCAAATACAAGGTAAATAAAAACAATTTTGCATAGTAACTTCTGAGCCTTGTCATCCCAATCTTCGATCATCATGAAATTTTAACCTAATGGAAAACATAACCTTCAAAACTTTTTGCCTCAAAATCCCATGTCAAAATTTTAGCTTGATCTAGCAGTTAGATTAAAATTCATGCTTGTTTTACCAAACTGCATTTTGGACTCATTTAAACTCCTTAAAACATTAAAAATCTTAATCATTAATGAAACAATTCAAAGAACATAATTATGCCAAGATTATCGAGTTAAGAATTTTGAAGAAGTTTCCCCACGTCATTAGGCTTGTTCTTCTCTTATAGCATTCACATAAATATGATGTTCATCAATATGCATGGAAATGCCAGTTTCATTAGATAGTATTGTCCCCTGAACTGGCTTAAGAATATCTCAATGAAGTAGATAATATGCCTTTGCAGGTGGATATACCATCACTATTGTGCGATGATTATGGCCCTTGTTAGTCTCACTTGGGATATCAAAGGACAACCAAATTGTGCTCAGAAGCAGGTTGCTTTTTTCTCTCCCCCCAATAGATTCTAAATGCATTTTCTATTTTTATTTGTTAACCATTCCTTAAATCCTGTGCAGAGAGGGGTTCAACTGTTCTTGCAATGGGCTATGATGCAAGGAGTAGCAATGCTTTTGCAAAATAGATATCAACGCCAGAGACTTTATACTCGTATTGCGTTGGGAAAGGTATCCTTCTAAAATCACTTTTATGCCCTGCAAAGAATCGCAGGGTGCTTTACTTTTAGCGCAGTCTGTTTTTGTCTTTATTCTTGTGAAGTGTGTGGTTTAGTGAATCTTGTTTATTACAGATCTAATGTACAGGATAGGAATTGTCTCTACTTCAGATGCATTTTAATTAGTGCATTATAGTTTCAATTTTTTTGTTAATTTTTATTTTAGGCTAAGCGAATGGATGTTGTCTGGGGAGAAACAGCTGGAGTGGATGGGCAATTGTGGCTATTGTATCCTATTCTCTTCATTCTGCAGGTATTTATGCGACTTTTCACCTGTTGTTCTAGTATACAGATGGGGCCTGCTTTTTGCTTCTGTCCGCTAATCATAAGCGTTACTCATCAAGAGTTTTTTGCCTCCACTAATTTTGCATACACTTTGTATGGTAAATGAAGCAATGTATTAATCTGATATCAATTTTATATCATATTTCTAGCCATGAATGTGTTCAGCAGTCTGGTTGACCAAGGCCATTGTTTTCAATAAATTACATTGGTGGGTTAATAAACTCTTGTTCTTTTGTTGTGAAACTAAATTTGATGTGAAGACCTGCTACTCCAATGAAGTAGGCTAAGGAATATAATGAACATATTGTTTGGAACCAATACTAGACTAGAATTGATTTTAATGCTTGAAGTAGATTGAATTGAATTGATTCTCTAGTTGAATTTTTAGTTTGGAATATGTTTCAAAATCTGGTATTCATTTGAATTGAGTTACTCCAACTACATCATTCACCCAACTCTCCCTCTTCCTCAAACATCTTCTTCTGACTTAACTGATCCCTTTTATTTATTGATGTGAGTAAAGAGAGTGAAAGAGATCAAACACAACCAAGGCTATGGCTGGTCCTATGTGGTATATGGCCAGGAAAAAGAAAGAACTCTTTCTTATACAATCTCAATAATGACTAATAACAATTCCTTACATCATAGCATCCCTTAAATGGTTAAGCAAACCCTTATAAAAAAAAAATAAATCCTAGCCTTCATGAACCTTCCAAAAATATCAAGAGGAAATAATGCATAACTGCCCTAAAAAAAGGGTGTTTTGGGGATAAAATTCTAAACGGTCAATTCTGAAGCAAATTGCACCCCATTGGATATGCAAAAGGGTGCGATTGTTTGCAATTGTGCAGAAATTACTGGTTTTAACAAATAGAATTCATTTCAGTTGTGTAGGGCTTTCTGAATGCTATAATTGGGTAAATGGTGTTGAATTGATTTCATTTATTTCAAATTCTGAGGATTCAAAACGGGCTGGAAATTCTAGTTTAGTCATGGGTGGCTCATTTGGGTTGGCAGGCTTTGTGCCCGTTTAACCAAGCATCAACAGGCATCCTCTCCTGTTTCATGTGTTTGAAAGAAATTGACGAAGCAGTAGGTTTCATCAAATGATTGTGCAATCAGTGTGTTCTACTACAAGTAATTTTCGCATTTGAATTGTTGAAATAAGCATGATGGCCTGAGTTCAACGATTATATTGTATGTGCATCTGGAATTGAGATTTGACCTGATTAGTCGTGTGTGCTTCTGGACTTGTTTCAGGGTTTTGAGGCATATGTTGGACTACAGTTGCTGAGGACTGCATTCAAAGGGGTCGCCTCTGAATGGCAGGTAAGCTTTCATAACTTTCTTTGCCCCATTTTAAGATAGACTTTTGCTATCTATCAATTTGCAACTGTACCCCGTACAAATTTGCAGAATGCAATGTAGTGACATAATATTGTTTTGGCAGGTTATTTTCTGTGGTATCCTTCTGGTCTTCATGGCGGTTGGGAACTTCTTAAACACAGTACAGACACTAATGGCAAAGTCAAGGTTTAAGGCTAAAATGAAAAGTAAGAGCAAGCAGGAATTGGATTGAGGCACTTGTAACCGTTAGGATCGCTCCTTCCACTCTCTACAGAATCTCAATTTTGGAACGTTCTTTCATCGGTGTTGAAGCTGAGGCAATGGAAATTTATTCTTAAGGTTTTCATTTCATTATTACCCTTTGCCATTTATGTGTTCATAGCTCTCATCCTTACCGTGTAGCCTGGTTATAGCCTGACTATGAAATGAACTTGATGACTCATAAAGATGGATGCAAATGGTCAACAAGCGAGTTATTTGTCCTATGTATCCTGTATTCTTTTATTTGGCTTTAATTTGAGGTGGAGATCCGAGTTTCAATCACCCATTATGAAAGTGCAAGTGGGGCCCTTTATCAGTTAGTTTTGCTGACGAAGTCAATCATGGAAGATCCTCTTTGCTTGGAAAACAAGGTGAGATATTTATTTATTTTTGCATTTTTTCCTCAAGTTTTGCGTACTGAGTACTGATGTGTCAGTGTGGCAAATGGTAAAATGCGTTGGTAAGAATCATTAAATGATTGGTCTGACATTGATAAAAGTAGATGCCATACGAGAGGTACAAAATGTTATTTCTTTGCACGTGCAGCTCTACTCATTACCTCCGTCATTGAGATATGAATCGTTACCCTCAGGATGGAAAGAGGCAGTCAGAAAATCCAAGTGATGGCCCGGACTGTGTGTGGGTCGCAATGATGATGTTTCTGGGTAATGATTGAGAACTCTGATTAGGGTTTTGCTCAACATGTTGAAAAAGCAACCTATTTGCCACTTTGACAAGGATGCGTGGAATGATCGATAAACCATGGAAACTTCTTCTTTTCAAGTCCTGGCAAGCCCTTAATTCCCAAGTATTACCCAGATAATAATTGTTGTTACTGGAAACAAACGAGTGATGTGATACTGCTTGAAGCTTTTAATGGCAGATTCATTTATTAGCGATCATTCTGGGAACAGACAGGCCTGTGGTGAAAGCAAGGCCTGTCTGTAACCAATGTAAAGGGATGGGGCAATGCCCTTCGGGACAAAAGATATTGGGCTTATATTGATGAAAAACGGGAAAAAAAAAAGAAAAACACAGATCTAGTCTTGCGCTCGCGATAATCCTTCCCTTCATTAGATTCAATCTAAAAGAAAAAAACATATTATTGTCTTGTTGCTTTCACCATCACCGCTGCTGGACTGAATCATCATCCCAAGATGGAAAATATGCTCTTGGTTTGCCCTACTTCGGGTGGGCCTGCCCTTGCTACTCTCTTAAAGCAACTTGCAATTATCCCAGGCAAATTGTAAAATACTACACTAGCGTGGGCAGATCAATAGCTACTGGACTCGATCGCCTCCTCGACATTTGACAGGAAGATGATAAGCTAAATGCACTCACAGGATTCTCAATAATAATGCTACGAAAAATATTGTTAAAAAATAATATAAATTATATTTTAAAATTTTATTTAATAATTTAAATTATTTAGTTGGGGTTATTTCTTGACATAGTATCATAGCATCAATTACTACGTAGTCACGAGTTCGAATCTTACTATCTCTATTTATTTAACAAAAATCAAACACAAGATAATGTGAACATGTGTAAGTTTTAAGCATGAAGAGCTTTTACTTGAGGAAATGTATTAAAAAATAATATAAATTATATCTTAAAACTTCTTTTAATAATTTAAGTTATAAGGTCCCATCATTGAATAATATTCTCAATTTTATATATATATATATATATATATATATATGTATTTTTACTTGGACTAAACAACACCTCTATATACATTACTTATCAAGGAGTTTCAAAGAGATTGGAAGATAAAGACTAGAAGAGTACAAAAGATGAAGAGACAGTCTTGATAGTTGGGGTGTGACAACCAGGTTTGATTAGGGTTGGAAGAAAAAGAAAGTTTAGTATTTATATCCCTTATCTTTTTTTAACTTAGTTTAGTTTAGTTTGAACCTGGTTTGGTTAGGTTAATTTAATTTTAGTTTTTTGAAATCAAAACATAACTGATTTTTTTATGTTTCTAATTTTTTTTTATATAGTTTAGTTTCTATCTTTTTTTTTTTTAATTTTATAGATTTTTTTAGTTTTTTCACTCATTCCTATTTAGTATCCATATGAAGTGCAAGTTAGTTTTGATTGTTTAAATTCTATTAAACTTGATCTTATTTTTTATTCATGCGTGTTTTAAAATTATAGTAGTAATATTTTATCTGATTTGATCGTAGACTAAGGGAGTTACTTCAAGTCAATCTAGTTTTATAAGTATTTTTTTTATTAATTTAACCCAACTTAAATCATACTATAAGTAAAAATATTATTGAATTAACCTCTCGAGCCTGTGCAATCTTATAGCTAGAAAGAGTGAAATAAAAGGTGCAAACTGAGACGAATATTTATCGAAGATATCTTAATGGATTCAATTCATTTTTGAAGGGACAATATTAAAAATGCAAAGAGCAATTGCAGTGGACACCAGTGCATGTGGTTTGACGCCTGCCAGCTTCCATTTCCATTCATTATAAGCAATTAATGAACTGATTCTCTCAACAGTAACAGACCTGACGACAGTGGAAACGGTGAAAAATCAACAGCAGCTTTACGGGTGGTCCTTCGATGGAGGGTCCTGGCGCCTGCAGCCCCTCATTATTTGTTCCTCTCATGTCTATACAGCTCCATTATGAGCACTGAAAAGTACTCTGTATCTGATCCCTCTTATTATAAATAACTTGAGTCTTAGGAAGCCCTTTAATTTATTCTAAAAATAAATTAAGGCAGTGCTTGTTTTTCTGCTTATGCTTATTTAACGTACTTTTTTTAAATATTTCTTGTATAAAATAAATCAAATTGATATTTTCTAGAAGTCTATCCATGGTTTTAATGTCTTGATAAATATAAAAGAATTTAGAAAACATCATTAAATCAGAAAAGTGTTTCTCTACTCCAAGGAAACCAAAGTAGGGGAGAGCAGATGAGTGAGGGGGAGAGGGGCAAGGTTAATGCATGTTCTCTCCATTAATCTTTTATGTCATCAATCTCCCATCGCCCTAAAATAATAAAATGTTTGATCATGCCTATATATATTTTAAAGTAAAGTCCAGGCTGGGCTGTGCATTAACTATGTATGCATAAATCCTTCCAAGTGCCAGCAGCACCAACCAGGCTAGCTAGCTACTCTTCCCCGTGTGCAGAACCTATGTATATAAAAAGTTGATTGGTGTATTATTACTTTCAGCTGACATCTGCAAACACTAAACTAATCACCGAATACTATATTAATACATGTATTGTGAGCATGATACTCCAATTTCTGGTGTCTTTATATTTTTTTTATAATTACTTTAGTTATTCACAATATTCTATACAGGGAATATATATATATGGAGTCAACCTCTCTTTGTATCTGAACTAATTAACAAAAGAAGAAGAAGAAGGGAGATATAAGAGAACATATCTCCTTGGTTTTCATCATTTTTTAAAATAGTAATCAAATATTATCTAAAAAAATAATCCTAAACATTTAACTTCCCTAATAGATTCAAGTTTTAAATAGTTTCAATGGTGTAAATAATTACTCATGTATATCTTAATTGACAAAATTTATTTTAAAGAACCAATTAAATGAAATAACTTAAGCTATTATGTTATTTTGTGAGTTTTTAAAAATAGTTTTATATTATTTTTTGATACATTCTTTCAATTGAAAGCTATTTAAGCTTGATATTTTCACATATCCACAATACTTATATGTTAATTATTTTATTAATTATAATGGAATAATGATATTTGAATTTGTGATCACTTGATTAATAAAATTATATTATTACATTAAAAAAAAAACTTTCTCAAACTATAAGCTTAATCTATCCGGTGAGATTTCAATAATAATTTCATATGATTTTCTAACAATTTATATATCAATGCTTATAAAAAGAGCAAATGATGAGGGAAAAAGAGCATAAATATGTTATTAAAATAAAGAAAGAATTATAAAGGAAAGGAGCAAGTGGGGTGGAATTTGGTGATCATGGGAGGGAAAAATAGCAAAGCACATGGGTGGGGAGAACATGCCATGCTTTGATGTAAGATTTCATGAGGTAAGTGGATTACAATAGAGGGAAGAAAGGAATATAGAAACCCATTTTATTTGTTGCTAGTCGGCAAAAGATGAATGTGTGGTAAGTGGAGAATTATAGGAAAGCAATTTCTACATGGCTACCCACATTTGTTGCTGTTGCTACTTGTCAAACTCCATACCATGTCCCTCATTATAATATTGCTGCTTGGCTCTTGATATTTCCTTTTTTTTTCCCCTTTCATTTTGAAGTTGAATACTATAATTCTTTTTTGTTTTAATGATTATGGTGTCCTTCACTAGTTTTCATGTGTGTGTGTGTGTGTGTGTGTCAAGTTCTTAAGTTAGCATGAGAAATATAATGAAGATTGTATATGTTCATCCTGAAACATAAAGTGCTGAGTGAAATTAAAATGAAATTTGGCTTTACTTATGCTGTAATGGAATTTGATCGTATAAGTGCTTTGTCCAACTCACTACTAAATGAATTAACTCCTTGAGAATAGTTAGGGTTAGTAACAAAAATAATTTATCTTTTTAACAAATCTGTCATTAATTATGAATCAACTTAACATAAGAAAGAAGGGGGGTACGTGATTATTGTAACCGATCACTCTAATGCGCTGAAGTTAAAGAATTAAAAATAAAATAAAGTTTGATTACATTATCGATAAAGATGAAATCCTGGAAAACCATCCAAGAATCTTCATTAAACTCAAGCTAAGCAAGAGAAAGAATGCAATATTGCTTATAAATAAAAGG
The DNA here is from genome assembly GCA_015708895.1 of Populus ilicifolia. Lineage (NCBI taxonomy): Eukaryota > Viridiplantae > Streptophyta > Magnoliopsida > Malpighiales > Salicaceae > Populus > Populus ilicifolia. The sequence goes on along the minus strand of SRLM01000153.1, from coordinate 3,728,368 downwards.
CATTAATTAATTAACATGATCTGCTAGCTTCTCCTAAGGATTGTATATGTGATCACAATTATCAGCATGCATGCTCTAATTAACTTGTACAAGTCCTTTCTCTCGTCCCATATCTTCTTCTCCGGGCGGCGGCTGCTGCTGCTGCTGTCTTCTGTCTGCTGTCTTTGATGATGTTGACATGACTAAATGACTATGGTGTTGGTCCTAGATAGTAAGCTAGGCCAGGCCAAAGCTTATTTTGGTCTTCCTTAATCAATCCTCCTGTTTTGTCTTGAACAAACAGGTGCTTTATTCAACAATCAACAAATCAATAAATTGAAAGAAAAAGTGGTACAAATAGTGGTGCTGATTGCCATGCAAAATGACATCTCATCTTAACAAAGCTATTAGGGTGGAAAAGGAGAAGGAAAAGGAAGAGGAAAAGGAAAGGAAAGGGACAGATAAGATACAGGATGAGAAAAGAATTTATGGGGTTGAAAGGAAATGGAATTAAAGGGAAGAAGTTTTAAGGTTGTCAGGCTTTGAACTCAAATAGTTTTGTTAGCTATCTTTTGTTTGATTTGAGCTTCTGCACACATAGGTACATATGGTACATTTTGGGGATACGAGGATATTGACAATGGTACTATTGAACCATGGCCAAAAAGGAGGGTGCCCCAGTCCCTCCTCCATTGGCGGCACTACTTGTGTTCTGCCTTTGGAACTCTATCTTGTATGCCATTTTCCTCTCCTCTTGTAACCCCTCCTCCTCCTCCTCCTCCTCTTCATCATCGTCGTCGCCCTCGTCTTCGTCGTCATATTCATCTTCATTTACGTTTTCACTGTCACCTCCCTCCATCTTATCATAGCCATCAACCATTAACTGTTGTTGCTGTTTCTGTTGCTTTTGCTGTTGTTGTTGTTGAGTCCCCTGCTGCTTCTTCAACTCCTTCACGATGTCTTCTGGCTTCAATATCAAAGAAAGGATCAATAGGCATCAAATAACTGAACATCGATTACTTCGTAACATTACAATTTTTTTTCTTTTTTGAACAAAACTAAGGTTTACCTTCTTTGCTGCTCCTCCATTTCCTTCTCCGAGATTCCCAGGCAAACCTATATTGCTTACTTGAACATCACTACCAGCCCCATTTTTATTTTGTGATTCTGTGGCTTCTGTCTGTTGCGGTGGCTGCTGCATTGGATGTGGCATTGGGTCCAATTGTAAGCTCTCTTGCTGCTGCTGCTGCTGCTGCTGCTGCTGCTGCTGCTGCTGCTGCCGTTCTTGTGGCCTACTTTGGCTGTCAAAGCCACTAGTAGAGGTGCTTCCACCACCACCACCACTTCCACCAAGAATCTTTTTCCTATAAAGGGCATCAAGCTCATGAAAATAAGGGCAAGTCTTGGCATCTTCTGGGCGATTTTTGTTACTTTCTTTTACTTTCTTGAAGTACTTGTTGATATTCTCCCATTTTTCTTTGCATCTTTTGGCACTTCTTTTATAGCCCATCCTTTGCATTCCTGTTGATATTTCTTCCCAAAGTGGCCCCTTAGGCCCAGCTTCTTGGTATTTGGTTTCAAGCCCGCTTCTCAACTTTATAAGTGCAAGAACTTCTGGCTTTGGCCATCTTGATGACGCTGGCTCGCTCCCACTACCGCCAACACTTCCAATTTCCTGTGGTATTATTTGTTGTTCCGGGACAGCCATTACTATATCTGAAGAAATGGGTAGTTGGTGTTGACGATGCCCTTGCTGGTGGTGGTGGTGCTGCTGTTGGGGAAGTGGTTGTGGCTGTTGTGTATTTTGTTGTGGTGTTACTTGTGACTGTGGCAGGTGTTTAAGTTGTGATGGTGCTGGTTGGGTTGAGACAGTGAACAACGGCGTTACTTGAACCGGTTGCGGTTCTGCTGGTGGTGGAGGTGGTGGAAATGGAGGAGCCATTGATACAGGCGTAGGCAAATGAATAGTTTGGCCTGTAATTTTCTGTAGAAAGGCAACAATAGCAGCATCTCGTCTAGCAGAAATAGCCCATTCTTGAGCCATAATCTCATATTCACGACTCAATCTAGCCATCTCTTGCCTTTTCCAAGCTTCATCTCTTATCATCCTATCTTGCTCCCTCTTCTCAATCGCCTCCAAAAATCTCTGTTGCATCGCCTCTTGCTTCTGCATGAGCTGTTTCATTAGCCCCTCAAAAAACTCCATCATCCGATGAGTTTCTCCTTTAGCTGACGATAATGATGCCCTTTTACGTTTTCGACTCGTACCAGCAGCCGTAGCTGATGGTTGCCCTCCTAATAGCTCTTCATCTTCGTCGTCGTCGTCGTCTTCAGAACTTGGAGAAGAAGAAGACCCATTCGACGAGAAGCTGATTCCAACAGGGCCAGCACCTGCAGCAGCTGCGGCCACTGTTGCCCCCAAATCAGGAGGGAACATTGAGCCAATATTTGAAGCTGGTTGAAGTACCCGAGAAGAAGGTGGAGGAATTCTAACAGAAGACGAAGTAGGGATAGGAATTCCAACAGAAACAGGAGCAACATCCAGACTGCTTGTTGTAGTGAAAATCTGCTGAGGAGTAGCACCAGACACGTTGATGATACTAGCAGAAGCACCGCCACTACCAGTAGTATTATGCAAAGCTTCAAGCTGGCTAAAAAACCTGTAGCTTTTGCCATCTTGACGACCGGCTCTACCTTCCTTTGTTCTTTTATAATACTTGTGCACGTTCTCAAACTTTTCTTTACATTTCTTGGCATTTCTCTTGTATCCCATCTCTGCTAGCTTCCTGTTACATCATGCTTTCATAGTTTATTACCACAAGTAGTATACTTTCCATTGATAAAAAACAAAAAATAAAAATCAAAGATTTCTAATGATCCAATGATAAAAAAAATACATTTTTTTTTAAATCATACCTTGATTTAAATTTATTAAAGAAGAAGATGATGCTCTCTCTCACTCACTTTCATACCTTTAGGCCCACTGGCTTCTTCTCCACTTCCCATACCAACTATCTAATCCATTTAATAAGTGTAGAGAGAGAAGGAAAAAAAAAAAAACAAAGGAAAGAGAGTTGCTTGATTTAACAGTAAAAACAAAAAATGAAAAATTACAAAAAATAAAAAAGTATCGATCTTGTTCATATCCCTCTTTGGATTTTCAATTTTTCTTCCATTGAAAATAGCAAGAAAAAGGAAAGAAAAAAAAAAGTGAAGGTAGTTATGCTTACACCCCAATTGGGTATATTTCATCCAATTTATTATTAGAATTATTTATTAGATTTTTTTTTTTTAAAAAAAAAGAGATGCCAATCTAGGTTGCTCGTTAGTCGTGATGGAAAGAGATAGAAGCCATGTGCTTGTGTTTACAGAGAAATGGAGATCTGAAGAGAATTATAGTAAAAAAAANGTAAAAAAAAAAAAAAAAACGGAGAAAAGGGTTAATGTTGTTGATATTTGTCTACCTTGAAACATCCTCCCACAGAGGACCTTTTAAGGTGGCATCACGAAAAGCAGCATCCATTTCAGACCTAATTTGCAAAAGGGCATGAGTTTCTTGCCTTGGCCACCTATTGCCACTAGCAATACCTCCTGTTCGATCTGCATCTTCTCCAGCAACAATATCTTCTTCTGCACCACCACTCCCTGAAAGTCTCATAAATTCATCTAAATTCATAACCCCACTTGTTGTGGCAGCTGTGGCAGGAGGTCTGCTGCTAATGGGCGATGCTTCTTCTACTACTTGCTGCTGCATGTGGGTTGCTAGTGCAGCAGATGTAGGAGTTGTTATAGGTACATCACCTTGTTCTTGTTCTTGTTCTTGTTCTTGTTGGTGTGGCCCTCCATATTGTGACTGTGACGACCCTCTTTCTCCACCTCCTTGTTGCATCTCTGAACTTGACTCTCTCTCTCTCTCTCCCCCCACTCACTTTTCCTTGATATTAAATTTACGATTCTTGAAGTTGAGGATCTCTCTTCATCTATGATGATAATTCAGTCCGTAAATGATTTCTTGATCCCTTTGTCCCCTCCCTCTCTAGAGGATTAAGGGTAAATGAGAAGAATTCAAGAGATAATAAGAGAATTGGGAGCGCAACAAAGAGCGAGCGAGCGAGAGAGAGAGCGAGAGAGAGAGAGAGAGAGAGAGGGTAAGGGAAGTTTTGGTGATGTTTAAAAAGAATTGAAAAGAAAAGAAAAGGGGGGAGAGAGAGAGAGAGAGGGAGAGTAGACAACTGGAAAAGATAAAATAAAAGCCAAGAAAGAAAGAAAGAATTCCTATGAGTCAGTGCTAGCTGCTGCTGCCCTCTTCTTCAGATTTGATTTATTATTTTTTAAACCCTTTTTTCTTGCTTCTAATTCAACAAAACCTGGAACAAATAGAAAAATTAGAACAAGGGCATCGTCATCATCATCATCAGCTGCACTACACTCTGCCAAAAGATGAGGCTAGCTAGAGAGAGAAAGAGAAATGAATGGAGATGACAAATTATGAGGATGTTGATGATTAAGAGAGAGAGAGAGTTGTGTGAAATGATAAAACAAATGAGATGCTGTGTTGTCAGTTCTCTTCTCTCTCCCTTTGCCGCTAATAGTTGTTTATGACCTCTTTTTATTACCATCATTATTTCTATCTGTTCAATTTAATAACAACAATTTATAAATTTGGAATTAATCACCAAGATTAATGCACCTCTACAGGCAATTCCTCACTCTTGAAATGTATCTGATATTTTCTACAGTGTAATCAGCATATTTTCTGTTCTTATAACCTTTTTTTGGGTGATGGGATTTATTTATTTATTTTTTATTAGCTACATTTTATTCATCGTTATTTCTATTTATTCAATACATATCATACTATGAAATGAGTCAATGAATTTAATGGATTTTTACAGGGTGATTTTTATTTTTTATTTTTAATGCATGTAGATTTATTCCACTTGGGAGAAGACTACGCGTGTGTTTTTTTCTAATTTAATTTATTTATTTATTTTGCTATGATGGAGAAGGGTTCATTTTGATTAAAATCTCACTAATTCTGTACTTGTTTTGCAGGTTTGCTGACAAATATTTTTTTCCCCGTAAATTCTGAAAAAAACTTTTAAAACATTGTCCATGCCAATATAATGAAAAATAAATTAAGATTAAAATAATATTTCAAGAGGGAAAAAAAAAACATTAACTTAACTTGATGTAAGATTACAAGATTAAATTGTTTAAAGTGCATAATTACAAAATCCCAAATGGTAATAAAACCACTCAAAACACTAGATTATCATGAGTATTTTTTAAATTTTAAAATGATGTCATTTTAATGAGAGGAAATACCAATTTAAAAACTTGATATATATTTTAAAATAACGAGTTATTGGATCGACCTGAGTTTGATAATCCATGGTAAATCAAAGAACACCCATCACCGTAAAAACAAAGAGCAAGGAGGAGGATACATCAAAAAGATAAAATTAATCTGAATAGCATAACTAAATGGAAGAAGCTGCAGGAGAGAGAGAGAGAGAGAGAGAGCAATGGGCCTCAAGTGGGGGAGGCAGATGAAAAGGAAAGCTCAAAGGGATCAGCAGCACACAATCAGTCACCCACAAGTACGCCCACAAACACACATCACCTCATCCCTGAAATTAAAATTCTCTGCAATCCGTCTTCGTCTTCGTCTCCAATGACACTCAGCATCTAACCCACCATTTTCCACTGCCATTGACATGGCCATGTTCGATTGGGACTTTTGCTTTAACTTTATTGAAATTGGCAACACTAGATTCTCCTTACCCTACAGAGAGCCATACCATATATATATATATATATATATTCTTTTGATTTTCCTTTTTTTTTCGATTCAATTTATCATTTCTTTTCCATTTTTAATGTTTTTTCTTCGCAAGATTTGAGCTGGACAACGATGGAACCATACCGCAAGAATCAGAATATGCGCGCTCCCACTTAACCATGGTTCGATAGTAACCCAACCAGATCAGGCTAAAACGGCTGTTCATTAGTTCCATGCTGAGTAGCCGTTTGTTCTTGTTTTGCAATAACTACAAAATGAAAAATAATTTGCTTGGATATCATGCGCACCAGATCAATCATTATGACATACTACATCGTTTCGATGTTGAGTGTGAGTGTGAGTGTGTGTACACGTGTCTGTAGCATGCATCTAATCAGTAATTATTTGAGAATAATTGTGTGTTTTTCCTCCCAGCTCGACAACTATATATATATATATATATATATAAAAGAAATCACGCATTATTGGTATATTCGCCATTACAATTATATTTTATGTTGACAAATCTACTGGTTGTGTCTCTATGAATATCTAATTTCTTGATGCTATTTAATTATTAACTTTAATACTATTAATTACAAGAGACTTTCCTTTCTATGACTTGATAGTTTAATATCAATCAAGAAACTAAAAATTTAAATTTAATAATTTATTTTTATTTTTTTATAGTTAAATAATATGAAGCTTGAGAGGCGCTGGAGTATAGCGCATTGAAGATGCCTTTACGGTGTTTAGAATTGTAATATAAATTATTTTTAAAAGTATCTTTTATTTAAAAATATATTAAAATAATATTTTTAATTTTTAAAAATTCATTTATGACATTAAGATGATAAATAAATATTAAAAAAAACTTAATTTAAAATAAAATACGGTCAGACAGCAAAAACAAATGCAAAGGAAAAAGGGTGGGAGGAAGAGTTTTGAGGGGGCGGTCCCATGTGACCCATTTTAATAAGTTCCATGTGATTGGGTCCGTGGGTTAATGGGTGTGGTTAAATGCTCCCCTGTAGCACCCATCATTACCACATTTTTGCAGGACCATGACATTCACGTACACATTTCACGACAGCACATCAATGGTGTCCATGTTTCTTCCTCTCTCTTTTTTTTTTTTTATTTTATTATCATTTTCCACCTTTTTGATCCCTAAGTATACTCTCCCAAACTGTGTCATTAAATCCCTAATCATACCCACATTACATTAGGCTGTCTAAATTAGTGTTTTAAAAGAGCTTATACAACATGTTAAGCATTGCTCCCCCCATCATTTGTGGACTCCACTCGGAAGCCTCCATCGTAATAAATATCAATCAATAGTTTCAGGGCATCTTATGTCCTTTGTACCATAAAAATTGCTTGCGTATTCAAGTTAGACCGGTGCCTGCGGGATTGATTGCAGTGTAACGTATTTTTTATTTAAAATTATATTAAAATAAATTATTGTAAATTTTTAAATATTAACACATTGAAATATTAAAAAACTGATTTGAAGTAAAAAAACAAAAATAAAAAAAATTCACTTTTTTGAAAACATTTTTAAAATGAAAAAAATAAGTGGACTCTTAATGATTATTTGGTATTCTTATACACAGTACTTTTAAAAAATATTTCGTTTTTATTTTTAATATTAAAATATTAAAATTATATAAAAAAAATACACTAAAAAAATCAATTTAATAATTTTTTCAAGACAAATATATTTTTAAAACATACTCAAACTCAATTGTAAACACAGTATATCAAACACAAACATGCAATTAGTTTGATATATCACATACATATAATGTTTATTAAAAATATGTTATGTAATGTTTACTAAAAATAGGCTCTATAATTCAAGAGAAATGTTTAATTACTCAAATCAATTCATTAAGACAATTAAGTTTAATTTGCTCGGTCAGTAATTAAGATTAAAGACGAATCCACCTCGAGTTCATTTTGAATGATTTAGTTTTCTTAATTTAATTACATCTGACTACAAACTCAGAACAAAAAAGAAGAAGATAGTTAATACACTAATTAATCCCAGCAGTGATTTGAATCCTTGACCTTGATCCTATAAACAAAGATGTTGTGGATCAGCATTCAACCAACTAGGCTAATTAAGAGATTAATTGGTGTATTCTAGGGCTAAGCCCTAGCGGCGGTGGAAGTAGCTTGTCTCTTTTCACTGCACCTGGGTTCGAGCCCTGGCGTGCACGCCTGTCACCCCCGCGGTGACTTACATGCCTACTGGGTTTGCAGGGTATTCAGTGGGTCGTGCTGGCCCGGACACCCCACATAAATTAAAAAAAAAAAGATTAATTGGTAATTATGCACATCACTGGTTAATAAACATGAAATGAAAAGTGATTAATGGACTCTTCAATAAAATAATAAACAAAACATTAATCACACTATTTTTTAAATATATATATATATATATAATTAGAGCATTAATTACTATAGGAAGGAATCAAAGTCTATCATAATTAATCTTCGTTTCACCTAAAAATCTTCAACGGATCAAGAGGATGTCAAATAAATAAATCTGAGCTGAAATAAGGAAAAGGAAGGGAGGGAGAGACAAGAACAGATTGGAACAGCTGTCAGAAGGGCCCCATTTTTGTGAGGTGTAAGAACGTGCGTGGCGTTTCTCCTGGTTTTGTGAAACCTTCCCAACTGCCACCCACACCAGTCTCTCCCTCCCCATCATGTTAATTGCCCTAATGGGTGCGCACATGCCCCTTGCTTCTCTTATTATTTTCATCCACCTCCTCCTCCTCCCCCTCCCCCTCCTCCTCCTTTCAAGTTTCTTGCTAGTTATAATTAAAACTCGGGTTAGATGACTCAATTCAAAACAAAGTTCATTTCAAGATTTCCTCCTTGTTTTTTTTTTTTAAAAAAAACTAAGATAACAATATTTGAACCGATCATAATATATAATTTACTAAATTTGTTTATTTTTTAAAAAAAATATCAAATTAAATTAACTAATCAATCAGGTTTGATAGGGTCAATTTTCAAACTAGTTTGATATTAAATTTAGTATAAATTAGATTTTGGGACTGATAATTCATTGAATTAATCTATTAAATTGAAAGTTTTGATGAAGATAATGAGATATTTATAACAAAATCAAAAGGGTTTTGAGTTTCTTTTAAATATTAAAAAAATAAAATAAAAAACTTCTTAATTGTGGCCTTAATTTATAAAAACTAAATAAATGAAAGGAGGAGATCTCTCTTCAAGAACTTCAATTCACGAGGAGTCTAACAAGAACAAGGAAGGGTTACGTCGTCTAATGTACAATCAAATCATCGAAAGAACAAGGACAAAAGCTGTAAAACACCAAAATAAAAATAATGCAATTACTACCAGATGCATGCACATCGCCTTTTATATACATATACAATCACTACTGTAACAATTCTTGTATTTATCGACTATTAAGGGCCTAATCCACTGCAGCTCACCATCCATTACTTTCTTAATTAATTAATTGGCGTATTTTCAAATTAATAAACCTCATAAATTGATTAATCTTTATTTAGATGATTAATTCCTCCGAATTATTTTCACATGAAGGTGCCCTGCCTTTGAGATAGGATTAGTTACTGGCCCAAAGGCTTCTATTTTATTGTTGCAATTTATAGTCATTTTTAAATAATAAAATTGAATTTCCATGCATGTAATTTCTATCTATATATAATATGGAAATCATAATGTATCCAAAATTACCTTTTTAAGGGTGTGCGTCCACATATATCTTCAATACTTTGCTTTAAAGCAAAACATATGTATATGTATATGTATATGTATATGTAAAGGATTTCTTGTGGTTTTGAAAATTAGTTGTTGAATTTTTAAAGAGTGAAATGCAAGTTTTATACAAGCATATTAAATATATGTTTAGCTTTCACTTTAAAAAGCATAAGAAACAACATTTAATGAGATGGAAGACTTGTTATTTTATGTTAAAAACACAAAATAACATTAAATAAATTAAGATTAACTAACATCAGTCATGTTAGTTTTATAAATATCAATTAACTAATGTTTAATTACATAGTTAATAACCTCAAATATGTTAAAATTGACTAACCTTAATTATTTTATTTTAATTAGCTCCTAGCTTGCATGGATCTTAACTGAATTATTTAGAATTCTATTTGCTTTGAACATAAAACTTCAAATTAAATGGTGACTTTAAATTTAATTGACGCCATGAATGTATTTTACTCAAGCTTAATCTCACAACACAATATACACACTCAAACACCACACAAGCCAGCGAAACGCGCTCTCCGACCACATGTGAGCAAACAACATTAGACTCGACACACAGGCAAAAACTGCAAATAGATTTGACACGAGATGGAGCCTGCCACACAAATAGTTTGTCATCTCCATAATCTTGCAAAACACAGCACGTATTCCATGCATTTGGAGTCCAAAATGCACCACGAATGAACATTATTATGGTATGAGCAGAATCCTAATTCAATGTTTTGAGGTTAGGGTTAGCCCACACCGCCTTGTTGTTAAAGTAACCAACCGTGTGATTGGCCGCAATAAATGTCTTTGTTTATGAGGTGTGCCGCGCGGCGCACCTTACAGAAAACATGAATTTCATGCCTTTCAAGAGCTGCGCAACCAAACACATCAGTCCCACTTGAAATCCAAAATTGGCCTCCGCCGCATGACCCTGCCCATCTCTTCTTTTTTCCGGTATCTATCAATAAACTCAGTAGCATGTGTTCAGGTTAAATTCCACCTGATCTGTTCTGACAAGTATAAACGCTTCCCAAGGATGTAACCATCACCATTCCTTTCACCCAACACTCCATATCCCTAGGAAATCAGCCTGACCAATCTCGGGCTACATTGGTCTTTATGGGATCTCCGAATAGAAATATCAAATCTATACTGTTGAGTTCCCTTGTGACAAAAAACAAAAAGAAATCAACCTTAATTAACTCAAAACACATGATTAGAAAGGGGAAAAGAGAACAGATGGAAAACATGCTTATGAATTTGCAGAAGTGTGGGAGAAATTATAGGATGAAGATTAAAAAAAATAAGGATAAATTTGGGTCCTAAGCCAAATCCCATGAAGTCAACAGGAGGTCACTGTCAATTGAAGTGATTTATTAACGACTCTTAAAGCATCCTTAATTGTCCACTTTATTGAGGCCGCAGTTCCCACTAGAACTAAAATGACTTGCACCCACCAGAATGAACAAGTTGCACTTCTGGCACTTAATGCTTTACCGTGACATCAAACTGCATCTGGCCCTTCAAAAGTCACTATGAACCCTTGGCTTTACTCACGAATGCAATGGATGTACAGTGTATCCACTAGTTCATTCTCAACTTCAAACTTCAAATGCAGCTGATCTCCCACTTTCTGAGAGGTTCGCAGCTCCAAATTCCACCTCTGATTTGCTAGACCATATGCAATCTTTAAGTAATACCATAGTAAGTAGACCATATCAGTCGATGCACAAAGATTAAAGCACTAAAATGTAAAGCTATTAAAAATCATTGCAGAAGTCTGACAATATGCTATGATTTATGTGCAATTCCCGTTTCAAGACAGGCATGTGAACTGCAAGGAAGAAAGAAAAACTTAAGCTGCGAGTCAACCAATGAACCAAAATTACGACAACTCTCAAGTGAAAACCATTATGCTGGGCTGCGTGGAAGAAAAGATGGAAAATCTAGTTCAGAAAAGGAAGAATATGACTGTAAAGGCCTCTTGAAACACAGCTACACAAAGAATCTCGCCTTAGTTGCCTACTCCTCTCAAGAAGAATATGACTGCAAAGGCAAATGATCAAATCAACTACCAGCTGTGTATACAAACAGCCCTTCACTGAGAGATTAGTCAAAGTTAAACCATCTAGAGAATTTATTATAGAAGTAAGAAAACCACATCGACACCCTCAATGGGAAGAGAAAAAAGGCTTCATTAAGATGCTAGTTTAATTAACAGTGACAGATCACATAAAGAACGAATCAAAACACGACATTGGCTGTTCATTTTTGCATCGACCCATGAACTGTGTCTGTTTTGATGCCCTCCTAGATTCTTGCTCAAACAATCAAATCTAATAGATGCCCATTTATCCCATTCGTTACAATGAAGATAGGTTGGAGAGACTCATTAATGCTAGTCAAAACATATTTCCTTAAAAAAGTACATTTTAACTAGCAACTCATCGATTATTAAAGAACAAAGATTCTTGACTAAGAGAATGTGACACAGTCATCACCAGACAAAGAAGGCTTTAAGAACAGTACAGGACATGATCACCAACTAAAATCACGAAATGCTGTTGACAAAATCACCAAAATGTTCTTCCATCACACTCACAAAATCTGCAACCATAACCTTCCAAGTTCCAAGGTTACCAAAGAAAGCACAATACAAATTTGGAGTGTGCGAGAATTTAGAATAACAAACTTCATAATGTTGTAATTGGACTCACAAGGTCCTTGCCAATATAGACTCGAGCCCTTATAGAGAAGTTGCTATCAAACAGACATGGTGAACTAATTGAATGATCTAGCTCTTGTGAGCATAACAAGAGTTGATAACAAACCAATGAACTCCAAGTCATTGTAGGTCCACAACAGGAGAAAAAAACTGCACCGGAGGGCGAAGAGAGACATTTTATTAAAATACAAACTTAAACACAACTCAATTCAACAGCATTGAATTGCTGGCATGACTCCCCGAAGCCTTATCTGACACTACAACATGCCTTTCGACACATTTTTTCTTTTTCTAAGGCTCCCTTATAATTTTGACACTTTCTCCGGTCTTTCTGGGTACTTTACTATTTGTTGGGCATATTGTTCCCAAGGAATGCATCTCTAGCTAGAATATGTGTCAATGACCTGAAATCTGGTTGGCAGACCTCCCACACTTAAGCTTCTTCCATGCTATCTAGATTCTGAAAGCACGGTTGGTTTTGTCCTTCTTTCATTCCCTTTAATATGTGCATGGATGTCTCATGTGCATGCATGCGTGTTAATGCCAGTTTTGTTACTGAAATGAAAAATGACCATCGGTCTGAAATGAAGCCTTTCTGTTAAAGCAGTGAAGGTACACAAATTGGAGACAAGATGCAAGTTAAGTTGTGCTATGACGCACGCCTATGAGTCCATATTATGACCGCCTCATATGTTGCATGGAGTTGAGGTAAGACTCATGGAGTACATAAACAAATCTTTCAAACTTCCTAGAATCAGAAACTGGGAAGTCAAATGTAATATATCCACAGAACTAGATCATAGCAAGTATGATACAGGTGGAATAAATACAGAAAATATGCACTAATGAGCACTGAAAGAACACAAATGAGATATGAGAACGTAAGATGATGTGCTCAACAAGTTGCACTTGCATCCCACCTATCAACAGCAAAGCAGAACCGTATTGTAAGATAGACAAAGGCATTCTACTTTATAACAGAATCTCAAACAAATGCTCTCTCTCCCCAACACACACCCACAAGAAAATCCTAACAAGGGCTTTCCCTATCAAGTGAAAAGGACATATCAAACTAACACCAAATAATTGGGATGATATTTAACTGAACATCCACTAGGATGAGTGAGTGGCACAATGAAGGTCTAATTCCTCAAACAATAGAGTTCCAGAGAAAGTTGAAGGTGCAAGAGAAAATATTACTAGAATTGACATAAAACACACACTTAAAAATAGAAGAAATGAATTGCGGCATTTTCATTTGTAAACTAACTAAAACTGTCTCTCACATCATTAGCAATGTCTATAAGTTAGATATAGACTTGAAATTATTTACCTTCTGAAGAAAAAAGAAGGCAAAGAATGCAGTCCATGAAGTGAAGGTTTGCAATCTCATCTTAAACTCAACTGTGTACAAAAAGGAACTATCATATCTGCAATTTGTTAGCATGGCTTTCAAAATGCCAGATTACAGTCAGTAAACTGCTGTTGCAAGAAGGAAGCCAAAACAATGATGCCGAACAATATAAAGCACAAGTTGGAGAAGGGCCTTCTTCAAGCAAAAATATATCGACAGCATTACTAGCGGGTATACCAAGTGCTCCCATTCAACCCATATTCACATAGAATCAGCAAAAGAACCACAAGATCATTTCTCACACTGTCCAACTGATATTGTAAGGAGTTCATCACTTGTTTGATTCAGTTTGCAACACAGACGACGTGGTGACTGTCCAAATATATATTTGAAATGTCAGCTTTTAGCTTGAAAGGAAAGTCTGAAAATTACAGTAGACTGGGAGTAGACAGTAAAAAGAATACAAATAAGGAACTCACCAAATGCCAGTTCTTCTTCAGAGGATACCCCAACACCTGAATACTCTCAACATAAGGCAAAGGAGCAGAACGAGTAAAGCAGAAAAAACTTCTTCTCAAATCATCTTTCATTCTTGCCTGCACATATGTACCCAAAGTAGTGTTGCCTTGTCTTTCCACATCTTCTAAGAAGAAGAGGACCGGCCTCTTACAAACAGATTTGGAAGGATCCCTTGTATCCAAATCAAACTCATTCCGATTACGAATCTTGTTCCAAGCAGAGTAAGTCATTTCTGAGCGCTCAAGCAGCCGGGGAGGAACAATGCTCGGGAACACTTGAATAGTATAACCAAGCGAGACAGAAAAGGATAGGTGGCGTGCACGGTCATAACAGATCGATCGCTGCAAGAAACTCATAGGGTCAACCTTCATGGCCTTTGTGAATAGCTTCAAATTATCCAGAGAACTCAACCCAGGGTAAAAAGGATCCACAGCTTCAACATGATGAATCGATACAAAGGGTGCAACCGGATGAGCAGATAGCAGACCATGAGCACTACCCCTAATATCCCACTGCCACAACAAAATCAACCACAACTCAAATCCAACAAGTCAAGACAACCGTCCAAATTTTTTGGTCAACATTTAATTCATCAAGTTGACTTCGATAAAAAAATCACAAACTTCTCAGCAGCACAGGTCATAATTACTAACAAAATACAAGTTGTCTAAACAATTAGAAAATAATTAACAGCTGACTGGATAAACAAACCTGGTGAAACCCAAGCTCTCTTGACAATGGAACACCGAGCTCCGAAATACAAGCGTGGAGCCTATCATCACTTCCATATAACTTATGATATCTCTCAAGACAATCATCAAGAACACTATAAAGCGCCTCGGCGAGAGGATAACTTATAGCAATCCCCCCACCTCCATAAGCCATATTATGACTAAAATAAGTATTCGCAGAGTGACTCTCCGAAGAGCCACCAACATAAACCATTTCATTATAATCATACTTACTTAACACATTAACCAAATTATCCACATTAAAAATAGTATCATCATCGCCTAAAACAAACCACCTAACATCAGACAAACCTAGTCGAAAAGTCTCCAACACAATGCGCCCAATCCGAAGCCCAGAAGGATGTCCGGTCGGGTTCGTGTACCGAAACCGAGAAGTATCCTCCGAAATCATAATCACAGGCAATGATTCATCCCATTCTTTATCATCCACCTTCTCCTCTAACCAAACATGACCCCTCATTGAATTCTTTCTCCACCAAAGCCTTATAAACTCTCTCCTTCTCTTCCACAACTGAGAGGATCCTGCAACGCCGAAAACTATATGATTCAACGTCAATCCTGCTTCAACCTTACGTCTCTCCGCCTCGGACAGGCTCCTGTTTCTGCCCAATTGAAGAGACGGGGCGGTGGAGAAACTCCAAATTCCGTCATCTTTCCCCTTTTGATTTGGCTTCTGACTTCGTGGCTTCCATTTGAGAGTATGAGGACTGCCTTCCCAATTCTTAAACCTATGCCAACACCGAGCAGTAGTGCCAGAAAATACAAGAGACAGCCAGGCTGAGGTGGAAATCACGAGTGCAGCCACCACAACGACGGCGGTGCCAGTCCGACTCTGACGCCATCTACGGTTGCGGTTGCGGGTGCGGGAGAGTGAGAGCGGCGAGCGGCAGGGAGGAGAGGAAAAGTCCATTACGAGCTCTGATTTTCTGTTGTTTGGGTGGGAAGAATCGTTTCCGTCTCATAAGAAAACGGAAAAAGGTCGTGTTGTTAACAGTAAAGATTTATTACAAATCAGTTTGGTTTATATTGATCCTGTTGTTGGGAGGGATTGAGGGTGGGTTTTAGGATTATAATTTTCATATTTCAAAAATATTTTTGATAAAATTTATTTATTTTTTTTAATATAATTTTAATACGGTAGAATGAAAAATAAATTTTAAAAAATAAAAAAATTATTTTAATATATTTTTAATTAAGAAACACTTTAAGAACATAATAATTCAATACAAAACATCTTTTAAACAAAATAGATTAAGTGAATTAAAAATTTTCATAAAATACTTTTAAACAAGGTTTTTATATTTTAATACGGGAAATTAAAAATAAAATTTTAAAAATAATTATTTTAATATATTTTTAATTAAAAGACACTCTAAAAAATATAATAATATAATACAAAGTATCTTTTAAACAAAGTAGATTGAGGGAGTGATGATTATATTTTATTTAAAAAGTTTTGAAAAAAAAGGGGGGATTGATTTGTTGATTTTGAAAATTGAAAGGGAAAGGGAATCTATTTTTTATTTTGTAATTTTTGGTGGAATCTTTTTGGAACCGGCGTGCTTGCTGGGTCAAAAGGAATTTCAAAACGGGTGGTCGTTCGAACGGGATTTTGCTTTTGAAATTGATCTCTTTGCATGAGTTGTCAATTTCTTAACTTTTCATTCCTGTTTGCTAACGTCATGATTTTTCTAGTAATATTTTTATATATATTTTTTTAGTTTAATTTGTAGAGTATAATCTCTTCCGGCGAAGACAAGATTAATTTATATTTTTTATTTAATTTTTTACTATATAATTTTTTTAAAATATAAAAAATATACAGCAATTGCTAATTTGTTTTATATTTATAAGTAAAATTTTTATTATAAACTTAAATTTTAACTTATTAAACCTGTGATTTGGGATATAGACTTATTTAGGTTTGGTAATATTTTTTAAAATTATTTTTATTTAATTTTATACAAATTAAAATATATACTATTAGAAAAGCAATCGAATAGAATTAAAAGTAAAACAATGACAAGCTATAAAAATATTGCTAATATTACTATATTTTTATTTAACAAAATAATATTTAAAATTAATTTTAGATAAAAAAAAACCCTTACCTGGATTGTTGTTTAGAATCAGATCACCACCATAGCTAAAAAGTAGAAGGGTATGTCCTTAAAATTTATATTTTTATCAATCTTTACCCCAAGATCATAAAAACCTATACAAACCATCCAACAACTCTAAAATCACACTTAAAAATAAAAATTAATTGAATCTAAAAAATTAAAAATAGAAATTGATTTTTATTGTCTGAAAAGACAAATCAAATAACACAAAAATCTTCAATTTTAAAGGTTAGATTTTTGCCGAACAATAATTTTATTATTTTTCATAGAGTTTCTCTTGTTTCCTTTTAACTTAAGAACTGAAAAATAAACAAAAAAAAATTTGATCAAAATTTTTTTATATAAAGTTTAAGATTAACTTTGTATTTTCTAGTGTTTTACATTATGATTCCCTCACTTTAAATTTTGTCTCTTAATTCAATTGAAAACTTTGTTTTATTAATAAAAAAATCAATTAAAAAATATTTAAAAATAATATTAAAAAAAATAATAAAAAATATTTATCACTATTTACGTTCACGTAAACAATGAATCAACATAATAAACATTAATAGTTTTTCTTAGAAGTTTTGTTAATAATCCAATTAGAATGAAACTTTTATATTAATGAAGATTTTATTTCATGTGAAGATCATATTCTGAATTTTCAAGAAGAAAACAAGTTATATCACAAATATATATATATATATATATGTATGTATGTATGTATGTATTATTGAGGAGCCGGAATGAGTGGACGCAGTTAATTGTTTCTTCTTCTTCTTCTTTCTTTCTGGGCAAAGGATGTTGTACATGTAACTTCAAGATCATGTGATATCAACTAGGTCCTTGAAATAATTAATTTTTAATCGATACCATTAAAATTCATGACAAAAAAGCATCTTTTGAAGAAAAACATGTCGTCTTTGTTTTACTCTTATGTTAAAAAAAAAAAAAAAACTCAAGGCAGCAGTTAATTGGGTAACACTTTATAGATGAGGGACTCAATTGGGTTTTATTTTGTTTTGGGACCTAGTCAATGATTTTGTGATCGTCTAGGGATAAATATGTCCTTTCTCTTTTATCTTGTCATTGAGAGATAAAATATCGAATCCCATGCAAGATGCGTATACAGAAGATATTCATAACGAAAGTTTTTAAATTGTTTTAATTTAAGATTTATACATTAATTGGATACGTTAAATACGATGTTATTTTATTTTTATTTTTTAAAATTAAAATAACATTATTTTAATTTTTTAAGTTAAACCAAGTTATAATAATATTATGATTTAATTAGTTAGAATACTCAGGTTTAATTAGATTAATTTTTATTTTATTTTTTATTATAAAACCTGAACTAAATTTGATAGATTGAGATGAATTGATAACACTTATCAAAACGTGTCTGATGCCTAATCCATATTGTTAATTGTCACTATCCTTGTCGCTGAATGTTAAAAGCTTAATATATATATATATATATATATATATAAGTTTTTTGTGAAGTCTAACAATTCGAACTAAACGAGGAAAAATGTCAATTGAATTTGAAGGTGATGAATTAGTATTTTTTTACTCAATTTTTTGGTGTTATGGAAGAACCCAAATTCATAATGAGATAATAAATCAATTGAACATAAACATGAAAGCCAATATATTTAATATACCTAGATTTAATTATATATTAAGTCTAATTTTTTTTAAATTTAACCAATTATTATATTCAATATATTTGAGTTAAGTTATAGACTGAACTCATGTCATCATGAAATATATTTGAATTAAGTTATAAATTGAACTTATATCATTATAAATCTGATAAATTATTATATTCAAAATACTTGAGTTGAATGATAAATTGATTTTAAAAAATTATAGATTTGTCATTTTATCAAATATAATATACTTAGATTTAGTCATGAGTCATATCCCAAGACATTATGAGTTTGATAAGATGTTAAATTTAACATACTCGAATTCAATTACAAATCAATACCAAAATATCATGAGTTTGATAAACTATCAAATTCGTTTCTTCTAGATGTGGCTACAAGTCAAACCCAATTGGTTTTAAAGATCTATAGTATGATTATAGATTTTATTTTGAGATTATTAATATAACTTATTCATATAAAAAATATTCATTTTTTTTATTTGTGTAAGTATATGAAAGGTTTCTAAAGACTTATTATTTGTTCATCTTATCTACGATGACTCTCCCAACCTCTACGCTCCATCAAAATAAAAAGTTTTGGGAAATATAAATATCACTAGAACCATTTAGGTAAATAGTTTATAATTTTTTATTCTTCAAGTGTATATATTTAGAGGATTTAAAAAAATAAAAAAAATTATTTTTTGAATTTACATTTTATTTATTTATTTATAATTCATTATTTTCACTTAAAATTATTGACTTTATCATTATAAAATTTCTAAATCCTACCTGTAAGAACTATTTTACAAGTACCAAAATTTTTTCCATTAATTTTATACTTTCTAAACCAAATTAAAAAGAAAAATATTGATATAAATATTTGATTATAACTATTTTTACACCAAATAATTTTATTCTAGTACATCATCAGAGAGCTTCACGGCTGAAAACTTCTTAGCTTTTGGCATGACAATTTACAAAGCTATATTTAAATATTTTGTTAACAACGGTTCTTTACAACTTCAAGGTAACTTTAAAGTAACGTTTGGTTTCTGTGCAAAGATAAAATAGAATAAATAGGACAATATAGATGGGATGGGATGAAATAAAGGATGGAGTTGTGTTGGATGATGATATGAAAAAAATATATGTTTGATTAATAATGTACAAATTAAACAACAAATAATATGTGAAATTCTCTTTTACACTTCTAATAAAATAATTTACTGTTTTAGCAATTATATTAATCTCAAAAATAATTCTTTTAAAAATAAAAAATATTATCTTAATATATTTTTAAATAAAAAATAATTTAAATTATAACAGCGACTGCAATACTACAATACTGATCATTCAATCCCCTTGGTGCTCGGCCTGCACCATAGCCACCGCCTGGCCCTCTGTGGAAAGATACAAACTCACAAAGAACAAAAAAAACATTGAGAGACAAATTTATTTTAAAGCTGGTTGTTTAGGGTTCTTTCTCTTGGCTTGATCGGTGCTTGTCCTTTATCTTGTTTCTTCGGATTGTAGAATCTATCAAAATATACATGCTTAATCAATGTTTTCTGTTCTAATTGATTTTTTATAATAATAATATATAATTGTGTCCTGTTTTGGCACACGGGAAGACAATAAAATCCCACCAACTTGGCAGAGATTACCAGTCACCCTCGCACGCACTAGCAGCTCTCATTTTAATGAGAGATTGTTTACTGACATGGAGACAAAATTAAAATAAGAAGGGAATACGTGTGTGCTTGGAACTTATTCAGACTAAAAAGAAATAATCATTAATTAATGGTTGCCTCGGATTCGTTAAGAGATAGATCATGACATGCCTGCAATTTTGACAGATAAATTACTTTAGCCCATGATGCTTTTAGCAGGAATGTGCCAAGGCATTGTTTGAAACTTTTCTTTTTCCCAGACAAAATCTGCATTATAATAGTATAATGATTGCTCCATGGCCATTGTTAAGCTTCTTGCAAGAAAGTCAAACCAGCACGAAAGAGGCTAAAGAACAGTATAAATTATTGGGAATTCGCTAGCCCTTTTGCCCTTTTCTTACTTTTCCCCAGGTGAAATCATTAGGTTGTGTTCATCATCTATGTATATTCTGTTATGATCATAATCCCAACAAATTATAGCTCGATTGGTATTAATAATTATATATTTTCTGAAGAGATTTTCAAACAAAGCACGGCTAATAATTAATATATCAATCATGCATTCACAGAATTTCCTGTTCATATTAAAAAATTCATTGTACACAGGATAATTCATTGTGATACCTATAAGATTTTCTAGAGGACGGTGATATTCAGCATTTATTTCTCACCAATTTTATATATCACCGTCCTTGCTCGTGAACTGATCATCATGCTGCAAGATCACAAGTTTAAATCTGCAGATAGTTTATAATTGTTAGGGAAAGAAATTGTGTTTCAAAGAATTGCTGTGAAGGGATGCAAGCCATGATCACCGATCATCATCAACATCATTTAATGGCAACCATTAATTCACCATGTTATATATATAGAATTTATTTGTTTACTGATTCTTCCTCCAAATTACTACCTTTTCTCATCTCTAATTCAGAAGTTAAGAAGAATAATCAAGTTTAAATTGCAGGTTTGAAATCAACAGCATGCAAAGCACTGGTAATTAAATGATAGCTTCCCATATTAATTGCACATGTATTTGTTGCGGTAGCTCTTAATTCTTTTAAAAATAATTTTTATAAATAATTTTTTTTAAAATATTTTTTAATTATAATAGTTGAAAATTAAATTTTTATATATAAAAAAATAAATAAATAACATATTATTTTTAATTTTTATAAAATTAAAGTTCAAAATACAATTATATATAAGTGTCAATCAAACATCAATAAAACAGTGACTTCGAAAATTAACAACTAATCAACTATCAATCCCATATAACGTAAATCTGATAAGCTACAGGGCACTAAATTTATCCATGGAAAGCCAAAGAAAAAAAGAGTCTCCTTAAGATAAAGAACCAAGTGTTTGGAAGGCAAAATGCCAAAGCTATCAAAATCATCAAGTAGGTTAATTAATGTATAATTTAAAATAATATTATTTTAATATTTTTAAAAATAATTAAAAAATATTAAACTCGTTGTTAACTAGATAGTAGATTGATCAATAATATCATATCATCATATGTATTTAATTTTATTAAATTTAATTTGAAATTTGCTAAGATTAACAGTAAGATAATTGAGTCAACTTCCATGTGAAGATCAACAACACGGGCTTATATATATAATTGTGGACTTATTGATTACCTCCTTGAAATGAAGGCATGGCCATGAATAAAAAGCACCTTTGAAGAAAGGGAGATGAACTAGCCAGCCAGCAACCTCAATTTGACTTGCCAGATTTTATTTTATTTTTAATTTCAAATCATTAGATGTAAAGAATCAAGCCCCTCTTCTTTAATGATTGGTAATTCCGTGTTGCTGTTAGCACGTCACCATCTTCCTTTCCGGATTAAAGAAGGGAAGATGAGATAAAATCCCATGCTATCATTAATTCATGTATGGTTTCTCGTGTTCATATAGAAAATTAATTTAATCTTTACGAGAAAAGAGAGAGATAATTTTACGAGGAAACTTGCTTCATCTGTAAGTGCTATGATAGTTTGTAAAAAAGAAAAATAATTATTTCTTTCAAGAATCACCATTTGTACGTATTTTAAGCTCTCTTTAGTTATAGCTGGGGCATATATATAGTGTCTAGACTTTAGACCAAGAGCACATGGAGATGAAGTCTTTGTTCATCTTTAAAATAATAGAAAAAAAAATCTGCTTGACTAATAAACAATAACGTACAGCAAGAATTAATTAATAATGTAACTAGTTAATGATCTTGTGTCTTAATTTAATTTCCAAGTATGTTTTAAAAGGAAAGGAATGGATTGAATCTGTCAGATTCTGACTCCATATGTTTCCTTCCTTGCCATACACAAATCCAAAGACCATTGGAGATGTTTCTATGAGTTCTGGTAAGCATGAGAATAGTTCCAACCAGATGCCTAGTTGTCTGCAGGTTCTGGTGGTGCTGGCCCATCCCTTCACGTATTTTCTTATGATCTCTTCTCTGTTACTCCTCTCAACTCACCTTCTCTGTGGCTTCCCTTAAGCAACCCGCCACCATACCCACCATTGCCATCCCCCCTAGAACTATCCATCCACCGACAACTAGTCCTTAATTAAGGACACCACCACTCTCTCTTTCACCATAGAATTGTCATAGTTCTCGATCGCTGCTTCTCTAGTGTTCTCCTCTTGCTTTTCATCATCATGGGCTGCTTTCTCAGACTCAAATTCGGACACAAAAGCGACACCAAGAAAATCGATGCTGCTGCTGCTTCAGATGGTACTGATCATCTTGACCGGAAAAAGGAAAAGGATTTTGATGGCGCTAATGGCTGTGCGAGGAAATGCAGTTGGAGTGAGATAGAGAGGCTGTCAATGAATTTCTCTCAGATTGTTGGATCAGGAGGGTTTAGCACAGTATATTTGGCGCACTTGCCTGGTTCCAGCATTGGGGCAATCAAGATTCACTGCCCAAGTGACTATCTTAATAGAGTCTTCAAGCAAGAACTGGACATCCTGCTCCAACTCCAACATGACAACATTGTCAAGCTTCTAGGATACTGTGACAATCAAGGTTTGTGCCTGGTTTTACTTGAGAAAATTGTTAGTAACATTAATTGTTTGTTGTTAAATCTAAGTTCTTGTGCTAAGAATCTATTTTTATTGTGTTTAATTGTCAGACGAAGGTGCTTTGGTATTTGAGTACGTTTCCAATGGAACCTTGCAAGACAAACTCCATGGTGCAGGGAGAGAAATTAGGGAGTCATCAGGAAGTACAGTACTTTCATGGAGACAGAGAATGGCAATAGCTTACCAACTTGCTCAAGCTCTTGAGTATTTACATGAAAAATGTCCTCTCCAAATTGTTCATGGTGACATCAAACCTTCAAATATTTTACTCGATGAGCAACTCAATTGCAAGCTATGTGATTTTGGGTTCGCAAAGATGGGATTTTCTTCTACAGTGATGACTTCCAATAATAGGAAGCAAGTGATGATGGGTTCTCCGGGTTATACTGATCCACACTACCTTAGAACAGGAATAGCATCAAAGAAGAATGATGTGTACAGCTATGGAGTGATCATTTTGGAACTTCTGACGGGAATGGAGGCCTTTCGTGAGGAACGAGGCCAGGGCCAGCTATTGACATCAATGATTGGACCCATCTTGAAGAGCATAATTGCTAGTGGTGGTGAGTGCAACCCGACGAAGGTGGCAGAAATGGTGGATCCAAAATTGGGAGGAGACTTCGAAGTCAAGGAAGTCATGGCTATGATTTCCCTTGCAGCTCTTTGCCTTGGACAGTCTCCAAGTCTCAGGCCTTCTGCTGCACAGATCCTGCATACCATCCAGGAGAATGTAGCTTCCATTTCCCTCCTCTGCACACAGCAAAAGGATTTGCCAAACAAATGCTAGTAGAAACATTCTGTCGGGAATTACAGGGATGATGTTGATGGTGTCACATTGTAAATGAAATGCACGTACACGTTTTTTTTTATTTATTTATTTTAATATCGTGTTATTTATTTGTAACGTGCATACAAGTCATTTGTTGAAAAGGACTTGTTCAGATGGCAATGAAAGTGAGACCTTGGTTCAAAAGGAGTAGAAAATAAAGGTGTTTTCTTCATTTTATTACTATCATTTAAAACCTATTAATGAAAGTAATTTATTTTATAGGAAAATTAATATGCATTCAAATAATGAAAAATAACTCGTTTTTTTAATTAGAATATATTTGACGTGAAATAAATATATCTTAAATCAATAAGAAAAATGAGCTCTTATTATCAAAAGAGTAACCAAAATTACTATTTGAACATGGTTTTGATAAACTTTATAATGAGCTCTCAAAGGGTAACATAGCCATATTACTATAAGAAGAAATAAAAGGGTCATTAAATAAATCCAAAAAAAAGATATTCTATCAAATTTGAATTCAAGATTTATATATGTAAATTATGAGCGAATTTAGTAATAAAACCAAACTAGTTGAACATTTTTTTCTTTTTAGAGATTCCATAAATAACTCTTATAATATAATTTTTTTTTTCAAAGTCTGATTCTATAAGGTGAAATTAACATTTTTAATTCAATGAAAATGATTAAATAAGAATCAATTTACAACATATAAAAACTATCAAATTTGGATTCAAACAATTAAAATAACAAGGTTGCAAAAAGAATTATAACATTCAAGTGAGCTATATAATAAATCCCAACTACTTGAACACTTCAGAGATTTCAAGAAAACTATTACAATGCAATAAATATGTTTTGTTGAATGTGTCAACATACATAATTTTAATTTAATAAATTTGATTAAGCAAAGAATCAAGCGGTAATTAACTAAATTTTTAAAAGAAAAACAAAAGTAGAATGGTTTTTATATATATATATATATTTCTTCCTTACTGTTTAATCTTTCCTCAATATTTCTCTCTCTCAAAAAAAAAAGAACAAGAAGTAAATGAAATAATATAGGAAAAATCAAGATCTATGTATTGTTATACAATAAAAGATCAGTTTTTGATGTTATTGTTTAATATTTAAAGATATTGTTATGATTCATTTAATTTTTTTTAGATTTTACATGTATTAAATTTATTTTTTTCAAAAACAATATTGAATTTTTTATAATATTTTTAATATGTGCATTTATTTTCTTTTATTATATTTAATAAATTTTATATGTGTCTCAGTTTCAATTACAAATTTATTTTAATTAATAAATTCATTAAACACAATTGATTAAATTATTCTTATTGTAATATTAAATATTTTAATCTATATTTATTTATTAGTTTTTTTTTATTTTTTTATTGTTCATTATTTTTTCATTTCTTTACATGATGGTTATTGATTTGTTTAGTTAGATGCATTTTATAATTTTTTGATTTACATAAGAGATTTTTTTATATAAAAAAACATGTTATTTTTTTTTATTTTTGATTTTTTATTATGTTTTGATGTTTTATATTTAATCCTATTCTTATGGTTTCTAATTTTTTTCCCTTGACCCACTCTCTTATGCTCGATTCATGATTTTTTGTTTTTGTTTACTTTTTAGGTTATTGTTTTGATAACAAGTGTGATTTATTTTAATTACTAAAATCTCAGATTTTTTTTACTCATTTTAAAATGTTGATATCACATAAATATCTTTTTTATATTGAAAAAAATTTAACCCAACCTATAGCATAATAAAAGTAATTTATTTAGTTACAACTAAAAATGTCCAAGTACATTAATAATTCTCTTTCAATATAACATGCTTGGAATTGTATTTTATATGATTATAAATTGTTGTAAAAATTATTTATCAATCTAATTTTAAAAAAATGAATTATCAACTACTATAAACTGAATTATTCATTATCATCCATCAATAATGGCAACCCAAAAAATTTTCTAATTGAATTTTAAATATTTTAAAAAACTATATTTCAGAATTTAGCTATATATCTTCCTATCCCAAAGTAAAGGTTCTATGGCCCTTTTTTACTTTATTATAAAAAGTAAACAATATC
Source organism: Populus ilicifolia (assembly GCA_015708895.1). Taxonomy (NCBI): domain Eukaryota; kingdom Viridiplantae; phylum Streptophyta; class Magnoliopsida; order Malpighiales; family Salicaceae; genus Populus; species Populus ilicifolia. Next base: position 3,702,055 of record SRLM01000153.1, on the reverse strand, counting down.
CATAAAAACTAGTTAATTTGAATTTAAAGTGTCTTCTTAAAAATATAGTTTTAATTTTTTTTAAATATTTTTTATTTAAAAACATATTAAAAAATATTATTTTAATTTTTTAAAAATTATTTTTTATATCAGCATATTGAAATGATATAAAAATATTAAAAGATATTAATTTCAAATAAAATAAAAATAACTTTTTTTAATATTACATAGAACCAACATTATAAATTTAAAACTGCACTAGCCCAAATTAAATTAAAAAAAAAAAGAAAAAAAAGAAGAAGTTCTTTAGACACAAGTACTATTTACCATGTTCCAGTGGTAGACAGTGAGAAGACAGACAAGACAGTGAGAGTCAGAAAGCGATCATGTCTCGCTCCTTTTTGCCGACTCCCGCCATTGCGTAGTTCGAATACAGAAATACAGATATGAAATAGAGGTGGTGATGCTGGGTTGTTTTTTAAATAAATTTTTATATTAAAATATATATTATTAATAAATTTTTATTTTTTAAAATTATTTTTAATTTTAGTATGTTAAAATATTAAAAAAAATAAAAATTTTAAAAAACAAAAAAAATAAAAAAAATTTAAATTCCTTAAAAATATTTTTAAAACACGGAAGAGAAACCAGAATCTCAGTAACTTTGCCGGGGTTCTCTTCTTTTTCTTGTTTAAGGAATGGGAGAAGATCCAATTCCAGTGCTACTTGTATTTCGAAAAGAAGACGTCTTGGCTGCAAATGTCAGCCGGCAGATCTTGCACCTGTAACCTCTGCTGCCTATGGTGTCATTCTTCTTGGCAGTGGCCTCTTCGCCCGTAAAAATTGAATCTTTTCCCTTTCTTTTTTTTTGCCTTTGTTGCCTTATCTTTGTTTTTGGTTATAAAGATTGCATTTTTGTGAATGAAGTTGGGTGAATCAGGAAGCAAGGGGTCACTTTTTGAGGGTTGACAGGGGCTGCTCTTATGGGAACGGTAACTTTTGCTTAAGTTTCTGTCATTGCTCTCTATTTAGTTAAAATCTGGTATGAACTTTTTGATGCATTACGAGTCCTAACGTTGAGTCCTAGCCTTGAGTCCTTGACTACTAGAACGATGCCTCATTGTTAGGCTTTCCATATTTGTGATAGTTCATGTTCTGAACTTCAAAAGATTGTTTGTAGTGCTTAAGATTCTATACGATAGTTAGTTCATTTGAAAGCACAGAGATAAAGGTGGGGTTTGATCTCTTTCATGTTTCTGATGATGGGCAGAGCACATTGTTAGCTCTGGACTCATGACATCCTCAATCTTTAATGAGTGGTATAGTTGTCCTAGACCCCCTGTAAAAGCGAATCTTGGTCTCCATTTGATTGCACTGCCAAAACTGACCACCCAAATTATTAATTAGGTGCCATACATGGTGAAAGAAGATGTGGGATGAAGGAGTGAAGGAAAGAAGAAGAATGGATGCTTCTTTAAAAAATCTACTTGTCTTACCAATGGCGTCAAATTGATTTCACCGGTAATAAATAATAAGCCACCCCAATAAGCACTCTAAAGCTTACCACCATTCCAAATAGTGAACCAACCGAGCATACCCTCAATGCCATACATGCTATGCTAAGTGGTGTACTCTGTCCCCCATGATCATACAGCAACCTTAAGATGTACCAAGTTCTAGGAAACTATGGGCTGGAACTCACTGCCAAATCTGAGAACTTGGATGAAACAGAACGAGTAGTATGTGGATTTGTCGAATCTCAAGTCAACTTGAGATAGGAACTTTACTGCAATGGCCCTCGGGGAATGTTATTAAAGATGAATGGAAAAGTATTAGATTGGTTTGAACTTGCTAATCCGAGTCCTTTCATCCCAAACAGGACAAGCTAGCAGAGCAAGGCATTCAAGTTGATGTGCAGTCTAGGTGATCAGTGTAAGTAGATGGAACCCCAATTCTATGCCCGCTCTTGATATGATTATGTATACTCCCTAAACTTGGATAGAAACAGGATGGTTCATTAGGGAAAGTGTCAGTCATTGGATGATTTCTAATGCTCAGTATACGAATGGAACATTTGACTGCTTGAGCTGGGAGTACTTCAAGCACAAGAGCTTTTCACAATAAATGCCATATGTAGATTGAATTCATTTTTTGGGTCTGCTGAAGATTCAAATGAGTTTGTAAGCATACCTGGTCTCTTTTTGAGTGTGTATATTGTTGCTGTTGCAGCTTTGCTTAAAGATGGTGTGTGGAGATGGGTTTGATTTTTGCAGAAGATTTGGTGCAAAATTAGAATGGCTACTCTTATCAAATTATATCGTAGAGCAAACTTACCTGGGCTCCTTTTGAGTGGTTATGCTATTGCTGTTACAGCTTTGCTCAGACCGTTGCTTAAAGGGATTGCTTGCTAGTTTCCTTTGTCTTCTTAGATCTTTACTTTACTATATTTGCATCAGTTGTATTTAGCTTATTATCGCTGTTACCTTTATGCTTAATGCTTATACTGTACTAGTGTTAGCCACCTGTTCCTTTTTGGTTAATGAATTTATTTGTCTATCCAAAGAAAAGAAAAAAACAAAAGAAAGAATCTGCAATGTTAGACCTGGAACGAACTATACAAAATCAACATTTTCAATACCATTATACTCTATTATGATTAACCGTACTATACTGTTCAAAATGCATTATGACAAGGCTGAAGGTGGTTAAAACGCCCGCTTATTGTGAATTAGCAGTACTAGATTGTTTTTCAGAAATGTTGGGAATGTGTGCACGTATACAATCACACATGAACTTGTGTAAATGCAAGTTGGAGGTAGCCATCCTTGACTTCTGAGTAAGCATGAACAGCGAAACCAGATTATAAAGTTTGTGCATCTACATTGATAACTAAGCTTGCCTTTTCCATGGAGGCTTACTTTCTGATGCAAGCTCCGGAGACAAAAGCTACTGGGGATTCCCTCGGGTTTGGGTCAGCCTTCCTATTCTCTTCTGTATTTGGTAAGTCTTTTCTTTGTTCAGAATGTCCTAGGTATCTTGATGTTGGTCCTTTGTAGTATGTACATCATAATTTGAGAATTTGACTGTTTCCATTGCCTTTTTCTTCTTCTTTTTTTCCCGTATACCATCCAGGAATACGAGTGGCAGCTACCCAAAAATTGATTCCTTCTGGTCTTCTGCTAGTTTTATCTATTTGTGCATTGTCTGTGTTCATCTCCGCCTATTTACTGCAGGATAATCTCTGATTATTGACCCTGTTTAGTCAATCGATCATTTTCGTCATTCTAATGTACGAGTTAGGGTACCTTCCCTCAACATAAGAAGTGTCTTTAATTAAAATTTTGCATTTTGAGTTGATAAAGAATCTGATCTTAATCATTGATTTCTCCTCAGGCTCTTCATCATTTCTCGAATAAGCAAGTTTTCTGAATGTAATTTAGCAGCTTCACTTTTTCACAGATAATTTGCATATATATATATATATAGATCTTAATCATTGATTTCTCCTCAGGCTCTTCATCATTTCTCGAATAAGCAAGTTTTCTGAATGTAATTTAGCAGCTTCATTTTTTCACAGATAATTTGCATATATATATATATATTGTGATGAGTAATGGGTTTTTCACAGCTTCATTTCTTGATCTCGATTGTAATTCTTCTGGTAATGGTAATGGATTGGTAGTAGAACATGTTTTCCAAGTTAAATACCAAGATCTATATGAAGAGTGATTCATTTGTTTGCCTGTAATTCCTTTTCCTCATAACTGTTCCAGTGCATGCCAATATAAGCATGCATACTTGACCATGTAAATGCAGATTTGACAGGATCTGGCCGAAAGGGATCTTGTCAGTGACCAATGCCTACATTTTTGTCTTGTTATTATTCCCAAGTCAAATAAGTTACGCTAGCAAAATAAGGATGGCAATCCATGTCTCTTTAACACTGGTCTTGTCTCTGTGAAACTCAGCCATTCATTGAAGTACTAGTCAGAAGCTTCTAGTGAGATACTGCTGTTATTGCTTGGTTCATGATTAGGGTTGGCATTGATGCAAAGTTGATTGGGTGGCAGAAAAGGAACAGAAAAGAGCGGAAAGAATGATGCGGTTTATCTTCTGCGCAACAGACACATCAGTTTCTGCCACACAAAATCCCATTAAAGCTTGAAAGAAATGAAGTGTACTTGATGGTCAAACCACTTTGGTGTATCCCACATGCTATCATTATAGTGCAATCCACAGCAACTTTTTCTCCTAAGCATTTCTGATCTCAAATTCGATAGTTTGTGGGACTTGGACAGAATTATTCTGACAGAATGATGCCACACGATTAAGATATAAGGTGTACACTTTACTCCTGATTAGCTTTAACCACTTAATAGTTAGTAGAGAATGTCACTTCCATACATGGAGAAAATCATGCAAAATGTGCTTTTCATAAAATATTCAAGGAATCTTCCCTTTCGTGTCGGAGGGGAAGTTGGGTTTTGTTTTTTTCGAGTATTGACTGTGCATGAAAGAGCAAGTCACAATGGAGAACAGGAAGGAAAGGAGCTCGAGAGGGGAGAGATCCTGATGACTTTATTGAGTCTTAACTTTCATCATTCAAGGCCTCTCCCAAAAAGGCCCTCCACTACATCTTGTCTGCAAGTGTTATGCATTGAAACATCCATTTCTTCTGCGCGTCTTTTTCAAGAAAAAACCTCTGCTGCTCATGGAAGAAATTCCCAGTTACTTCTTGATGGGGATATCTTTGTGATTAAAGGGTATATAGCCAAGCAAGGACAGAAATAAAGGAGGCATGACTAAGAGGCAGGATTTCCCTACTGACACATGGTTTGCACAAAGATATACTTGTTTGTTTTGATTAAGTTAGCTAAGCACATTAATCAAGAGATCTAAGAAGGTGCTAGTGGACTTGGTAGCTAAGTATTCTGTCATTATGCTAGGTTAATCAAAGCTGCGCAGAATACTTAAAAAGAGCCAGTCTGTGAGTGGTAGAGGAATCTCAGCACGATTCAGTGTTTGCTAATTAATATTTGGTGGCATCAACTCCTCTCAAAACCCTCGCAGAGAAAAAGGGCACTGCCCATCTAATAAAATCTTCAAATAAATTAGTGCTTTCAGTAACTTCAATTCTTAATTGATTTGAGGTGTTTGCAATTACGATAATTATTATTTTTTAAAGTATTTTTATATTTGAAAATACATTAATTTTTTTTATTTTTTAAAAATTATTTTTAATGTTGAAACATAAAACAAATTAAAGCAAAAAAAAATAAAAATAAAATCAAACTCTCTCAACCACCACTACTACTAAAAATAAGTGGTGATGAACCATTTAGGTAGTGGCCAAGTGGTAAAGACTTGAAATCAAGAGGTTTGCTCCCTTTATGGTCTCAGGTTCGAGTCCTTGGTTGCTCATATGATGGCCACTGGAGGATTACATGGTCGTTAACTTCAGGGCCCGTGGGATTAGTCGTGGTGCGTGAAAGCTGGCCCGGATACCCACGTTAATCTAAAAAAAATAAGTGGTGATGCTCATAAATCTTGGAAATAATTTTAATAATTTTTGTGTTTATCCTAATCAAATTATTACTTGATCAGTCATGTATTCTCAGGAAATCAATGAATTAGTTCCTTCAATTTCAGACTTCATATGTTGATTGTGAACCCCAATTGATGCCTTAAGTAAACCATGATTGTTTTGGCAACGATGTACTTAAAGAAGTTTTAAGCTTGGTGGATTAACTCCACGGCTAATCAAATTAGCCTAGATATGATTTTAAATAAAAATAAATAAGGGTTAATTTAATATAACGAGTTAATTCACCGCCTCGCTTAAAATCTAGCTTGATATTTTTAAAAAATAATATTATTTTATTTTTAATTTTGAAACGACTTTGTTACAAGGAGACCCAGATGAATTGCATAGCCGGTAAGAGTGTAATAAAAAAGATATTTAATTGATCAAGTGGCTAGCTTATTAGTTTCTTAAGAAATTAGGAAGTAGATTACCATTTACTCCATAATGTAAGAGTCACTACTCACCACGACCATGTTTTATATCGAGACGAGGGTGCCTTTGCATGCGCTTGACGATTTCACCAAATATTATTATTTTTATTCTATTTATTTATTTACAATCAACCAATCGAAAAGCAGAGCTGCAAATCTTCAAGCCAATACCCACGGCCGAAGAAGTAATTAAAAAGTTAGATAATGATATTTTTTTATTTTTTTGAAATGTATTAAAATAATATTTTAATTATTTTCTAAACATTATTTTTGTATCAGTATATTAAAATGAGTTTAAAACACCAAAAAAAAATATAATTGAAAAAAAAATACCAACAAAATTCTAAGAGAAAAACCCAAATAAATCAAAAGAAAAAAGATATAATTGAAATTTATTAATGGGATCAACTTGATTAAAATAGTGAATTATTTGATCTTAGAGCCATGGACTTTGAAAGAAACCTAAAGGATACTTTAAAATAGAAGCTGTTGGGCATTAAAATATATTATTATTTTCCCGTATACTTAATCCAACCAGTTACCGGCAAATCTTAATAGTAATATAGTATTATCATCAAATTATTTTATGATCTAATCTTAAATAAATCATCCATTTTCAACCTATTATATTTCATAAATTTAATTTTTTTATCACATTTTCTGAATATAAAATGATAACTAATCAAGGAGAATTAGACCCACAAAACTTTTTAAAATGCAAAAACAACAACAACAACATCAATATATATATATATATAGTGTTTTTATATTTTAAAAGGTGTATTTAAAGAATTTTTTATTTTTTTATGATTTTAAATAATTTTAAGATTCTACAATAATTCATGGAGAATTAATGTACAATATATACATACAAGAGTAGTTGATAGTTATCAATATTGTCCTTCAGGAACCTTCTCTCTCTCTAGCTGGCAAGAACATCTGTTACACTTTGGCTTCTAGCTTCATAGTTTAATATATACTTGGTTGATCGACACCATGACGCCTCTAAATTTGGAATTTCTATCCGTTCCTTCCGCACCGTTCTAGTGTACTTCTCTAAAACTTTATTTTTAAAAAAAATAAACTTTAAATTAATAATTTTTTTAAATGTTTATTGCATGTTAGAAAAATAAAAAAAATATTAAAAAATTATTTTAATATATTATCAAATAAAAAATATTTTGTGACATAATAGCGAACACCTGGACCAGAAATAAAAAAGTCTTGGAAATATATTGAATAAATCACAATTAGTTTTTTTTTAATCTGGATTAATTTAATTTTTTATTATTTAAAAAAATAAAAATAATATCATTTTAAAAAATTAACAGTTTTAACCGAGTTTGTATTGGGTTTTTTCTTAGACCAGTTGGGTTATAAATCAACATACCTTTTTTCATCATGTCACACCAATTTAATTCCCCTTTTATTTTGGTTTAAACTCAATTTAATTTAGATACCATCCGGATCTTGAATCCATCTACAAGTTAACTCGCGAAGAGAAGCAAGATGGCTTAAAAACGTACGCATGCAATTTCCTCTATTATTTAAAGATTAGAGCAACCAATACAAGGGCGACTCAATGTTTTGTTTCTTCGTTGATATTAGAAATTCTGGAGGATCGTAGCAGCTTCCTGGAACTGTATCTTCATGATGAGCATCATATTTTTAAGGATAGCACTAAGGAGCCATAATGACATGAGCATCGTTATGACTATCATCATCGTCAACATCAATGTTACTGCATGCTTGATCAAATTTTAATGGAAAAAAAGAGGCAAAACAGAACAAATTAAGGTGAACTGACCACAGAATATAAGCAAACATGTGGGGGATGTTAAAAGGGATGGAGGGCAAGGGTCTCCAAGTGGGTTTTTCTTTAAAAGTAAAATAATGTAAAGTGTAAAGTGCTGAGTTAGATTAAGGCAAATGGGAGAGCTAAACCTTGATATTGAAGATGAGATGCCATGATTCCGAAGTGGTTGTTTGTCGGTCAAATGATATATTATGCCTAATTACATATAAAATAAACTAAAGTGTCCTAACAGACAGCTGCGGACGTGTTTATATATACCATTTGATTTCTCTTTTGATCTTCGATTCGAAGAACCAGTCTCACCTCGGAAATGTTAAGTTTTAGATGTTATTCTAAATATAGCTTTATATTAACTTATAATTTCTCATAAAAATTTATTGTGTTATCTAATTTTATATAATTTTTTTATAGATTTTTTATCATTTTTATCTTTTAATATTTAATTTACTAGGAATTGAATTTTTTTTTTGTTTTTTCTATGAAGTTATCTAAATTCTATAATCATGGTTGAGAGCTTAATAGATTAACCTAAATTAAATTAGATATTTTTTCATTGTTGTTTTTTTGAAGAAGAAAATGATTTTTATTTTTTGTTTTAGCCTTTAATATTAAATTGTTTAATAATTAAGTTTTATTAGTTTATTTAATTTATTTTCAATAATGTTATTTTAATATAATGGCCAGATTATATAGATTCAACAATGAGATTAATTTTTATATATATATAATTTTTCTTGTTATTTTTCTAGTTAAAGTGATTGTATTCGGCCGGCATAATTATATTAATAACGACTTTCTCACTTAAAAGATAAGCTACACGATAAGATAATTGATTTTTGGATCCATGAATTTATTAAATTCAATTAAGTTAATGACATGAATTTTTCATTCTTTTTAAGAAATTTGGACACCTAATTAGTGAATATATAATTGTTAATTAAAACTATGATATCATATTAAAATATAATTTCAATCCAAGATTTTAATCTAATAACTGAAATCTCAGGAAGTCATGTATTGATTCTTTAGCACTCAAAGTGTTGGCTCAAATTGTAAATTTTATTCATTTCAAATTTAAATTCAAGCATAAATTAAAAAAAAATCAATGGAATGACTTATCTAATCGAGAGAGAAAAAATCTTAATGTATTCCAAAATACACACACACACTAAATCATTGGATATTGAACTTTGCCTCCTGAACTCTCTCAAAGTGAGCCCCTCGCCTCCTGCTTTGGATGCTTAAATATCTGTCTGAGCTGATAAAGAAGGGATTATGGCTAGATGCATTATTATTATTCATGGACGCGTCGTGTAAAATAATGCAAGTTTTGTATTATTGTAGTTTATAATTGAGGGGAAGGGAGGATGGTTCTTTTTGTTTTGTTTATTCCATGATTGGCTGGTATTGAAATTATTTTAAGCAAGTAAAAAGATGGCATGACAGTGCATGATCAGATATAGCTACCCCTTTGAGGTCATCATGTGGCGTTTACTGAGATCACACGGCAGAAAATGTGCCTGTGAGGAAATTGTAAAGTGACTCTAGCATCATGTGGTGAAGCTAAGAGCAGTTATGGGATGACGATGTGTTGTGCAGTGACTTTTTCTTGGTAGAATATGAATAATTTACACCATGGGAGCCTCGTTTCGTGTATATAAGCTTTGACATAGCATTGGTGTTTGACACACACATTCACCAACTCTCTCTTCCTCCTCCTTGACTTCCCTGCAGCCTGTCGAGTTCCAATCTCTTCTCTTCTGGTACAGATTTTATCAGAACAGTAATCCCTATTGCTCTCTAATTGCCTCTATCCATTTCCTATTCATCTTGCTCAGCTTTCTATGCTCTATAGCTTTGTGTTCGCTTTGTTTTAGTCTTGAAGCTGGATCGGTCTGATTTTCTCGTTCTTCCTTAGCCAAACCTTTATAAAAACTTTCGAAGCATGTAAGTCTTTGCATTTCTCAAAAATCCCAGAAATCCCCCCCCCCCCAACCCAGAAAAGAAAAAAAAAAATTCTAGTTTTGTCCATGCATAGATTGCTTCATCTGATCTATCTGCCTTTATTTTGTAGTTCATAGCCTGGCTCGCTTCATTTCCCCCCCTATTCCGTAGCAGAAAATTTATAAAAGCTTGTAAAGCATGTAATTGAAGTCGTTCTTCATTCCCATCATTCCAAAAACCAAAAAAAAATAAAAATAGTTGTAGTAATTTGTTATGTATGTCTCCATATCAAGAGTAACAATTTTCCTCTAGTACTGTTGTAGATCCTCCTGGCTAAGATCAAAATCACCCTGTAGCAAGAACATTATAAAAACCTTCAAAACATGTAACTGTCCCTCGCTCCTATCCACCCGTTAATTATCTCCAAAAAAAAAAAACTTGTTTGTGTCTTTGTTATAGTGTTCCTTGTTATCATCAAAAACCAAAAAAAGAAAGAAAGAAGTTGGGAGAAAAGAATGCCGGGACCAGAAGAAGCTGAGACGCCGACGTTGACGGCACCGAACACGCCGGGGACACCAGGAGGGCCACTTTTTACTGGGCTGAGGGTGGACTCACTATCCTATTCAGATAGGAAAATAATACCAAAATGCAAGTGCTTGCCTGTCACCGCTCCAACTTGGGGTCAACCCCACACGTGCTTCCTTGATATTCCTGCTCCTGATGTTTCTCTGACTCGCAAGGTAAAACCTCTCTCTGATCACCTCTCTCTATTTTATTTCTTGTTTCTGGACTCCCATGGATGCCACTAGCTGCCATGCAAGAANCCCCCCCCCACCACCATGGCATTACTTCTAATCATGCGTGTATTACATATAATAATTTCTTTTGTTATTGATTTTGATAGAAAGAAAATCATAGAATTAATATAAAACTATTTTTAAACTTTGCTTATCAGATTTCAATTAATAATTTAGATTCTTGGGACTTGTTGATATTTTTATTTTAGAAACTCGGATTGCCCTGTAAGTACAGTGACTGTATTCTCAGATGGATGCCAGTAATGCTTGAGATTATGATCTGATGTGATTTTTAAAATAGTTTTTTTATGTTAAAAAGGGTTATATAAAAATAATTTCTATTTTTAATACTAAGATATTAAAACTATATAAAAAATATTAATTTAATGTTTTTAGCTTAGGATAAAAGAAATAAAAGCCACGACAGACACCTCCAATTATGATACGTTAAATTATTATTGCTTGCAATGTTGACTTTTCAATGTTTGCAGTTATCCTTCCGCCTTTTAGTGAAATGGGTGAATTAAATTTTGGGCGGTGAGAGATTTTATTTTTATACATGATTGTGACATTGCATTTTGTTTTACCGAAGGTTTTGATTCGATGTAATAAGAGGTTGATAGAATGGTACAGCACTCTTTAGATTGCAGCCAATTATCAACCCCCGACAGATTCAAGAATGTTCGAGAAAGGATAATAATAATAATAATTTTTTTAAATGTTTTTTATTTAGAAATATATTGAAATGATATTTATTTAAAAAAATTATTTTTAATATAACATATTAAAATAAGTTAAAAATATAAATTAATTTTAAATAAATCTTTTCAAAAAATAATTTTAAAACAAAAAAAAAAACAGACAATTTTAATAACCATGACCATCCAAACTCTGAAGTCTTAGATGGGGGGCCGTGGGTTTTGTACCCTGGCATGCATGAACAAGCCTAGTGGCTTGTAAATCTAATTGAATGTGATGTCCTGTCCCACAGTTAGGGTTTGTTTACTGCCCTAGATTAGAAGAGAAGGAGACAAGAAAAAAATCAATTTTTTTTTTAATTTTGAAAAAAAATTGTGAAAATATATTCAATTTTTATATTTGCTGAGGCAATCGATCACGTTTATATCTGTTTTTTTTTCTATTTTAAGAAACATAACCATGATGTCGCATAGCCGGAGTTACTATTTGTTAATCTTACATTATTAACCTTTGAGGGGAAGAAATAGAAATTAAGCCGCCCACCTCTTTCATTAAATTATATGACTAGTTGGGCATGATTAATTAATTCTTTGTTACAAATTAACTAAAGTCATATACAAGCATGCTAAACTACGAGGAGGTGAGAGCTTGTGGGTTAATTTTATTCTAATAAGCTTCTTATTGTACCTTAAGTTTGTGGTTTGGAATACAGCAGGTGACGGAGGTGAAAATAATGGAATATATATATATATATGTATGTATGTATGTATGTATAGAGTACTCTTCGGGACAAGTAAAACAGAGAAAATAACCCAAAATATTAAGATGATGAAGTCATCACACACCTGCTCTTGTAGTTTAGAATTGTATTTTAAATGTTATTTTATGGAAATTTAAATATATTTTTTAAATTATTTAAATATATTGATGTTAAAAATAATTTTTGAAAAAAAAAATTATTTTAACATATATAAAAAAACAAAACTTTAAAAAACAATTCCTGCCGGACACTCCACCACCTAGAAAGATAATGTTAGGAAGGTTTGTTAGTAATACTGCGACATCATCATCTTGTTAGAAGATAATATTTCTATGTCTACTTGTCTCTTGAGAGCATCCTCACCAGTCACCAAACATTAGAAAAGTAGGGTTGGAATGTATCAGTTCCTATGTAAAGCCAATTGATGTGAAGCTGAATTATATGAGTTCTTTTTGTTGTTAATTTGTTGAGTGATTGAGTTCTTGAATTATGTTAATGATTTTAAAATGCGGTAAAATGCCTATAATTCGTGTCAAAATATTCATTTCGAATATTATCAAGCATTGATGATTCGGTGTTTTTACGGATTAATTACTGACATATACATGCAGCTTGGAGCGGAATTTGTGGGAACCTTCATCCTGATATTTACAGCGACAGCAGGACCAATAGTGAACCAGAAGTATGATCACGCAGAAACACTGATTGGAAATGCAGCCTGTGCTGGGCTAGCAGTGATGATCATAATCCTGTCAACTGGACACATTTCTGGAGCTCATTTGAACCCATCACTCACCATTAGTTTTGCAGCTCTACGCCACTTCCCTTGGGTCCAAGTGCCTGCCTACATTGCAGCACAAGTATCGGCTTCCATCTGTGCTTCTTTTGCTCTTAAAGGAGTCTTCCACCCCTTCATGTCTGGTGGGGTTACCGTTCCATCTGTGAGCAATGGCCAAGCTTTTGCGCTTGAGTTCTTCATCACTTTCAATCTCTTGTTTGTTGTCACTGCCGTTGCCACTGACACTCGGGCTGTGAGTGCTTCTTCCTAGTAATTCATTCCTTTACATCCACATAGATGGTGTTTGTTTCCTAAGGAAATAAAAACCACTTTTACAAAACTTGGCTCGGTCCCATGAATCAACCCTATGACCCGTCAACTCAGGCCTTGGCTTGCTACGTCGCTAGAAAAAATAAGTTATTAATGCTAAATATTAATCATGATCTCCACACACATGCATAAGCTTATAATTTTCTCTCTTATTTCTTTTTGATGAAAAGGTGGGAGAGCTGGCAGGAATAGCAGTCGGAGCTACGGTTATGCTGAACATTCTTGTTGCAGGGTAAGTTACTCTCAGTCTTCCTTCCTTCTTTAGGCAATCATTTATTTGTTTATAGAGATTTTTGAAAACTTCATCGTTTCAGTAATTTGATATCGAGGATAGAGCTAGGTGTTTGGGACGAAACATGGAAAGTAGGAAACAGAAGTTGAAATATAAGCAAACAAATCTAGCTCTCTATAAAGTCAATGATATCAAGCCTTGCACGCGGAAGAGCCTACAAATGTCGTATCTGATAGCAGTTCTGATTACCCGAATAGGGTAGGCGGGCTAGCAATACATGACACCACATTAGCTAGGGCTGGGGTTAAAGATGGCTAGAGAAATGGTGAAGGGATAGGCCTGACCTTGCTCGTTGAAAGGACAAAAACCAAAAGAACCAAACATGAGAAGCTCCGGGAATTTTCATATACAGTATGAAAACTAAATAATTCTCTTTGACAAGAACATAGTGATTTTACCATAATATATAATGCTTACGATACAGAAAACAAAGTTTGGTGAAGAAAAATATTGGAAAGTGCAGTGGTGTGATTGTAATCTTCTTGACGTGTGCAGGCCATCAAGTGGTGGTTCAATGAATCCAGTGAGGACTTTGGGGCCAGCAATAGCTGCAGGAAATTACAAGGAAATTTGGATTTATCTGGTGGCACCGACGCTTGGAGCCCTAGCTGGAGCTGGCAGCTACACGCTTGTGAAGCTCCGGGACGACGAGGCTGATCCAGCCCGTCCAGTCAGGAGCTTCCGTCGCTAGGATCGATCGATCATCCAGTGGCTGATGGTGTGGAGCAATACGATAGAGGCATGATTAATATCTATGAAAGTTTGAATAAAAAGGTGATGTGACGCTAAGTCCACGGCCTACAGTGTGTTTGAATAATGGGGTGCACTTGGAGTGGTGATTGCCATGTCTTCAGTCATTATCTCTGGACATGTATGTGATTAATGTAGGGCTCGACGAAGTCCTTAATTATTTTGTGTGTTTTATTTCGTAGCTACGTGAGAAACATGTCTCATCACAATATTATTGTCTTTGTGTTCTAATATTATTGTCTTCGTAATTTCTTGTGAAAAACATATGTGGGATGAAAATGCAAGGATTGTGTACGTTTTTCCTTCTTCTATTAATTGGTAAGGTGTGTGTGTGTGTCTATATATATATATATATATATAGAAAATGAAGGGCAAATGGTGTGTTAAGTTTAGGAATTCACCGTAAAAAGAAATTATTAGATGAGGGAGCATTAATTTTTTTTGTGAAAAATGTTTTACAAAGAAATTCTTTTTTAATTTCCCAATTTTTTTTGTGTAAAAACATTATAAAAAAACTATTTTTTATATCAATTTAAAAATTTATTTGTTAAAAAATATTTTTAATTCATGATATTCTACCAAATATTTTACAAAAAAAAATAAATCAAATCACATCAATATCATTTTAAATATTTCAACCACAATTATATTATTATGTAATTCAACATAATTGGTATGAAGTTGTAATTGCTCATATTTACCTTTTGTATTCTACATGTTTTAATTTTTCACGAGTTTAGTTTTTTAAATAATTTTAAAAATTATTTAAATTATATTTTATTTTATTTATATAATTTTATTCTTTTACAATTTTATTTTTTGATGGCATGATTCTATGTATTGAGATTTTTTTTTAATTAGATGGGTAAAGTGTCGAATAATAAGCATGGGCTGTATTTACAAGGGCCCGCACAATAGGCCTAAAACAAAAAACTAACTAAAGGCCCAAGGTCTTGACTTTTCTTATTTTCAGCAAAGAAATTACAGCCATCGTAGACCAACAGCAAAAGCAAACAAGTCAAGAAAAAAATGACTCGAACGATGGAGTGGGCAGCAAGAGCGAGCCACATGAGAGGAATACCAAGAAAGATGGTGATTATGGCCGTTGGAGCATTTGCAAAGGCAGTTGCCAATCTTCTTAACACCACTACAGTCCATAATGCTGATACCCTTATCAATCTTGTTCGATCTAGACCCCTTGGGGTACCCCTTATCACTGTTAGCAATCACATGTCCACGTAACTTATGCTCATTTGGTTGCCTTTTCTTTTCTGGGTTTCTTTTTTCTGTTTGTTTAATGCTTGATTTCTTGGTAAAGATTGGTTCTTTGACCGTTAATGAAGGGAAAGTTTGGTTTTTTAGAGTTTTGCTGTTGTTTTTGACAGGTTGGATGATCCAGTGATGTGGGGATTCAAGGGGTTCCCTATTTTTGATTCAAATTTGGCTAGATGGGCACTTGCAGCTGAAGACATTTGTTTCAAGAATTCATTGCTGTCTTATTTTTTCCGTATTGGTATTTTTTTTCCCTTACTGATTTTTGTGTTAAATTGTCTATTGTGTTTGTTGGTTTTGGAGTTTTCTTTGTTTCATTTTCTTTTTTGAATTTGAGCTATGCATATGAAAATCAGTTGCAATTTAGTGTTCTGTAGTTGGTTCAAACCTTAGCTGCTGCTGGAACAATATCACTTGAAAGTACTAAAATAGGACAGGCCATGTTCTATTCTATCTTCAGTTGTGGTTGCGACATAATCCTTGTTTTTTTAAGTAGTTTATGTGATACTATTTTAGTAAGCTTTTGGGTCTGAAGTAGTGAATTCTGCAGGGAAATGTATACCTATTACAAGGGGTGGTGGAATCTATCAAAAGCACATGAATGAAGCTCTTGAGCGGTTGGGTGATGGAGAATGGGTATTTACTTAAAATGCCATACCATTATTTGGTGTAATGATTAGATGGTTTTGTTGTTTAGTTTCTACTGAAACATAGTTTGGTTAGTGTATGAATGTGTTGAATGTTTATAGCATTCCGTTTTTTAATGTCTTAATGAACTCTCCTGGCAGGCCTTATGCTAGTAGTTAAAATTGTCCATGCTTTCTTCATTGTACAAATGAAGTCCTGACCTCACTAGGCTGCTAAAACATAATTCCTTGCAATTCCACCTCCCTCCCTGTCAGCATTGGCCAATTTTGTGAAAGATGTGAGCCTTTTTAGTCTGAAGCAGCTTTGATCATTCAACACTTTCTCTGGATGGATGTAACTAGATGACAGAAAGATTGCTGTCATAGTGTCAATGATACATTGAGACGGTTCATGTTATGCTTCGTATCGTCAATTTTTCATGAATGAGAGCATAGTGTTTAAAGTGTTTTTGCTCAGTTAATGTCCTGTTTTTCATACATTGGTGCATTACTGTCAAGTATGAAAAACTTCCATGCAGTAACTTCTATGGTTCAATTATTATAAGTTCAAACCAGTAGCTTGAATAGTAATATGATGAGAACCTGAATTGGAATTGATACTGTGAAAAATATTGCACGTTTTTAGGTTGCAATGGACTTGTGAACAGCAGGAAGCATGATTTAATGGCTTTCTTTACCTGGGTGATGTTCAGTCTCACCTGCCATCATAGCGATACATATCCTACACTAGCAGGCAGAGTGTCTGAGAAATTATGTAAATTGTTCCATATTTTTTTACGAGGAAACATTTTTTTTCTCACTGTCCTGGTGCTTTTCTTGCTTTTAATGAGCAGCTACATACCTTTCCTGAAGGAAAAGTGTCTCAAGAAGATGCTCCTATAAGGCGATTGAAATGGGGAATTGCTAGTCTCATTGTTCGTTCCCCTGTAACTCCAATAGTTCTGCCAATTGTTCATCATGGTTTTGAAGAGGTAACGTTTCTTCAATATTCATAGAATTGAAAGATTTTGAATTGGTGACTTGAACATGTACGGAACTGAAAGAGGATTGCGTTCTCATTTTCCTTGTGTACCAGAAAGCTAGACATTTACATGTAACTGTTCTTCATTCATGCACTGATTTTACTGATTTTGGGTCTAGAAGTTCTTCATACAGCATCATTTTTGGCCCAGTTAACTTTCTGGATTTTACATAAATTGCAGCCATCATTGAGTATTTCACATTATTGGTTATAACTTGCAGGTGATGCCTGAAAATTTTTGGTTTGGGAGAAGGCCTCCTTTTCCGTTGTGTAAGAAGAGCATCAACATAGTTATTGGCGAGCCTATGGAATTCAACCTTCCTAAAATGACACAAATGGCAATTTCTATGTCCCGTAATTTGCATAATCCTACCAGAGGATGGCCCATCCTTTTGCCGTCTGGATTGGGTGAAGCAGCACAGAGATGTCTCTACACTAGTATTTCAGAGCAGATTCAGACCTCCATGGAAAGCTTAAGGAGTTCAAGGAAAAAGTTATCTGAGGCAAAATCTCTGAATTCTGGACAGGTAGAAGAGTAGAGAATATCCTCGTGCATGTCTTCTATCAAGCATGCATGGTGGTAGGGGATATGCACGTGATTATTTCCAAAAGTTTATGGGGATGATAAATACACCTTTGTTCTGGTCATGTTTAGTGGAATCTATTTTGAAAATTTAAATGAGGGGGGAAGCACAAGACATCCTTTCATTAGTTCAAATTCTTGATTCTTTTTGCATCTCTTCGAGGGCGGATTGAAAGGTGTGATAATTTTTCTTGTGCACTCCAGATCCTTATTCATTTCCCCTTGAAAAAATTGTATCTGGAAGGATGAGAAGCAGGTTGTTCCCTGAGGTTAAACGACAATCCTAATGATTTGAATGAAACAAGAGAGGAGAGCTCATTGAGCATTGCCTCGTGATGCTTGTTTATGTAATTTAATTGTAAGCAAATCCATAATCAGCACCTCTTACAGTGTCGTGGGGTATTTGGACAACGCTCTCCACCACTTGAAGTGACTACTGAACATTTGGTATCCTTGCCTAGGATGAAAGATCTGCAATTGATTCGTTTAGAGTTGTATTGGAGGGTGAATAATTGTAATCGAAGCAACTTTTTGTGGCTACAGGAGTCTGCTGAAATTCATTGGATCTGGAGCACTGTAATTTGATGTTCTAAATCGTTATATTATTGTGAAGGATGTTCTACTGCCTTGCTTGTAATCTTCGCAATAGGTATTCTTCAATGAATTATCTTCTTCAATTGCCTGCATGTATACATTGGCGTTTTGCACGTTCAGCAGTTGCTCTCTGATCACTTTCTTTCCTTCGAATCTTTATCTGCTACCCTGAAATGCATGGATGATAGAACTGGAAGTCAAATATTTTTAAGTAGTGGTGGTTTGTAGTGGAGAGTTCGTCGTGCATTCATGTAGTTGAGATGGCTTGTCTCGAGGTAGTGGAGTTAGTTGATGCTATCACAATCAAATGATGAGCTTTGGAATCATAATTGAAACCACTTTTTCGTATTTCACTTGATAATGGCAACTTTACTTGGACGCTGCATTCATACCTTCTTTTGATAGCAGCCAGCATTGGTGGGATTTTCATTCATACCCTTTTCTCTGGTGGACCTCGCACACACAGAATTATCAGTGAGTTGATGGTAGAAAGGACAGCAAATATACATTGCTGATCCCAGCAGTTGTATGGTACAGGTTACAGAATGTGGATTTACTAATATCAGGATCTCTCTCACTCACTTTATGGCTATCACAAGCTAATGAATATGCAACCATAACGAACCCCAGGATAAAAGGTAAGGGCAGCGTGGAGGCAGAATGCAGGTTGGAATTCCTTTAAGAATCCAATCACTTCTTCTAGGAGTTGTGTGATCGCCTTTTAGGTGCGGCTGCACTGTCATTCTAGGAGCTGTATGCCCTTTTGGTAAGAAAAATGAATGAAATTCTTGACGATAAAGCCAAGGCAAGTTTGCTTTTGATGAATAGAAAAGTTGATTTCTAGAAGACTGCAGGACTAGCCCTGTTGCTATTTCGTTCCAAACCGAGATTGAATAGATCTTAAATTAATTTTTATTTATTTTTAAATTATTTTAACATGTTCGATGAAAAAAAATATATTATTTGCTAATATAATTTAAAAATCAACTCAAGTTAAATTCTATATCAGCGAGTAGTAAACTATCAAACCAAGAATTTAGTGGTAAAAAAATACCCTAATGAAAAAAAAAAGAAAAGGAAAAATAAAAACCGGACTGATAGATATAATGAATATGGTTTATGCTTTTAATATGGTTGGTATTTGCTTTAACAATGATGGCTTTCCATTCCCCAGATTTCTCATGTCTGTCTTGAATGCTACTGTAGAATTGCCTCCAATTTATTTATTTTTAAAATTTTTTTTAATATACTGATATTAAAAATAATATTTTCAAATAAAAACTATTTTAAAAAATAACATCAACTAATACTCTCATAGCATTCCTCAAGTGATTTTAGCTGGATGGCAGGTGGTCATGGGAGTTTATTGCTGTCCACGCAAGTATGAATCTACAGTGAATATGCATGCCTTTGGCAGGCAGAGATGCAGGTGGGAGACGTGCCGACGGCGACATGGCCGGCAATCCAGCAAATTTCCATTGAATGGGTCATTTGTGGCACAAACATGCATGTGCCTGTAAAGCAATAATCGTGACTAATTGTTAGGCCATGATTCCCTTCGGGAAGGATCAAATGAACTGTCCAAGGCTCCAAGTACTAAGGACACGAAATTTATGGGTCCATCTCAAATTTCTGCACGCATTGCAAATGATGTGTGTGTTCAAGGATCATGTGAGAATTTTTATTGTGATTTGGGATTTTTGAGATTAGTGGTGAAGGTCAAACTAATGAATTACAGCAGCAAGAAAATTTTCCGATCTTGAACATTTTCGAGGCATTTTTTTTAGCAAAATAAAAACCTAATTTGGTGTTAATGAGATGGAATAAAAGTAATTTTTTTTCCCGTTCTGTACATGAATTTTTATAAAATTAATGATTTTTCTATACTTTATATTTTGAAAATTAAGCCATTAACTCTAAAATTATTTAAAAAATAAATTTATTTTATATTTTTTATCTCATTTCTTCAACCAGATTTATGTCCCATTTTTCTCTATTCTTTTTATTCCAGGTTGGTGACAAAATACCAGCCAAAAGATGAATTTTATTGACATTACATGAAGCAATAGGTAGTGGAATATCATTGGTTTGAATGTATTTGGAAGTGTTTAAACTATATTTTTTAAAGTATTTAGTTAATTAACACACTATAATTTTATTGAAACTCTTTATTGAATTTTTTCTATTATTAATACAAGTATTCCAACTAGTTTGTGCCTCACTTAATTATTTTTATAGACCTTGAAATTAACAATTATATAAACTCTCAATAACGATCATGTTAACAACTATAAGATTTAAACATGAAAATATAGGGGAGTAAAACCTTGATCCCATAGCCTTTATTGAAATCTTGATTAAAAAAAAATTATTATTTACAACTTTTTTTAACTTTATTTTTTAAAATTATAATCACAATAACTATTATAATGTCAGGTACATGTTTAACAGTTGTTTTTAAAAATATTTCTTACTCTAAAATATATCAAATTATTTTTTATTATTTTTTAATTTAATTTTAATACCAACAAATCAAAACAATAATAATAATTTAAAAATTAATCTGAAACAAAATAAAATTCAAAGTTTATAACCATGTTGCTTTAGTGATCCTTTAAAAACATGGTTGAAATAATATTTCTTAAAAAATAATTTTTTTGTTTAAAATTAATATTTTTGTTTTTGAATAATTTTAATGTGTTAATATTAAAAATAATTTTTAAAAAATAAAAAATTATCTTAATATATTTCCAAATAAAAATATATTTTTAAAATTAATAGCAACTACTTTCTAAATGCCCTCAATCTCATCTTCCATATAAATACTAAAAATAGAGAGAAAGTTTTAAGATACTTGCATGTTTTATCACAATGTTAAAACAATTTTCCTATAAAAAAAGAGAGAGACATTATCAAAACTCTTGTTCAACTATTCAACAAAAAGTGTTCTTAATCAAATCTTGAATTTATATATTAATTTGATTATCAAGCACTAACAGAAGGCAATGGGGCTCACATCTCAAAATGTGAAATAAATAAATAAATAAATAAAGCAGCATAGACAGCCCAAGATCATGAAAATGGGGTCCCTGTAAGGTGCCAAGTCAAAATCTTGGAGGGGACCCTAGTGCTGAAATATAAAAGGCGGACTTCTGTAGGGTGGGGGCAACCCTTTGAAATNCAAAAAAAAAAAAAAAAAAAACGAGGCTAGTTGCTCAAGCTTAAATAGGAAATGCAGGCTATCCGTTATTTTTATAATATTTTTTATTTAAAAATATATTAATTTAAAATAAAAAATTACATTTAAAAGGAAAATACAAACATCCGCAGAAATAAATAGACACATAAATTACATCAAATATGCTACATGGAAACTATATATAATTTTTTTATGATTATTTTTAATTGAATAATATATTAATAAAATCTAATTTATTTATAAAAACAATCTCAAGAGGTCATTAACAAGGATTACTATAGTCCTCCTATTGCATACTTCATCAAAAGAGAGATTTTGTAGCAAAATACAATAAATCCATGATAATGTTTAATGTCTAGATTTGAATTTTGAAGTTGCTGATTAATGTGCTCCGCAACAGAACACAAGAAAGGACACCAGAAAGAGGAAGAAAACAAGTGTGGAAATAGAAGCAGACATTGCTCCTCCTCCTTCTCTCCTCTCCTCTCCTCTCCTCTCCTCTCCTCTCCCATTTATATCATTCTCGTGACTCTCCCTCTCTCTTCACACGTTTTTCATCACTGCCATCAATATCCTATCACCATCACCATTCCCGATCTCTTAATCCCTCGAAGTTTCCTCCTTTCTTGATTGTCAGCTTAAAAAGGTGATAACTTTTTCTCGGTTCCCATTTTGTGTCTGCATTTCTTGATTGATATATTTTAGTTCCTTTTCACTTCTCGTCACTTCAGCGCCATATCCTTAACTGGGTTTTGTCTCTTTTGTTGTTTTAGATAGATTGCATTGTGGATCTACATTGATAGGGGTGTGTGTGTGTTTTCTTCACTTCTTGGATTGTAATTTTGGATACCCTTTTAGATAAAGATTGTGTTTTCATCTTTAAAGTGTTTGTCTTTTGCAGTTATTAAGAAAAGGTAGCTGGGGGAGCTATATGGTGGCGAGATTGGTTTATTTGAGGAAGCGATTGTTTGCTATGTGAAGTAGGGTTACTTGTATTTGGGAAATGAAACTTGATGTGCAGTCGTTAATGGCTCAAAGTATAAGATCAAGCAGGTCTTCTTTTAGCTCCACTAATGGAAATGAAGAGACTCCTATGCACCCTTCTGCTTCTTTCTCAAATGGGGATGGATATGATAGCGATGGCTCCAATTTCGCAACCCCGTAAGCCTTCTACACCATTTTTAGCTCCGTATTTGTTACTTTCATTGTTGGCTTTTTATCTTTGTTTACTGTTGCGATGCTATGAAACTCCGACTGAAAGTAGCGTCGGACTTAATTACAGGGTCTAAGTTTTTGATCTTGTATATCTTGATTTTATTCAAAAGCTTTAACATGGTAAAATGTGAAGGACGTGGTAAACCTTCTCTCAGGTCATTGTCTTTCACTGGTTTTGCCTGTCCAATTCTTGTTGCCTTAGCTTTTGATTTTATGACCGGTTAATACTGGTGCATTATATTGTTGGCCTTGTTCCAGGAGTCCTACGTGTGGCTTTTGATTGTCTCCATGTTGCTTTGCTTGTAAAAGATGACTAGATAGCTTTAGAAGTCAAGGAAGTAATTTTTATGGTTTTTTTTTTTTATAGAATTTGTCTATCCTCTAACTCTTAATGTTATTTATTGTTTTTTCTCACAGTACACCAGCAACTCTCTCCTCAGTTATTCCGGCAGAACTTGCTGGTGCCATACCATTGATTGATAAATTCCAGGTAACAAATAAATAAGTTCTTTTGCTGTTAAAGTAATAATGTGGAAGAACTTCTACTTCTCATTTGTGTTTACTTGCTTGAATATAATGAGTTGAATCCAAACTAAGCTTAGGATTATCATATTTGGCCACTATTCATTTACCTTCTTATGTGGATTTGGTTTGTGATCAAGTTGAATGTTGCAGATGCATTAAGCTGACCCAAACTGGCTTGGAATTGAGCAACAGTTGTTGCAGTCATTTATATTTTTGCAAAATCATACATAATTTTTGTTCCATGCAGGTTGAGGGATTCTTAAAGTTGATGCAGAAACAAATCCAATCCACTGGGAAACGTGGATTCTTTTCTAAAAAATCTGTAGGCCCTCAAGTTCGGGAAAAGTTCACATTTGAGGATATGCTGTGTTTCCAAAAGGTAAAATTATGCTGTGCATCAAGGAAGTATGTTCTGTCAAAGATATATTTAGTCATGAAGTGCTAAGTTAGTGCTCTTTTGCAGGATCCGATACCAACTTCATTGCTTAAAATTAATAGTGACCTAGTAAGCCGTGCCACTAAACTCTTCCAGATAATTTTGAAGTACATGGGAGTTGATTCATCTGATAGAGTAGCTCCAACAAGCTTAGATGAACGGATTGAGCTAGTTGGAAAATTGTTCAAGCACACATTAAAACGTGCGGAACTTCGAGATGAAATTTTTGCTCAGATTTCAAAGCAAACAAGGAACAACCCTGACAGGCATGCATAGCTTCTTTTGTTTTGATTTTTATTTGGCTTTCTATTAGCAAGTTGTTTTTCCTTCTCATCCTGTAATTTGTGAATTTAAAACCCATCCTGATTGGCCTTTCTTTACTAGAGCTGATTCCCAATGGACAAATCTTTCTTATACATGTATTGATGATGCTTGGTTTGCATGCTTGATTTTATTTGGACCTCTGATTGTTTCTCCTTTAAATACTTTTTTTTTCCTTATCTAATGCCATCTAGCTTTTCTGATTCTCATGACGCAGGCAATACTTGATTAAAGGATGGGAGCTAATGTACTTATGTGCTTCTTCTATGCCTCCTAGCAAGGACATCGGTGGATATTTGTCTGAGTATGTCCATAATGTAGCTTATGGTGCAAGTACTGATTCTGAGGTCCAAATCCTTGCATTAAATACACTAAACGCTTTGAAGCGTTCTGTCAAAGCTGGTCCTAGGCATACAATACCAGGACGTGAGGAAATTGAAGCTCTTCTAACTGGTCGAAAGCTTACAACAATAGTGTTTTTTCTGGATGAAACTTTTGAAGAAATCACATATGACATGGCGACGACAGTGTCTGATGCTGTTGAGGTATTTTAAAAGGCCATCTAATCTATCTTCTATGGTTTCATTCCAGGTAGGATAGATACAGTGAAACAAGAAACTCAATCTCAACATGGAAAAAAGAAGAAGAAATCATTGCAGTTGGATCTGCTATTTTGATTATAAACAGAGGAAGAAGTGCTTAGAAATGGATGAAAGGAGAATTAATGTTTTGATGGAAATTTTTGAAATCAATCTCCACTTGGGCGAAGCAATGGGGAATGATTATGCAGAACAAAAGGAACATGCGACTATGAATGGGGTCATGCTGTGCATATCTTCAATTTGAATTTGTTTGACAGCCAGGCTTGTGGGTTTCACTTTTGCGAGGTTTTTGGGAAGAACACACCTGTACAGAACTTTGAAATGCTTACTGAATACAATTTCATGTAGCATAGTGAGAAGAAAACATCCAAAAGTATATTTTGAAAACCATTGTGATGATTGTGAATCATCCAGGGAGCTTGTGAGCTTGATGTTTGATTCTAGTTGGATTGAACGTGGTTAAACAAAGAGTATAGAACTGCAATGGCCATTCTACTGTGGCTGGTCTAGCCTTCCCACTAAATGGGGTGTTCAGCCATCACTAAGCCACTGTTTTGTTATTTTATTCTCAAATTAAAAGCATAACATAAATTGGTAGGTGTTTACTAGATGCAAAACTCGTTTTACTAGATGCCACCATTATTGATGGTCTACTTGGCATTGTGGGCTAAAGTGATAGCTAAGCTTATTGATCTGTGAGAACTGATTTATTTTTTTGTTTTGCAATTTGAAATAATATTACATCAATGTAATTCGTACATTTTTCAGGAACTTGCTGGGATAATTAAGCTATCAGCATTTCCTAGCTTCAGTCTCTTTGAATGCCATAAAGTTGTTTCTGGTTCCAAGTCACCTGATCCTGGGAATGGTATGTATCCTTTGGTTTTCTTGGTTGTTTTCCTTGACTAAGATCAATTGATGTTGTCATTTAATCTGCACCTTGTTTTCATGCAGAGGAGTACATTGGGTTAGATGATAACAAATATATTGGAGATTTGTTAGGAGAATTCAAGGCAGCCAAGGATCGAAGCAAGGGAGAAATTTTGCATTGCAAACTGATATTTAAGAAAAAACTATTTCGGGAGTCGGATGAAGCTGTAACAGATCCAATGTTTGTGCAATTATCATATGTTCAAGTGCGTAAGCTTGCCCTTAAATATCATTGAATAGCTGTAACTTCAAATTAAAGCTTGGAAAGATCATCCATGCTATTTCTATATTTTAGCATAGCCATAGCTTCTTGCTTTACTGATGCATGATTATATTGCTACAGTTGCAACATGACTATATATTGGGCAATTATCCTGTTGGGAGGGAGGATGCTGCACAGTTGTCTGCGTTGCAGATATTGGTTGACATTGGATTTGTTGGTAGTCCTGAATTATCTGTGTTAGTAGTTTCTCTCTTCCCTTTTTTGTTTGTCTAATTTAAGTTAGATTCTAGCATTTTTACTTCTGAACATGCAATGATTTTTGGATATTCTTTCATCTTGGAATCATAGTGACTTAGTTTAAGGCTTGACCACAAAGGGGTAGATTTTATGGTCATATTTTGATCTCAAGTTACTCTCTTACTCTCTATTCCTATGAATTTTGACATGCTGAGGCTATTATATTTTGCAGTGAATGGACTTCTCTCCTTGAGCGCTTTCTTCCTAGACAAATTGCAATTACACGAGGAAAGAGGGAGTGGGAGTTGGATATTCTTTCTCGTTACCATTCAATGGTAAGAACTAAAATCTGAAACTCCTGTCTTCATAACTTTCAGGAAACTTTGATTGTCTTAAATGTTTCTGTTGTTCAAATCAATGTTTATAACTTGCTTGTTGACTTGTGAATATTGATTTGTTATCAAGGATTGCTTAAGACAAGTTGTTTCTAGGATTTTTGTATATTTTTATCCTTGTCTTGAATAAAACATTATTTTTGTTTGTCTAACAACAAAATATTTTTTATTTTTACTTTATTTTCTGGTTTGTTTTCTGTTTTAGTTTGAGAAAACATCTAAAATTGTGTGGTTGATGGTTTAATTTCATCTTCCACTTTTGTGTCTACCTACATCAGAGATGTGGTTGGCTGAGGGGTATACTGGTGCGCTTTAAATTATGTAAAACGAAAACTTATGGTTTCAAGTTCCTGGTGATTTTGCTACTCTGTTTACTGCTTTTAGTCAGATCCAATTGAATAGATCCAAGGAGCTACCTCAAACAAGGAATCAAAGGGGGTAGAATATTGTACCAAAATTATAACAATTGCACTCAATATATTCTACTATTTGTTTATCGTATGTGTTGCTACCCATCTTTGTAAAGTAGAGTCTTTTAGAATGTTGGCATTTTGCCTGTCAGTCTATTCTCTGTTCTATAGTGAAAGTCTTCTTTTGATATTGTCCTGTTACCATGTAGGAAAATTTGACAAAGGATGATGCAAGACAACAATTTCTGAGGATATTAAGGTCACTTCCATATGGCAATTCTGTTTTCTTCAGCGTTCGCAAGATTGATGATCCTATTGGACTTTTGCCTGGACGGATTATTTTAGGCATCAACAAGCGAGGGGTAAGTCTAAATATATCTGCACCCTACATGGTGAAATTCGTTTCACATTCCAGATCATGAAATCTAAAGGACCTTAATTTTTTTTGTTTATTGGTCCACAGGTGCATTTTTTCCGCCCAGTTCCAAAGGAATATTTACATTCAGCAGAATTAAGAGACATAATGCAGTTTGGTAGTAGCAATACTGCTGTGTTCTTCAAGATGAGAGTTGCTGGTGTTCTGCATATATTTCAGTTTGAGACCAAGCAGGTTAAAAAATTTGTCACTTCCCTATATGTTGGTTCTCCATAGTTGGAACTTGATCTTCTTTACTGTATTTGCTGGAGTAACCAAACTTTGTTTATCAGGGAGAAGAAATTTGTGTTGCTCTTCAAACTCATATAAATGATGTTATGCTGCGTCGTTATTCTAAAGCTCGGACCGCTGCTAGTGGCTCAGTGAATGGATATGTTTCTAACAATTTTAAGCCTCCCAGTGCAGAAGTGCATGAAAAACGTTTATGTGAATTGTCTAGAACTATTGAAGAGTCTCATAAGAAAACTGAACAGGTATGCTCTAAAGTTTTAGTTTTTTCTTTCTTTATTTATTTATTTATGATCAGTTGTGGCATGCGGTGGTGGTGAAAACTAACACTCTTGGATGTCTTGGGCATGTAGGGGAGATATCATCAGACAAAGTATTTGATGCATTTTAAGTCATTTTTTATGCAGCTCAAATGTGAAAATCAAGTCTAAATTTGGTAATAATTATTGATTGAAAAATATTATAAAGAAAAATAAGTGTAGAAAATGGATGCAGGCAATCCAAAATTGTTAATATATGAAATACCTCTGTATTCATTGTTGCATCTCTGTAGTTTTGTCTAGATTTGGTTTTTCTGCGTCTGTCTATTTTGTCTTGTTCTTTTTCGTGCTTCATAGTTGACTTGCATGTTTAATTTTTGGGGCTAAGATGTCAACTAAGTGCAGAGCAGATCTGAATGAGTTTCTTCTAAGGTAAAATCTTGCATACATGATTTTCAATTGGTGTCTATATTGGAACCTAACATACTTGAAGGCTAGCTTGGTCCCCATAAGTGATTTTCAAGTGGTGCATGATCATCAACAAGTGTTTCATTATAGAATGGATTTGAGACCCTTGTTTAAAGAACTGAATTGTTTTTATCTTTATGCATCTCTTTGAAGTTGCACTTATGATTAACTGGTTAAATGCTTATCCAGCTATTGGAAGAATTGCATGAGAAGCAAAATCAAGAAGTGAAATTGCAAGAGGAATTGGAGGCCTTGAAAGATTCCTTGAGATCAGAGAAGCAAAACTTGGCAGAAGTAGAGTGTGATCGTGATAGATTTAAGTCATTATGTGCTGAAAAGGATGCTGCTCTTCAGGTTAGTGTTATTAAATCTAAGGCATATTTGCTTTCTTTAATTACCATGTCTATTTTGCTAATGTTAAGTTTTGAGTTTTAGGCTGCATTATCAGAAAAAAGAAGTGTGGAAACAAGTTTGGCCAACCTCAGTAACTTTGCAGTAGAGAAAAATACCAAAAACAATTTAGTTGGAGCTGATAATCAGGTACAATTCCAATAAAATAAAATAAAATGACTATTATGCTCTGGATTTGTATGTAATTTGTTGCAGTGTTTTCTAGTCTGGACTCTGTTCTTATTGACATGATAGAATCATATTGCATGCTTTATGATGTATTAGTCAATTTGAACTGTGGATAACACAGGTGTTGCACAAGCTCCAGGATGAATTGAAACAGCGGAATGAGGAATTGCATGCAGCAGAAGAAACAATGCAAAGATCAGCTAATGAAAAAATATTTCTCGAACAGAAGATCTATAGACTCGAAAGGAAAGTTGAAGAGGTATTGATACCTTCTTGAATTTGTTAACCATCTTTTGGTGACTTGTTGCTGCAAAATGGTTAATGTCACTGTTGGTCGTAATGCAGATGGAAATTATTGAGAAAAACTTTGAGCAGGAACGCCAATCCTTAAAGTTTCGAGTGATTGAACTTGAACGGAAGCTGGAAATGGTCACACAAGATCTAGCCACTTCCAAATCAACTCTTGCAGTCGCGAATGCAGATTTGGCTGCATTGCAGAGCAATTTGAAGGAATTAGAGGAACTGAGAGAAATGAAAGAGGTACATATGCTTTTGCATCAGGTTCTCTATTTCTGGTACATATGCAATTATTTTATGATTTGGTTCATGTATATTTTGCTTACTAAATCCATAAGTTGGAACATGCTTTCAGGACATTGACAGAAAGAATGAGCAGACTGCTGCCATTTTGAAGATGCAAGCATCTCAACTTGCTGAGCTAGAAGTGCTTTATAAGGAAGAACAAGTTTTGCGGAAACGTTATTTTAATACTATAGAAGGTTGGATTGCCTCAAATATATTATATCAATGCCTACGCAACAAAATAAAAAATCACATCATCAGAATATGAAATAATGAATTAAAATATAATATTCCCACTTGTAATGCTCTTCATGATGCAGTCCTATGATTTTTTGAAATCCCTAGCAATTTATTAGGAGAACTTAAGGAAGGTAAAGTAAATGGCTAACAACTGTGGCATTTGATGTTGATTTGAATTCTGTCAAATAACATCAAAATTATCATTATCTGACTTGTAGGAACACTGTGACATCAGATTAGTTCATGCAGCCTTCATTAACTAAGATTTTGTTGGGTTAAGATGTCAAAACTGGCATAGGGATCCAGGGTAAGATGTAACTTACTGTTATGAGAGTTTTAGAAAGGGATGGTTGCAAAGAAAAAAACTAGAACCTCCGAGGATAGAAGTGAAAGGCTAGAAATAAAAATGGAAATTTTTTGTAAAAGAGGGAAGAATGAGAGAGAGAGGAGATATTGTGAGAAAGACATGTTAGGGGAGAGGCAGTAGCCACAAGTTTTGTTCCAAAACTGCAACACCTCCACAAACAAACTGTGCGAGCTTCTGCTTTATTAATCTTTTCCAAACATCATCATCAGTTTTTTTTTCCCTGAATGAAAACTATATTTCTGATTACCATAAAGCTAATGGAGTCATTTTCCTTGATGCATTTCAGATATGAAAGGCAAGATCAGGGTTTTCTGTCGGTTGAGACCTCTAAGTGAGAAAGAGATTTCTGAAAAGGATAGAGACCTGCTTGCAAGTATAGATGAATTTACAGTTGAACATCCATGGAAAGATGACAAAGCAAAACAACATATGTATGATCGAGTATTTGATGGCAGTGCTACTCAGGAAGATGTGTTCGAGGATACACGAGTGAGTTTGAATTTTATTCATTTGTAAATGTACTGCTTTAATTTTTAAGCTGGATGGAACGTTGTAAATAGTTCAGGATTCTTCAACTAACTCTTATTTAATTTTTTCTTTGTTGGAAATTGTGATGCAGTATTTAGTTCAGTCTGCAGTGGATGGGTATAATGTTTGCATATTTGCATATGGTCAAACTGGTTCCGGGAAGACATTTACCATTTATGGCTCTGAAGGCAATCCTGGACTGACACCACGGGCCACTTCAGAACTTTTTAAAATTTTAAAACGTGATAGCAATAAATTCTCATTTTCATTAAAGGTAATTTGGTTTTAACGTCAATTGTTGGGTACTGATAATGATGACAGCTTATTCATATTCTATGTTGCGGCTCTAAATTTTCATTAGCTAGATTTTTGATGCTCTATTCATCCAAGGCACATAAGAGATTTTAATAATCAACATGAGTTGCTTGCTGGCTTGTCTATGTTGACCAGTCTCTGTCTTTGCATGCACGTATTCCTGCATGCATTTGCATCATGGCATGTAATATGTTTCTATTATCTCTGTTAGGAATTGAAAATACATTTGAAACACACTCACAAAGCTTTGTGCATTTGCATCATTGGGCATAATATGTTTCTACTAGCTTTGTGGACATTTAAAATCAAGTGTGAAATGCACTCTTTTTTATCAAAAATTTGATCTTGCAGGCATATATGGTGGAATTGTATCAAGATACACTTGTGGACCTTCTATTGCCAAAGAACATGAAGCGCTTAAAATTGGATATTAAGAAAGATTCAAAGGTGATTGCTATTTCAAAATGCGAGATCTAATATTTGTTAGTTTAGATCTTGTCTAGTTTGATTGATATCACTTTCGTTTCTTGGATCTCATGTATTATATGATATTCAGGGTATGGTTTCTGTAGAAAATGTGACAGTTGTATCCATTGCTACATTTGAAGAATTACAAAGCATTATTCAGAGAGGATCTGATAAGCGGCATATATCTGGGACTCAAATGAATGAAGAAAGTTCGAGGTCTCATTTGATACTTTCAGTTGTTATTGAAAGTACCAACCTTCAAACTCAGTCTGTTGCAAGGGGAAAGGTATCTATCTAGTTATTCTTGAACAAATTATAAGCTGCTTCTATATACTGAATGATTGGTGTCAGAAGCGTAATGTACTTGTGCATTGACTTGTTCTTCTTTCTTATGAGATGTGAAGACCCGTGCTCATAGCTGCATCTAGAAATGTGATAGTATGTAGTGCGAGTCTCACTTGTTGATGTCATCCTCAAGTCAAAGTTTATTTAGTTGGTTATTTGTGTGACCACATTTCAATATCATGTGCAGTTAAGTTTTGTGGACCTTGCTGGTTCAGAAAGGGTGAAGAAGTCGGGCTCTTCAGGTAGTCAACTTAAGGAAGCTCAGAGCATCAATAAATCACTTTCAGCCCTGGGGGATGTCATTAGTGCTTTATCTTCTGGTGGTCAACACATACCTTACAGGAACCACAAGTTAACCATGTTAATGAGTGATTCCCTTGGTGGTAATGCCAAGACGCTTATGTTCGTGAATGTATCTCCAGCGGAATCAAATTTAGATGAGTCATACAATTCTCTAATGTATGTTTCTGTCTTCCAAACATTCATAACATACCCATAATGTTTTTAATAGCTTGTTTTGTGATTCTTAATGTGAGATGTCTTATCCAAGATTAGTATTGGCTAGTTTTAAGATGATAGAATTAAATTATGACTGCAATTTATCTCATTAAATCTCTTCCAGTCTCTCATACATGTTTTTGCCTTTCTTGGTATCTCAACTTTTGCCATTTCAGGTATGCATCAAGGGTTCGATCAATTGTTAATGATCCAAGCAAAAATGTTTCGTCAAAAGAGGTTGCTCGGCTTAAAAAATTGGTTGTGTATTGGAAAGAGCAGGCAGGTAAGAAAGGGGATGGTGATGATCTTGAAGAGATTCAAGAACAAAGACTGGTGAGAGAGAAGACAGATGGTCGTCATTCAATGTAGAGTATTTTGTTACCGGGGTTGAAAATTCACCTCTGAGCTCCGTTGATTTTGTAGATTTTTTTTTCTTTGGCTTTTTTGTGACACTGGGATGACTGGAGATTAACTAACTAAATTATGGATGGGTTCTGATGATCTCTAACTAATACCTTACCGAGGCTGAAGAGGTTGTAATTGGCCTAAAGGATTTGATTTGTATAGTCTTAATTTTTTGTATATAGTACTTGCACCTTTTTGTTGATAATACTTATCAATGAGTTGATCATATAACTAATTAATCCAAAATATCTTCTTCGGGCACGTGAGTGCTTAAAATCTTCTTGGATGTGGAGCAGCCTTCCCAGGTTACCTTCATTAATGTCTTCAAAAATTTAACCTGTCATTAACCTTTCTTGTCTCTGCAACAGTTGGTTGCGTTGCTTTTCATTCATTGGGAGCATATTTTGAGCAATATTGATGAACTTAACGGAGACAGGTCATGGTCTTGTTATGGAACATGATAATGCAATCCTGCCTGCTTTGATGTACTTGCTCCACCTTTTAGTCAGTTCATCTTTATTGGGAAATCTGAATGTATTGCATGACTTCGATGTTCCTCCAAAACTTAAAATGAGAAGCACACCTTTGTTACTGGTTTTTGTGAACTAGGAATTCCATTATTTCCTTCTTGATCTATATGTAGAAAGATGAGATGAATTTCCAACTCATCTTTCCGAAATAGGGTTTTGGATGACAACCGTATTATTTACTCTAGCTGATGCTGGCTGTTCTTGGAATCTCGTTAGGCAAGAATAAAGATTTCATTGTTTTGTTTTACATGAACATTTTGCCATGCCTTCCCATGTTTGTCGGGCACAAAATAATATGAAGTCTGCCGCATGATGTCTGCCTAAACAAAGCAAAGCTTGTATGCGTAAGCATATAAGCATCAATGCCGTGCAACAACACAACTTACTGAAATGATGACAAGGTCTCTATATATTTCGAGAAATGAAACACAATTTCACAGGTAAACATGGGTAAGAGTGGTATCCCAATAATTGATCTGCATGAGTTTTCAGGACAGTATGAGAAACTGAGGAGAGCATGTGTGGAGTGGGGCTGTTTCAGGATTGTGAATCACAATATCTCTTTGGCCCTCATGGCAGATATGAAGAGGGTTGTGAGGTCATTGCTAGACCTGCCCTCCTTTGATGTCAAAAAGCGCAACATAGATGTCATAGCTGGGAGTGGCTACATGGCACCAAGCAAAGTCAACCCTCTTTATGAGGCTTTAGGACTTCATGATATGAGGTCTTCTCAAGCCGTGGAAACTTTCTGCTCCCAATTGGATGCCTCTCCTTACCAAAGGTAAAACTCCTTTTCGTTTCTATAGTATTTCGACTACTCTTCACTTCATTTTCATTGAATTTTCTTAGAGTCTTCAGCTTTGAATAAACAAATTGACTGATGGAAGGTAAAATGGGAACTACCATCATTATTACTGGAGAAAGCATTCTGGGTACTTTTTCTTTGCATTTTTTTGGGGTTCAGATGATCACTGACCCCGGGAAAAGAAAACCACTCTTATGGTAGAAGAATACGTGGAAAAATCCAAAGAATCAGAAGATCTTGAACTCATGCAAAACCCTTGTCATAGAGAGATGTGCTATATCAGTGTCTTAATTTGGGATTGTTTTTGCCAGAGAGGTTATCGAGATGTATGCTAAGGCAATTCATGGGGCAGCCATGGATATAGCACGAAAGTTGGCTGAAAGTATGGGGTTGAATGGTGACTTTTTCGAGTCATGGCTTTCCCAGTTCAGGATCAACAAGTACAGCTTCACCCCCGAAACCATAGGCTCGTCTGGAGTCCAAATACATACTGATTCTGGGTTCCTGACTATCCTTCTAGATGATGAAAATGTTGGTGGACTTGAAGTGATGGACCCATCTGGTGTGTCTGTTGCGGTTGATCCTTCACCAGGCACCCTCCTGGTCAATCTTGGAGACGTCGCTACGGTAATTACAGAGTTCCTGCATTTGGTTGCCTTGTAATTAGTACTAGATTGACTTCTTAGTTTTAAGCTGCTAGAGATAAGTTTGATGTTTGGTAAACTTCTTGTTGATGTGATAAAGGCATGGAGCAACGGAAGGCTTCGTAACGTGCAGCATCGAGTGCAATGCAAGGAAGCCACAATTCGGGTCTCAATCGCTTCATTCCTGGTCGGTCCTAAGGACGAAGTGGAAGCTCCGCCGGAGCTTGTGGACTCTGAACACCCACGTCTCTTTGTCCCTTTCACATATGAATATTATAGAAAGCTCAGACTTACCACAAAATGGGAGGCTGGTGAAGCCCTTGAACTTAAACGCATCCTGTCCTAAAAAATAACGGAGCAAGCAATCTGCAGGCTGGAGGACTGCTGAACTTGCGCACAACACAAAATAAATTGGGATACCTATATCTCTAGTTTTACCTTTCTAGTATGGTAAAGAAGAATCTCTCAGATTCTGACATTACCTAAACAAATGCAATAAGATTATGATTTCTAATAAACTAACTAAAAAAATTATGCTTCATTCTCCAAATATTGACGGTGTTCATGTTCTTGGTCTTAAACAGAAAGTGGGGAACACTTTTTCTCAAAGAATTTTAGAAACAGGAAGATTATAATGTTCTTATAAGCTCTTAACATGGACGACCAAGCTAATGAACTCAGCACTCCGGAAATTGTTGTCTAAATAGCATGTCCAGGGTTCCCTTTCTGTCTGAACTACCAAAGTTCTCAGGAAGAACAGGTTCGGCCATGTTAGGAAAAACCACAGTACATTTACAGCAGGTTTAGGGAGCTTACATTCTTGTGATTATAGATGAGTTCAGCACTTGCATGGTTTATGGTTTCACATAGTTCAGCACTTACATGTTTTTTTTAAAAAAATCGGTTCTCCAAAAAAATCTTTAAATTATAATTTCAAACCTTCTGTACTTATAATACCATAGTTTTAAAATTCATATCAAACTAACAAGTTAATTTAAACTAAGATGATCAAAAACCTACTGAATGTAGGCTAATGTGTAGTATAGTTATCACACATAAAATATTTTAAAAAATAATTCATATGAATGTGGGTAATAAAAAAAAATATAAGACATAAACTATAATATAATTATTTCACATTGAAAAATTTAAAAACAATTCATATGTAAATGTGAGTTATATATAGCAATCCCGTATCAAAAAATTAAGAAGTAATCCACCTTAATGATGTAAGCTGTAAAACCCTTCTTTTTTGACCCGTTGCTGCTTCCGATCAATTACCGGTTATTTCCAAAATCCTCCATTCTGCTGATTAACCTCGGAAGAAACAAGCGTCGAATACTCCTGATTTTTTATGTCGATGTCTTGACGGTTAAATTCCAAACAAATTGACGATTAATTCCATGTTTTTGGCATTCCGGCGAGTTTTCCCGATCTCCGATTAAAAAGGCCGCCGCGCCGGATATATTTACAATTATTTTGCGAGTAAAACTCCGAGTTTTGCAATTGCCGATGACTTTGCACCTCTAGCCGAATAATTACTGCATGCTAGCTGCCAACCTGCCGATTATTTTGCAACAACCCAAAAAAATAACGAGGATTCACCGATCACCAACCACTGCAGCCATTTAATTCACGTAACGGTTATTTTTTATTTTTTATTTTTATTAATTTGAATATCAAAAAAGGTTGCGAGTATCCTAACTAACTAATTTCATGGGTGTGAAGTTAATAATTATATAAATTTTTAATAATTTTAAAATTTAACTACATATATAGCAATTTTTGCCGGCACGTTCAAGCCATGTATCAGCAAATAAATTCCACAATTTGTTGCTGTCCTTGTGGTGACCTGCTGCAAGTTAACCGCAAACCCAAGCCGTTTTTCAAATCGGTCCACAAGAAAGGTTCACCAACTTTGATTTCTGCACATTATTGATTTTCTTGGAGTAAACTTCAATCTTTTACCAAGCTTTCTTTTCCATGCCGTGATCTTTACTGATCAGAATTGGCTTCGTATAACTTGACTGTTCAAATATTGACTTGTGGGATTCCATGACCTTGGATCTCACTTGATTACTTTAAACAAAGAAAGAGAAAGGATAAATCCAATATAGCCTGATCATCGACAACATTTTGGTGGAGATAAGAGAGAGAACCTGTGCAATTCTGTGGATTCAAAAAATATATTCACAATCAAGCATATAATTTTGTGTTTGTTTAGTGGTTTTATATATTTTTTTACATATGAAAATATCAAAAAAATTAAAAATTACAAACAAAATATTAATTTGATGTTTTTTAAAGTAAAACACAGGAAGAATACTCTCCCCCCTCTCCAACAATGACCTTAAAAAGAAATATCAGATGCTTCCCTTTTGCTGCCCAGAAATGTGGGAGGAAAAGGCAATGATGATTTGAGAAACAACTTTGCTGCTGTTAGACAGGACTGACAGTCGAGCCGGTGTGTTATCCTGTACCAAGACTTTCCCTGCTCATGCACTGAGGAGTCCAACCAGATGTAATGGGAATAGTATCAGCTGAACTAGCATCAACGTCGATGTTGCCAACGGCAGCAGGCCACACGAACGCTGGTTTAAAAGGGGGTACGTGCGGCGGCGGCACCAATCCTGATATTATCTGAAAGATGGCCTGCGTTTTAGGCCTTTCGCTGGCAATAGGATGGGAGCATGCTAGTCCAAGCAGCAGCAGCCTCTTTGCTTCCTCGTCAACATAGTCACTGTTCAGCCTTTCATCCACAGCCTCTAGTATACGCTCTTCACGATGTAGACTCCAAACCCAGTCCACCAAGAATTGGAAGCCTCCAATCTTGGTCCATGGACGCTGACCGCACACTACCTCTAGAACTACAGCGCCGAAACCATAGACATCAGACTCGCGGGTGGCCTTGCCAGTGTGAAAGCATTCTGGTGCAATGTAGCCCATGGTTCCAGGCACTCCTTCTAGCTCAGCATAAGACGTTTTCTCATTCTCCAAAGCGCGTGCCAGACCAAAATCACCTAACCGAGCATTGAACTCAGAATCCAGCATGATGTTACTGGCCTTGAGGTCACGATGCACCACTGTTTGATCATATTCATTGTGGAGGTAGTGCAGAGCTGATGCTACACCTGATATGATCTTGTACCTCAGGTTCCACTCGAGGATGACATTACCCTCAAGTTCATGGAATAGGTGATTGTCCAAGCTCCCATTTGGCATGTAGTCATATACTAGAAGCAACATTCCACTCTTGTGGCACCAGCCTAGTTAATCAAAGTCAAGATTATTATCAGAAACCACTTTAAGACCCTCATTATGCTGAAATATGAACATG
Organism: Populus ilicifolia; assembly: GCA_015708895.1. Lineage (NCBI taxonomy): Eukaryota > Viridiplantae > Streptophyta > Magnoliopsida > Malpighiales > Salicaceae > Populus > Populus ilicifolia. The sequence continues at coordinate 3,664,250 of SRLM01000153.1, read as the reverse complement.
GATTGAGCACTAACACTGCTGCATTGAACATTTAGAGCAAAATTGGCTGTGCAACCCATGAAAGAGACGTTCTAGCATTTGTGTGGTCATATATGTACACCAAGTTATACCATTTCAGATTTCCAGTTACATACCACTACATATTAGACTCTCCCACCGCATCTCACTTTCGAAAGCAAAATCTTCGGTTTCTTTTATTCCTCTTTTCCCAACAAAATGGTATCAGATCATGTTCACATGAGCTTTTCTTTTCATGTTAGCGACATGATTGAATTAGATAGCTATCGACAGCCTTTTCTTTCTGAAGAGTGATCCACATGAAAAAAGAATGTGGAAATAATATAAAAAGAGAAGATGGAAAAGAAAAGAAAAGTAAAGAAAAGAAACCAATGACTAAAGTCACAATTGATCAAAACAAAAGCAGAAAAGGTAATTACCAGGAGAAAGACCTGCTGCCAACAAGCAATACATGGATTTCTACTGTTGATAACTTTTGTCATGTTTCCCTTGATTGAGCTTCATCAAAAGATTTATCAACAGCCCTATTGCTATAATGACGTTATGAAATTGACAATTGAATGCATATCCAACACGCAAAACGTTAAAAAAAACGCTGTTGGCATTTTGAACCCTTCCAAACTCTGCAACAGGCACATGCCAAGTTGTGATATAACTTCCGGGACCATGCAAGTGCTAAGACTCCTTTGAACTTGCTACTGTAAAATATAGCTTGTAATTACAAACCCTTGCTGTTATTCTCTTACCAAGCTATAGTTTCAAAGGAATTTAGTTTTTTTTTTTTTTTTACTTTCAAGAAGGAAGAAATATCAAGCAGGACACAGAAAATGACATGACAAGCATGGACTTTGTATGGATACCAGGCACAATGTTAAAGGAGAAACAGAGAGAATATAGCTAGAGAGAAGGAAACTTGCCAAGTAATCGGACAAGATGTTTATGGCGGAGACGGTTAATGATGGTAAGTTCAGACAGGAAATCATCCTGACCCTTGATGTTGTCTCTGGAGAATTTCTTTACTGCAATTTGAATGTTCTCTTTGGTCAGCAGACCTTTGTAGACCACACCAAAACCACCTTGACCAAGCTTATGCCTCTCATCGAAATTATTGGTGGCCTTCTTCAGATCATTGAAAGGGAACTCCCTCGGCGTTCCAGGCAAACTCTTAAGGGCACCTAACAGATTAGGGTCCGATGCTGCCTTCTTCTTGTGAAGATAGTAGAGCCAAATCCCTACCCCAATCAGCAGCAACGAAAATAGAGCAACCCCAATTCCTACACTGATCTTTATCAGCTTCTTATTATCAAAGCCACCATTCTCAACCAAGTCATCAGACAGCATCTCTACTGTCAGGTTCCAACTGAGGACACAGTTGAGCTGAAAATTTCTTCCCGTGGATGCAGCAAAACCGAAGTAAGACTTCTCTTGGACAAGGTCTTCTAGGTTGAGTTCTGCCCCCAGCGCCGGCGTGGCAGGCTTGGCCTTTCCTTCCTCTGCCATATACACTTCCATTTTCTTACTGTTCCCATAATAATGAACCCAAACCATGTGATTTCTGCCACCAACAGGAGCAATTTCGATGCCTAAGTCGTCAAGGGAAACAGTCTTGAGAGAAATGACACTGTGGATGTTAAGGCCCATGTGGTTATCATCAGGATCAAATTCCTGCTTAACAGTATCAAGCTCAATGGCAACGATGCCATTCTCCGGATTGCGGTCTGTAGTAGAGTTGGTCAGACCGAGATACTGCCCTTCGCTGTTCTCCGGGAGTGCAAGGTCCGGGGCTATGAGAAATGCTAACCCTTCTCCAGGTGTGGAGTTGTTAACGCGAAAGATGTTAATTACAAACGAACTATTGAAAGAAGCCACCCTTACGCCGCCAGCCCCATCATCCTCCCATAGGATGAAGGACTTATTGAGCAATACACGACCAGACCGGTTTGCTAGAGTGAAGTTTACATTGATAGAATCGGGAGTGATCTGAAGGGCGTTGTTGCTGATCGTGGCAGGTCTTTCTACTTGGAATATATCATAGTAGGTTTCGTTAAACGGGCCGTATTCTCCGTGGAATGGTTGCAGGTTTTGAGCTTGAGATAGGGCTAGAATTAGGAAAGAAACGATGGTAACAACACTTGCTTGAAGATCCATGAAAATGGTTCGGCGGCTGCGGCTTTGCTAGCTTTGCAGATCAACCAAGCCAACAAAATTTTGGAGGCCAACTGTATTGATTTTTAATCTTGAAAACAGGACATTTCCTATCAGGTTCAATAATTTATCCATTATTTTATTCCCTCTTACTTTATTTATTGACCATGACTAAAACCCAATTGGTATAACCCCACAGCCATCCTCTCCATGATTATCAGAAGCTACTACTATTTATGGACTTTTCATTTCTTAATTAGCAACAAAAACCTACCACCTCACCAGTTCACGCTCAGAGAATCCTCCTCGCCTTCTTACCCGAATCTCAAAAATGACATTTTCACTTGGTGCCAAAGCATTTTTGATTCTCCTTGTGACCTTTCTCTTCACAGATGATGAACCCATTTGCAAAGGGGGCAAAGCCAAGGCATGGCACGAGGCTTGTTCACCACACGACAAATCAAACTCAACTCAATATATTTTATTTTAGTCTTACACTGAATTCCTTCTTGATTCGATTCTTAAAGCATTGTAGCTTCTGATTTAAATTAATTAACGAAGATAAAGAATTAAGTTATTTAAAATGGAATTTTCTTTTTCTAGAAGTGCATTAATTGTATAATAATTATAATTTCAAGGGTATTAATTGTACATTTATTCCTTGGAATGTTTTTAATCAAGATCCAAATAGTCCATCTCAAACCCTAAGAAGGAAGTTCACAGATAATTTACACTAAAGTCAAGCTTGGAAGAAACTTGTGTTTAGAAGCTGACAGGTGATGAACACGTGAATGAACATCATTTGTATCTTTCATATAAAATGTTAAAAATGCTTTTCCTGTTTTATTTCCTGGGAATTCATAGGAAGAAGAACATATGATTTTTTTTCTTAAAAAAAAAAAGATATAGTAAAAAATTAAACCCCAGCAGCCGGCCGCCATAGATAGCGTTGCAGTTCTGACTTCGATTTCTGATGCTCCACGCAGTTTTCCCTGCAACTAGGGATGCTGATGGTGATGGTTACAATGGTTATTTTTTAAAATATTTTTATATTAAATTAATATATTAAAATGATTTAAAATATAAAAAAATAATTTTTAATAAAAAATTAGAAATTTTGAAACTATGGTTTGCACGCGTTTCTAAACTGTATCTATGTGTTCTCTCATTATGTTTTTCTTTAAATGCGTTTTTAAGTAAAAAAAAATATTTGAGATAAATTGTAATTTATATGATTATAAATAATTAGAAAAAAGGCATCAAATTTAAAAAGCTCTGCAGAATGAGAGAAAATCAAAATATTGAAGATGAGGTGTAAACACTTGAAAATTCTTTCACGCGCAAGTTCAAGTCCGTCAAAGAAGGACATGTATAATAATAATAATAATAATAATAATTTTTTATTTTTTTTTATTTACGTGGGGTGTCCGGGTCAGCTTGCGCGCACCACGACTAATCCCCACG
>SRLM01000153.1:3635910-3658608 GCA_015708895.1 Populus ilicifolia | reverse complement strand
TTAGGATTTTTTTATCTATTGTTGTTAGCTTTTTTTAATTAAATTAAATGGATTGCTGAATATTTATTTGAAAAAATATATCATCTAATACACACCATCTTCATTTCTTTTACCTTTTTTAAGGTAAAAAATATTACCAACCACCGGTATAATGCACCCGCAAATTCTTTTATTTTTCTTTTTAATTTTTTTCCTTTCATTATTTGATTTAATTAGAGAATGAGTTTCACTATTATTATTATTATATATTTTATAATGTTTTTAATTAAATGAACCCAATTTATTGATCCAAGTGAGATCAATTATTTGAATCTTGAATTTTTTTTTCTTCTTGAAAAACATTGTTATTATCTAAGAATTTTTTTTGATGTTAGAAACAACTTAGTTTAGCTCATTATAGCGCACGAGCCACCAATCTAGACAAAAGACTTGTATGAGTCATTATTTTGGTTTTTTTTTTAAATTTATATTTATTTATTTATATTTTTTAATAATTTTTATTAGAATTTGATTTTTTAATTTATTTTAATTTGAATTTCATAAAAACATCATTGATTTTATGTGCTAAATCACAGGTTTCACATATTAAACATGGTTAAGTTAAATAAATTTAATATGTTAATATATTTTTTAGATATATTATCTTCTTAATATCTTAAAAGCATTTCTTGCAATATACATTAAATCTTTTATTTCACAATGTTTTTATATTTTTTTAAGGTTATGAAAGAATCATCCAACCCGCGGTGGCAGGCAAAAATCTAGTTTTATATCTAAAATTATTATCATAATTGTTTTTTTTATCATTTCTAATATATTTTTAATACCCGAAATTTATGTATACACTAAGGGTGTGGTGATGTTTAACTTCAGTGATCTTTCAATAAAATGAAAATATTTTAGATTCAATTCATAATAAAATAATACAAAACAGACTAAAAAAAGTAGAATTTTCTTTCCTTCACCGACCATCCGTCCGTGGATGAGTTACTCAATGGCAGAAAACAGGATGGATAGTAATTAACAGTCATCAGAGACGAATAGAGAAGAAGAAGGCCCCCCATGATTTCTTTCTTCACGAACGAACCTGCCTGCCTGGCTGGATCCATCCATCCGTCCACCACTTGGGCCCTTTTTGGTCAACCGAGTGCTGGAGGGATAAGGTTTTTCACCGTGATTTGATTGTTAATACAAGTAGTAGATGGAAAAGTAAAGAAAAGTCGGAGCCTGTCTCTCCCATTTGTTCTTCAATACGGACAAACCATATAAGAAGCAGGCCATCGTAGAGGCTGTACTAGTACTAGCCCCTTTAAATAAACCTTTACCTTCTTCTTTTTGCTTTTGCGTTGTCCGTCTTGTCATAAAAATATCAAACACACCAAACACCAGCTGAAACATCTTCTCTCGGCGTGAAAGGTAAAATATTTCTTTCTTCTTCTCTATTTGCAACCTTTTTTTAATTTTTTTCTTATTTGTGTATATGGTATTGATGAGTGTCACGGGGACCCAAGATGGGTTACAACAATGAGGAAACCCTTTTTGTGAAATTCCTTTATGGGTTTGATTTCAATTGAAAGGAGCAATTTTGACTGCAAAGGAGGGATCTTTTTTATTGTGGGTTATGGGTGTTATTGTGTTTTTCTTCTTCTTCGTTTTTTTTATGGGTGTTTGTTTTGATTTCATGTTGTATATTGTAAATTTTGATAATTTAAACTGTGGGTTTTGCGATTTACACTGGAAAGGTAATGGTTCTTGAAGCTTGTGAATTTTAGGTTTTGGTAATTGCTGTGAAGGGCAGTGATAATGGAAGTTAGACAGGAGTAGCCCCTCAGAAAGATTTAGGCTTTGATGTGTGTGTTGACACAATAGTACTATAAAAAATTGCAAATCTGAATGAGTTTTTCTTCCAAGAGTATGAGAGTAGGGTTTCAAGACGGAACAAGAGGTTTATGTTTTCGTGTGGGTACTAATATGGGAGTTTAGTGAATTAATCTTATCGATTTTCAGCTCGTAACAGGTGATATTTAATGTGAACTCTGGAAGGAAAGCAGTTAGAAAGCTAAGATAGGTTAATGAGTGGGTGAGCTCTTATTTGGGTAAATCGAGCTAGTTTTCATGAATTGAGCAAGGGACTAGTTCTTGAAAGAGACAAGGTCATCTGGATTCATGAGGTTAGTTTTTAAGTAATGCTTTTTATATCAACCTTTATGTTTCCCCTGTATAATTATCACTTTCATAAGTAAATGAATTCAATGCTGTTGATTTTATGAAAGCCCCTTTAAATGTTTATGGATGGTTCTTTTAGTGGCATAATCTACTATTTCGATACTTGTTTGATCTCTCCACGTATGGCCATGCAGTCTTGAAGCTTGCTTCAGCAGCATGCTATGTGCCTTTTTATTAAGTACGATAATTTATCTCTGAGATCTTGCAGAATTTGCTGATAAAGAAATGCAAAATCCAAGGATGGCGCCTTCATCTGAAATTCAAAATGCCAAGCCTCGTAAAAAGAAAGCTGGAGCCTCAAGAGCTTCCACGATTAAGTTGCAAGGGAATGGTGTCAGAGAAGTCAAACAACTGCGGGTACCACTGTCTTTAAGACCAGGGCAGAGAGCCTTCAAAAAGAGCTTGAAGAGAGAAGGCTCTCCATTGTTCCAACAACCAGAGAGGTCGAACTCTGATTCGCTGCCGGATTCTTCTGCTCCAGTAGATGAATACCGACATCTAAGACACAGGTATTTGTTGTTGGAGGAAGATAGCTTTTCTGTGGGAGGAGCTTTGAGCAAGGTTGAGGACGAGGTCAAGACCCTTGAAGATGAGAAATTCGCGTTGCTAGACCAGCTTGTTGTTTTAGAAGGTTTGATTGATCCTTCAAAAGTGCAGCCCAACGGATTCTAGTTACCTTACTTCCTACATGCTGTACCCGTTTGTTTTAATGATATCACTGATAGGCGCACATGTACATTATCATCAGTGCATGGTTTCAGAGTTAATTGCCAGGGTATGTTATTCTATCTGATTAATTTGCCGATGGCTGATGCTGAAAGACTACCATATAATTAGAACTGAATGTAGAAACAAGAGTGAAATAGATGCTATTCTATACTGCTGTGATTTCTGAAGTCTTTTATGACTGAGTCAATACTTGGGATTTGATCTGTTTTTAAGGCATTATGTCTGTGATGTGGATGTTCCTATTTTCCTGATTTAATTTATTAAGCCTTCATTATTTATGGTGATTTCTCTTGAAGACCATGTAGTCTGGGAAAGAAGATTATGTTATTGCTGGCTAGTTCTAATGAGACGAGAGACATTTGTTTGTGGTCGACCACCAGAGCAATGCAGCATGATATCCAGGACCATGATTGAATTGCAAAACAGGAGTAAGAAGGTCGCCCTGAATTCACCTCCTTAAAAAATATATTAAGTCTATTTTGTTATTATCATGTTTTTGAATTTTTTTAGTTTTAAATTAGGTTTTTTGTGTTCTTTTATTGACATATTGATATTAAAAATAAAAAAAAATATTATTTAGATATATTAAGAAACATTTTATTACATTTCTAAAGAGTCCTAATCTCTGCATACGGTAAACTCTCTTGCAATTAACTATTAGCTTTAATAGTGAATTTTTCTCGTTTTATTTTTTTTAATTTCATTTTTAAATTGCCAAACTGGAGATCAATTTAGGTTAATTTGATTAGAAAATATGAGATTAAAAGACATGAGATCAAAGTGAAAAATATAGAGAGAATGAGTGGTTTTAGATAAGTTTGGGTGAAATATTCATTTTAGTCCCACACTTTCTCAATTATAATTATTTTTCTTAATTATAATTATTCAGTCCTTTCAATTTTTAAAAATTAAGAACAAAATTAATTTTGATTCTAAATTTTATTTTTTAATATTTTTTATCCATATTTTTTTATTATATTTAAAAGAAAAGAGAGGAAGTGGCTGGATTTTAATGGTATAGAAAGAAAATCGATGTTTACACCAATTAAGGACAAAAAATGATGATTTTGGTCTTAATAGTTTGGAGAGTTTATTCTAAGTGTTTTTTTTTATATTTTTTTTTATATGGGTTTGAGCTTGCAAACAATTTTGATTTTTGATTGATTGTGGATTTTCAAGTCATTTTTTGGGTTATTCAAGCATATAAATATGTTTTATAAGGTGTTTGAGGTATTTTTTAGATCAAAATATAGTTTAAATAAGTTTTTTTTTTTTTAACATTACAACCTAATTTCAAGTGACCAAAGGCTACTAAAACCTAATTTCAAGTGACCAAAGGCTACTAAAATCTCGATAGAATGGTGACACAATTGAAAAAAATTGTTTAGCCTAGTTTAATCTATAATTTAGATCATGAATTCTAGTTAATTTTATTGATTAAAAATTAAATTTTATAATTTATTTCAATTACAGTTTTTAATTTGTTTAATTAAATATATACATGAACCTTTTAATTTGTATTTAAGATTTTTTATGTTAAATTACACGTAAAAAATGTTATCATATTGAAAAAAAAAATCAACTTGCGGTGAAGACAAATAGCTGGTTTCCTTCAAAGTGGTCAGGATTGAGATGATTCCCAGCAAAATCAGTGCTCAGATGGTCAGAATGGCATTGTAGCAACAAGGGAACGGAAAAGCAGTGAACAGCCTTATCTTTCTGGAAAATCAAAAACCTGGAATGAATGCCAAGAGGCAGGACTTGCTAAGCAGCCAATGCAATGGGGATTGGACAGATTCGTCTATCACTCTGTTTTACTTCAGTTACTTTTCCTTTTAATTTTCACACAAAAAAGGTTCAATTCCAATGCCCCTGGAAGCCAAGCCAGCACGGTTCAAGCTAGAAATTCTCAACTGTTATCAGTCATCAGGAATTACAAGTAACTATCACATGCCAATCCGATCAGGGTTCAATGCTATGTTGAAGTTTACATTGACAGGTCAAAGAAAATACACTAGAGAGACAAAAAAAAAAAAAAACAGTAAATAAATATATAAAAAGAGCCAAAATTTGACTTTGTGCTTGTATATTCCATTTTATGTGGCCTGCTTAACAATCTTATCAATCATTCAATTGCAGAATGATCCAAGTATGTTACAGTAAGGGCCTGTGGACTTATGACCTCAAATATATTTCTGCAACTGTATTTGTGGGGGGTTGTCAGGATCTCCAAATTCCTAAGCTGGTATGTACAAACTAAGCCAGGTTATCTCATCAAGCCCTTGGGGAAGGGTGCAGCCTGGACAACTAGGGGGCTGGTGACCCGTGCCTCTCCACTCGTCCATGTCAAAAAACCAAATGCATAGCCCTTTGATGGAGCAGCCACCTTGAAATTCACCGTGAATTTGATCTTCTGGCCATATCTGTTGAAGATTAGTTGCTTTGGCACAACAGTAACATTGATTCCCATAGGATTAGACACTGCAGCTTTATAAACACTTCTTGGTTTCCCAACATTTGTCACAGTTCGAGTAACTGAGAAGCTATCTTTAAGATTTGGAACAGTGATGGAAGGATAATTCAGGCTGGAAGCTGTTGTAAATGTCTGATCACATGTGCTGTTATCTCTTGTGACCAGACGTAGTGATTTCTCATCATAACCAATTGAACAGAGAAAGGCCTTATAATCTTTTGGATGGGCATCATAGATGAGGCCAGGATCAAGGACTCTTGTAGGGTCGACAAATCCTGATCCATAATCAAATGAATTGGCCCTTCTTCCTTCAGGAGCCACTCTGATGGGTTCGGCGTTCTTATCCAGGATGGTAGCTGCATTTTCCGTTTGAAATCAGATTCTTGTTTAGAAAGTTCTCGACAAAAGACTATTTCTTCCACTTCATTAATCTCACCTAGAGACCTTGAACGGGAAACATCAAGTTGATTATCAGAATGTTGGTATGATAAACTCACCAGTCGTCATGATTGCAGACTTGATAGCAGATGGAGACCAAGATGGATGGACTGCTTTGACCAAGGTAGCAATTCCTGTTATGTGTGGGCATGACATGGAAGTACCAGAAAGAATATTAAACTGCATTCTCCCAGCTACTGGAGACCAGGCAGCAAGGATGTTCAGTCCAGGAGCTGCAACATCAGGCTACAAAGCGGTAGGATCACAAGGAAAGACGAAAAAACTTAGATTAATCACATATGAATCACGAAACAAGATGAAAGAAATGATTTAAAAATGCCAGTAGGTATTCTCAAAAATCACTTGAACTCAAGTTGAAATGTTACTTTCAAAATTTCAGGGGTCAGGGAATTGGGTCCTTTGGAAGAAAATGAGGCAATACGGGGTGCTGGTTGAGAACCCAAAACTGTGTTTGCACGGGAAATTTTTGACATTGGTTTGCTGTTCACAATCAGAGTACCATGAATCAGAAAATTGGAGAAACTTGAAAGCTAAACACCCAGTCTCCATACTGATGAGGCGAAAAAACAAACCGTGTGTTATTTATATAGGATAGGATCTCCCTTCCTATATCTTTTCCCACAATAGCTGAAGGAATGACAAAAGGGATGGCAACATCTTTATCTGCCTCATCAATAAGAACCATTCCAACTCCTCCAGCTTCTTTCACCACCTTGCTCTTTGCGAGCTTAGACTCACTTGAACCCTCAGCAATTCGACAGACAAGAACTTTGCCTCTGGCTATCGTACTGTTTAAAGAACTCTCCAAACAATAACTACAGGAACAAGCGGGAGAAGGAAAAATAAGTTAGATCTCTCCCATGCATTGAATATAAATTTCACTCACTTTCAAGTACCTGTTGCATCACCTGGATTGATAAGGTGTGAAATACCCTGCATTGGCTTCAGAGGCAGAGATGATCCTTGCAGAGGCATTCATTCCAAAGAGACTCAGACTTTCCCCCTAATTTTCGGGATTGAAAACTAATAAGGCTCTGCCATTTACTGCAAACATTTTTCAATAAAAGTAAGAAATGATTTTACCGTGAATTTTGTGCCATTTCCCAAAACAATATCAGACGCAAAATCCCTATCCATTGAACTAGCACCAACCGTAATCATCCATGGGGCTAGGTTGGTTGCAGAACCACGGTTCCCTGCATTTCCACCTGAAGCAACTACTAATACTCCATGACTAGCAGCATGGAATGACCCTATGGAGATAGCATCCTTCAAATAATCTCCCTGGGGAGCATCAGGGCCCAAAGACACAGACAAGAGATGAACCCCATCTCTAATTGCATCATCAAAGGCAGCCAGCAAGTCCACATCATAGCAACCTGAGTCCCAACAAGTCTTGTATACTGCAATTCTAGCCATTGGGGCACCACCTCTGGCCCCTCCAGCTGCCAACCCCTTATAATTCACATCTGTCACATAACGACCAGCAGCTGTCGAGGCCGTGTGACTGCCATGACCAGAGCTGTCCCTTGGAGATCTGAATGATACTATCCTGGCAGAATCTTCTTCAGCTTCATAGCCACTCATATAGTATCTTGCTCCAATCACTTTCCTATCAATAAATTTAGATCCCCCACTAATAAATTAGTGTCCACGGAAGCAATCATTGAATAAATTATTTAGCATGAATGAACCTGTTGCAAGATGAGGCATTGAATGCTTCTCCCGGTTCGCACTCCCCCCTCCATATGGCTGGCACCGGAGGCATATTAGCATCACTAAAACTTGGAGATTCAGGCCAAATTCCTGATCATAAGAATCAATCCAATTTTTTTTTTAAATAATTATATGCAACCAACTCAATGCCACACAAATGATCAAAGCATGAACAGTTACAGACGGTGCACTGATTTATAAATGTTATCTAAATCTAGAGTCAAACACAACGCTGAAATGGAGTTCAAGAATTCCTTGAGCCATAAACAAGCAAAGATGGAATTTCAGAATGAATCTCTAATATCAAGGACATCGTTCAGCAAAAAGAAGGTATGTCAAGAATATGTGACTGTACCTGCAGCAGCATTTAATCAAAACACACGGGCTCATGGGTATTCAATCAAGAATTAGTACACAGGGAAACTAGTTTTAATTTTTAAAGGCAAACAGTTCATTCACCAGTATCGATAAAACCAATGATAACATTGACTTGGTTCTCGGTTGAATGCCCCGGTATTTCCATGGTCTCTTCACCCAGTAGCCCCATGAAATCCCATGAACGAGTGGTGTGCAACTTCCTTTTCAAATTGGGAAACACAGAGACTACTCCAGGCATCTCTGTCCAGAAAAACCAAAATGTTATTGTAAATCTCATTTTCATTCCAAAACAAAGCAATAAAATGCAGAAAAGTTACGAACTTACGAGCAATCTGAGAAGCTTGCTCATCAGTCAACTTAGCAGCAAAACCTCTGAAGCCATGTCTATAACTATAAAGGTGAGAAGCCTGTGCTTGCTCAATACTGTCAACAAAAAACCACATTAAACTAGTAGATTAAAAAAAAGAAAGAGGCAAAGCAACAAATGACATGAAAGTAATAAAAGTGGCACAAAGGTTTTACCTTCCTCCATGAACAGAAGCAAGCATAAGATGATTTTGGCTCAAAACATCATTTGGGTCATCCCCACTTCTACTTCCCATGTAAACCACATAAACCTACAAATTCAAGAAACAAAACAAAATATCAAATAAAACCCACTTAGAAACCAGCACGAGAAAACACATATCACATCAAGAATCAACACAAACCTTAGAAGAAAAACAAATACGAACTTGTGCTCCAAAAACAGCAAGAAACAGACAGAAAATGCAACACCATCTCGTAGAAGCCATCAAGACAATAAGTATATGCCACCACTACTAGTTCTTGAAACAAGGAATAGTTGGTGGGGTGTGTGTGGGTGTATAAGAACCAGCAAACAAGGAGGGAGAAAGATGAATAATAATTAACGAAAAAGAAAAAACAGAAAGTGGGCAGGGGAGAGAATGTTCACACTTCACAAGAATGCAATGGAGGCCACCATCTTCATATATGCGTGAGACAAAAAAAATAAAGCTTCAAGACACAAACACCGATATAACGTGAAAATATCGAGTACAGTGTAGACCAACATTGATGACCCATTTTGTTAACGGGGACATTGAGGATGTGAGAGGAAAGATTAAAACAAATTTGTCCATAAATGCATGATAAAAATACTTGTCATATATATATATATATGTATGTATGTATGTATATATATGAACTTCTTATCAATTCTCTATTTCCCATATGAATCTTCTAAAATTAACCAAATAAAAAAGATGAATAACACAAGATCAATTCACTAGCGATCCATGAACAGAGAAATTATAATAATATTTATTAATGCTATAAATATAAGTTAGACAAGTCAACTTGTGAAAAAAATTAAAATTATATCATTTCAATTTATTTAAAAAAAATCATGGAATGAAGATTTATATTAACTTTTATTAACTCATCTAATCAAAGATAGTACTTGATATTTTTTCATAAAAAAATTAAAACCATATCATTTTAATTTATTTTTAATTTTTTTTGAAATGATATTGATATATGTCAGCACTAATAAAAAATAATATAAATCATATCTTGAGATTTTATGTTGAAATGGTTATTTGATATGGTATCAAAACCTTAATGATCAAATGATCACGGGTTTAAATCTCATCATTCTTATTTATTTGATAAAAAATAAGCACAAAATAATATTAAACTATTAGGTTAAAATAAGTTTTTGATAAATAAAATTATTAAGTATATTATTTAAATTTCTAAACTAAAAGGAAAAAAATAAAAATAATTAAGAAAAAATAATTTTCCTTAAAAACCTCCTACATAAATATTTTTTTATCTATAATTAAATATTCATGAAATTATTTTTTGGAGCATGAAAATAAAAAAAAAGTAATAAAACCCATAAACAAACTAGGAAAAATAAAATTATTAAGTATATTATTTAATTTTAAAAAATAAAATACAAAATATTTAAAAAATATCTGCATCAATTTTTTTTAATCTATAGTTAAAGAATTCTTAAGATTATTTTTTTCGACTTGAATATCAAATCTGAGAACTTTCGCATAAACCTTTTCTATACATTATAAACACATTCTCTGCATACCCATACATATACACGTGTGTGTGTGTGTGACGGGGAGAGAGAGAGAGAGAGCTTGGCTTCAGGGGCAAACAAAACGGCGACACTGTCTTCCCGCCAACCAAAAAGCTTAGCTTAGCTTTTAATTCAGACCGTTGAGCTAAGGTGACGGATGAATGTCCTTTGTTTTCACTTTTGTTAATTCTGAGCAGAAAAGGTAAGCTACCATTTAGGCTCCAGCAGCCTTAGGGGTATTTTTGGAAAGAAAAATGTGTTTGGAATTTTTTTTTTAAAAGCTTTTTATAAATATATTTGTCATGTAAAAACATCTAGTTTATTTTTTTATTTTTATAATAATTTTAATATGTTAATATAATCTTTTATTTTAATATATTTTTAAATAAAAATTATTTTAAAAAAACACTTTAAATCATTATCCACGCTTAAATGGCAGACACAAGGAACGAAATTAATTTGATGCTTAAGAACATGGAACTATTCTAAGAGATTTATCACGGGAAAACCATCAATATCTGCTAATGGAAGCTCAAAATATGATCACACAGAGAATATTATTTACCCCATGAAAGACTGAGCAAGACAAAGCTCCAAATTCGATCCCTGCACTGTTTTTTTTCCCCAGACAAAACTAACAGTCAAAGGTAGAAGAACACTCCATGTGGATTCAAAAAGGGGTCCGAACAATCTTGTTCTTGGTGACTTGCAGGTTAATTCTTGGGGGGTTTAAATTATGTGTTTAGTTTTTGTATTCTAGTTTCCCTTGAGGAAGAAGCGTCATTTTCTGCCCTGAGAAGGACAAAGTGCCAACCCAACCTTCAAGATCATCACCATGTGCAAACATGGTAGATGACAAATTAAGTAGCGACTTGCAAGAATTTCTAAGAGAAGAAGAGTATGCGTTTACTTGAGTTTAGAAATATCCCTTGAGAGCTATATATGGCAGAAACTGGTATTGATTGTCTTCCCTCTGAGAAAGATCGTAGCTTGTGAAATTTGTGTGGGGGAGGCAACTGTTTCTGATGGCTACATGTGAATGTCGAGCACATGCATATCCGTTAATGTTAACATCACATGAATTTATTCCAATAATTTTTTTTAAATTTGAAATATATAGATTTATTTTATTTTATATTTAATTTTTATTAAATAAATAAAAATAATAAAATTTAACCCAAATAACTTAAACCGTTAAGTGATGTTTTAGAATATAATTTATATTATTTTTTAATAATAATAAAAATAACATTTTTTTTTTAAATGTAATATTTTTTATATAAATAAAAATTCCTAAATAAAGATTATTAGAGTACATAAGGATATACAAAGAAATCACAAAAACAAGTTTGGTTGAGAGAACAGAAACAAAAACCAACAATCCTCTGCTATATAATAAATAGGAGATCAAATTAAAGAATTATTTTTTTCATAGGATTTAAACAGGAAAAAGGAAGGAGGCCGGGAGCATCAATTGACAGGTCGCAACCTGCATCGTCATTAAACAATTGCAAGACTCGCAGGTGCAGTAAATAACGGCTAGCACTTTCATGGCACGCTCGAGTACATACCTTTAGTACAAATCACTCATTAATATATAGCAAGACCCATATAATTGTGTTGCAGAATCTTTGTCGGAATGATGATCAAAGTTTTACTTATTGCTTCTCTCTACCCTCGTTACCATACCTGCCGATAGAAAAGGTTGAATCGAAACGAGGAATGGATTTAGTGTTGCTGTGTGGCAGCACATCGAGTGTCTTAGTTGACTGCAGCAGAATCGTTCATCATTCTGTTCGGTGCAAAGCAGAAATGGGGTTTTCAAACTATTGCAGAATCCCTGTAAAATGTGGGATGGTGTTTCGTTGTCTGGTCACGGTGGGGCAAGGATTGTTCCCATGATTGTTTCTTTTTTTGTTTTTCCGGAAGAAATACATGCAAATCAATTTATATCTTCTTAGATTCATAGTTGTTGCTGGGTTTTCATCATGGTTATAAGACATTGACTTGAGACTCGATTAAGGGTGTGTTTATCTTAGAAACATGCCGTCCATAAAAAAAACATATATTACATGTTTTTTGTAAGGAATTCAAATACTCTCTATTTTAGATCAAACTAATTTTTAATAAAATTAATTTAGAATTAACCTAATAAGTTAACTTGTAATCTAAATAAATTAGTTAAAATTTGGTTTTTTTCCTTATAAAAAAATATAAAAAAGCTATTTTAATTAACCTGAATTAATATACTTGATTTATAAACTGAGTTTAATAACGTTAATGTAAACCGACCACAAAAACCCTTCTGCCTCCAAATATGTTAAGTTTGCTTCTTTGGGAATTTTGTTCATGAAAACGATGATGTAATGGTGATAACTTGCAAAAGATTTGATGAAACCAAACTTGTAATTAATCATTGACTACCTTACCTCCCAAGTTAATGATGTTTTAGAAGGCAACCAATCTCTCAACTATCATTGGATATCAAGGCATGGGAATGGGGAGGCTTCTCTACCATTAATGATCTCACCGACTACGTGCAAGTGTTTGCAAGAAACATAAGTGGACAATCAATCAAATGAAAATGAAATGCACAGTGTTATAAAAAGTATTTTGAAAAAAAAAAGTTATTTTTTTGTTTTAAATTAATTTTTTAAAGTATTTTCAGATCATTTTAATATAATATATTATTTTATTATATTTTTAAATAAAAAATATTTTAAAAAACAACGTTATACACGCAATGTATTCTCTATCGATCGGCAATTTCTTCTTGTCATTCCACAAATTTGAAGATAAAAAGATGGTGTTGTATTTGCTTATAAAAGACGAGACAAAGCATCTCTCCAACAAGCATGGTACAAAATGACTTGCTAATTATCTTGAACGCTAGGATTCTTCAACGCTGACACCTTTCTTTGACTTGATAGTCAACATTTTTTTCAATTTAATTTTTCCTCTTTCCCAGTTTTATATAAATAATCTATACTTAATATTGATGTTGTTATGAAAAAAAAATATTTTTAATTTTCTCATCCGAATCTAAAATAATAATGGAGGTAAGAGTTTTGCTTTTGAGCCCACGAAAGTAGCTATTAGTGCTAAAAAAATTCAGTTTATAATTATTTTTAGTGAAATTTCCCTTGAAAATATTGAATATCCACTTTTATTTTAGAAGGAAAAAGAAATGCATGTATTAAAAAATTACTCAATTAGCCCACCTAATCATTATTTTAGGATGTTTATTTTTGTTGTTGTATTTATTTTTAGTGGCCAGTCCACCATTAAAAAAAAATAATACATGAATTTTTTATTTTTTATATTATTTTAAGTGTTTGGGTCAGCTTAGATATATTTTAATTAATTTTACAAATTATAAAATTAATAATCATATAAATCTTTAGCAGTATTGAAGTTTGTGAGACTAAAATTAATGATTTTTAAAAAATAAATTTAGAATTTAATCAATTTAATTTCACTTTTAAAATTATTATTTTTTATTTGAAGTATTGTAATAAAAAAAAATAAAAACACTTAAAGTTAAGTAAACTCTTGCTGGATTGGCTCTCTCGTGATCACTCGTGTTTTCGGGTGCTAGTGTGGTGTTTCTGGTAACAGGACCACCCGATTTGAAACCCCTTGCGGATACATCGTGGAGGTATCAATCAGTGTTGCCAAGACCGACGCCTGAAATTTCGGATTTCAGTTTGAATAATATGTTACAAAACTGAATATAAAAGCCCAGCCCATCAACGTGTCCAGGCTCAATAAACCTTCCTAGGAACCCAAGGAGAAAAAAAAAAAAAAAAANAAAAAAAAAAAAAAAAAGCCGAAGAAATGAAGAAACCATTTGAGTTGCGTCTGGCTAAGCTAAAAAGCACCGGCACCCCTGCTTGTCCTCTGCTTCACTCCACTCTCTTCAACCTTGTGTTGTAACACATAACTCAACAGGTATTCCTTCTCGTTTTCTCAATCTATTTAGAGTTGTCTGCACCAGTTATCATCATCCTTAGCTGTATGCCTGTATCTACTAATGAAGGAATGCTGAAATATTCTTGAAAATTGGCTTTAAAGCAGTTGACATGAATCAATTGCATGTCAAAGTTTAGCAGAGTTTCTACTCTCTCTCTTTTTCATGGGACTTTCCTTTCGGTTCTTAACTTATCATTCATGAAGTGATGATGCGAAGAAAGTGAAAGAACCAGGGTCTTTGGTACTGAAAACCAAGATTGTTCTAGTTGGATACTGTAGTTAGCAACTTAGCATAAAGATTTTACAATGTTGTCAATACTTTTAGGTCTATATAGTAAAGAAGGGAAAGAAGTGTGAGGAATTTGAAAGGGGGAAGAGAAGGAAACTATGGCTTCTGCGACCTTGTTGTGCTGGTGCAGTTCAGACTTGATAAGGCATGCATGATTCATGTTCCAAATTTTTTTTAAGACAGGAGGTACTGAATTTGAATCAATCAATAGTGAGAAGCAGAGGGTGTTGTAATTATTATCAAAAGCAAAGGAAGTTTTTTGTGTGTGCCGCAACCGAAGGGTCTGCAAAGGCTAGTAAATCTGAAGAAACTATCCCCACTTGGGCTAAACCAGATTCTGATGAACCCCCACCATGGGCTAAGGGTGAAGGCAAAGAGAACTCATCAAAGCAGAACTTTGAAGTTCCCATTTTTGTTTATTTACTTGCCTTGGCAATTACTGCTGTGAATTCTTGACTTCCTGTACTTTTTTCTTTTGTTTCTCCTCTATAGCTTTATATACTAATAAAGTAGATAGTTTTATTGATTAAAATCCAATGTGTCCAGATTGGTTCCATTTTTGAGTATGTGAATCAGAGGCCGGTTTTCGGAATTGTGAACGCTCCATTGCTAGGATTCTTTGCATTTACGCGCATTCCTACTTCTGTAAGTGGTCATCTCTTTCTCAGTGTTAAGCTGAAATGCATGTCAATCAAGATTCAGGAACTTGATCCTTCAAATTCTGTGGATCCTGACATGATGTGATGATAGCATCATTGTGGTAGTTTTTATATTGGCATAATCTTATAGCTATGGGCATGGATGAGAAGAAAATCTTGTGACTTGATTATCCATTTATTGGTAAACTTTGAAAGTTCATTTTGAAATTTATTATGAATTACTAATATCTCACGTGGGTGATGAAGTTGTCTAGTCCCATTGTTTAGCTTAACATGACCTTTGTCTACAGGCATTTTTGTGGTTCAAGTCTGTTCAAGCTGCTAACAAGGAAGCTGGTGAGCAAGACAGGAGGGATGGCTATCTCTAAAGTCACTTGCAGCAATGAGTTAAATATAGTGTTAATCTTCTATGAAACACGAGTACCTCTTTCATTTTTCTTAACTCTTGGCCTTTCAATTCAATTTTGCTTCTATAAGATAAATATCCTAATTTTACATTGTGATACTCCATCTGTGAAATTTTTAGTTTATAGTTATGTACACACTTGTGAATATCCAAGCTAGCTGAGGTAACAAGTGTACCATAGTCCTTGTACTCAAAACATTTTATGATTTTTGTTTGGTATAGAAATATCCTGACAGGATATACTGATGCATAAGTGGAAGGTTTGAGGTCAAGACCTATCACACTACCTTCATTTATTGAATGATTGAATCTTCCAATAATTTTCCCTTCAAGTAAATATCAGATGAAAGCTACCCTTGCAGATTATTTTGGACACTGTTGAATCGTCTGGAGCATGACAGAGATGTTTCTTGTGTTGCTTCAACCATACAAGGAAGGCTTTATATGATTTTTATGGTAAGCCAATTACCCTGACTGGTGCTTTTGAGCAACTCCTTGTGAAATGGCATCTGATGCTTGAACATGACATACATGCTTGGGATGGAGGTAAATTGCTGAGTATCAAGTCCTTAAATATGAAAGAGTTGCCTTGCGAGTTACCTTTCACATTGCTGAAAAGTGCTTAAATATAAAATGATGCCCTTCTGATCCAATGCATAAAAGATGAAAATGCCATAGACTTCAACGTATCTGTTGTCCCCATAAGTAATCTTTCACGGTACCACCTAAGTATTGTCTTGTCTTTTTATAAAGAAACCCAATTTTGCCGGAGTGAAATTCTCAGTTCCTCCACTTGCCTACCTGCATGTATTTATCTACTCCACGTGCCTGTTGTATGTCTCAACCTAGGTAGCCACACTCATTCCAAACTTCCTTCCCTAAGCTAAAAGCCCTACTCTCTTCCACATGACTTTGCATCAAATATCAGGAACTTGTGCTGAACATACGATTTCAGTAGCTGATGAAGATGCTCGAAAGGTCCAGAGATTGCGTCGAGCTCAATGGCTCCGAGCAGCAATTCTAGGAGCTAATGATAGTCTGCTTTCTACTACATCACTAATGCTTGGCATAGGTGCAGCGAAGGAAGATAGACGGTCCATAGTCTTATCTGGACTGGCTGGAGCTGTTGCAGGTGCCTGTAGCATGGCTGTTGGGGAGTTTGTTTCTGTCTCAACCCGAAAAGATATCCAAAAGGAAACTGTTAGTCACTTCAGTTTGAAAAATTACGGGAAAGATGCTCCTGGAACCGGACTCGATGGCACCGCAACTACAGCAAGCATTAAAGGAGAAGCAAAGCTGGATGACTCCAAGGTCATCTCTGAGCCGACACAGAATGTCACGAAGTATGATACTCGAGTCAAAGCTGCCCCCAGGTATGCCTCCCGGAAGGTCTCCTGTAATGAAGGTAATCCAAGAAGATGGAAAGAGAAGTCCTGAAATATTGCGGGAGGATGACGGAGAGGAGGTGCTAACAAACCCCAACAAGGCTGCCGTTGCATCGGGTGTATCATTTTTGATAGGATCATGTGTGCCTTTGCTGCCTGCCGTGCTTGTGGCCCCAAATGTTGTTAGGATTGTGGTGATTGCTGTGGTTGCATCAATAGCTCTGGCTTTTTTTTTGGAGGCTTCGGAGCTTATCTTGGTGGTTCACCAATTAGGATATCGGCGGTAAGAATCCTACTTGGAGGTTGGATTGCCATGGCAATTACTTTTGGGTTGCTCAAGCCTTTCGATAAGGATCATAGTTGATGACTTAGATTATTTCCATCATTACTGGAAGAGAAGCCGCAAAAGGGGGGGTTTGGTTTTTCATATAAAGCCAAAGCTGTTGTTTCTTGCTAAATTTTGTTTGCTTAATACTAGATGCTAATATTGTTTGAAGATACTGGTATACTAATGCATAAATGTCAGAAGATTAATATTTAACTCATACGGAAAATTAACAATACAATAAATACAAGCAACACATAATTTTATTGAATATATTATCAAATAAAAATTCTAACTTGAAATTTTATTATTGAATATTCTCTTTAAATAGTCTATTTTTCTAAAAGTTTTAAAACTCCTTAAATAAATAATCAAGAAAATTAAACAAAAATTTTGGGAAATAAATAAGTTAGGAAATTAAATAAATTAAAAGGCAATAAAAATATTAAACAAACAAGAAAATTCAAAAAAAAAAACGAAAAACAACAAAACTTGTCTGAATAACATTTTTTGGAGCTAACTTGAAGGACTTTCAAGTTTAGACTAACTATATTGAGATAACCCTTCTATAAAGTTAGATATTCAGAATCTCTAGATTAAATTTGAAAATAATCCAATAATTGAGTTGAAAATTATAATTTTTAAAAACTTTTTTATTTTATTTTCATTGGTCTATAATAATCAAGCTACATAGTTTAATCATTGTAATTTAAAATATGCCTGCGTCAATATCCCTTGATGGCACCTCCCTCCAGAATCTCCTATGCCACACTTCCTCTACATTTTAAAAAAAATGCATTTCCCAAACGGGGCTCTGATTGTAGCAATGAGTTGCATACTGCAAGCAAGGGAACTACATCAACCCATCAAAATATGTCAAATTTGTTCTAACGAATGTTCAGGCATCATCCAATATGTAAATGAACATCTAGTAGTTACCTAGAATGTGACATGAGCATGGGAAATGTGCATATGCAGTCAACTCGTTTGACATTTTACATTTCAGACAGCTTTTTTATGCTCGAATTGCTTGTCTTTCTCGTCGACGATTCCAAAAAAGCATTCCTAGTTGGGTTCCACTGTACAAAAAAAGGGACAAAGTTTGACAGTTGTTCTGCCATCGACACTTGGACCGTCAGATTGATTTGCAGAGCTTAATGATGTAGATTAAGTCACTCGTACGTGGAGTAATCGATGTCTTGATAAAGCGCAAAATGGCCTCGAAGTACCATTATACTTGTGCTATGAGTGTGGAGCATGATCAATCTAATCAGTTCATAGATTGAGACTTGCACGACTTGGATGATTGCAAATTTGCAGAAGTACATTACTTTTATCAGGAGTGGTGGAGGCAGATCAATACATTTAGATTGTGGTGTCAGTGTGGTAGCTTTTATTTTTTAAATAATTTTTATGTTAAAATATATATTAATAATTTTTTTATTTTTTTAAAATTATTTAAACAATAAAAAAATATACAAATTATATTAAATTTTAATAAAAAAATTTAATTTTTTAAAAAATACAAGTTTAACAGACGGTTCCTAAATGGCACCGTTCTTGATTGGGACTTATGGGCCTCAACTCAAGTCAATGAGCCATACCTGTGACAAGTTTGTTAACAGACGCCTCCATATCCAAGATGATAAAGATTTTGGGAAATAAAAGAAGGGAAGATAGACTAGACAAGGCACGCATGATGGGATAAAAATAAAATATCTGGTGTAGATGATTACCTGAATAAGGACAATAGGGTATGACAAGGTGGTCATCATTTAAAGCCCCTTCAAAAAAACAAACTACTTGTATAAATGCTATAGTCTGAAAGGTAGCATTTCTGTCCAGCCACCATAGATGCACCATATCTATATGATAGTTTGAAAGGTTGCAAAAGAAGCATTCTGAACTGCAAACTTGAGAAGGATCTGATCATTATTTGACAATCATGGGGGAGGAAGAAAAGCAGGAATTCTCTCCTTCTTTGCCTGTTCTACCAAGATTGGATCGCCTTGATCGTTTGGTAATGCATTTCAATTGTACTAATATATGCTTAGGACCTCTAATTCATTGCTTCATTTTGATTCATGTTTGGATTTGGACGTTTTACTTCTCTTGATGAATATATGCAGCTGCAGTTTCTGGAAGAGAAGCATTCCTCGTCAGGAAGGCATACAGCCAAGTCTGTAGTCAGGACAGTGGAAGCAGAAGATCAGTGCAAGAATTTATCATCTGCACTTGAGGAAGTTCAACACAAAGGCACCCTGATGGATAGACTAGAAATGCTCGAAAACCGAGTATTACAGGTTTCTAAACATCATTTTATATATCTTCAATTATTTTTTTCAGATATCTGTATTGATCTGCAATGCTGATAGTTGGATTTTACGTGGGAATTTCCCAGAGCCCTTTCTTTGAAGATTCGCTAACCCTTCAAATCTCAAGTCCCCAAAATGTCGCTGTAAAGTCTTTGTGGTGATTGAACTCTTATTACCTGCTTAATCTTCTCTTTTCTTCAATTCATCAGTTAAGCCTAGAGGTGGATGTAGAAAACACATTGAGGTCAAGCTCTTCCACCTTTCAAGGACCTGAAAAAATGGGCCGTGATGAGGTTTCAACCATAATCACTAAGGAGGATGAGCAAATGATCATCACCCACCAAGAGAAGCAAGATTCTCTTACAGATCAAGTATGTCTTAAGAGTTCCTTTCTTGGAATAGTATGCTAGATGGCCTATCTAATATTCTTGACGTATTTTCAAGTAGCATGAACATATTTTGGAAATTCTGCAGGATATCACTTGCACTGCAGAAGCTTGTGTAAGAATTTCAAAAACTTCCCAAAAAGACAGGAGGCACAAAAAGAAGCGCAGGGCATGGCTTGGATGGCTTGCAATGGGATGCTAATGTCCGCTATCCCCGACAACTTGGGCAATCTAGTTCACTTGCAAGTTCCACATCCTGCAGCCTTCACGAAGCTCTTGCTCTTCTTGTCTAATTTTCCACAACCTTTCTATGTCTAATCATTGATCCTGTTAGTCTCAAAATGTTAATAAATTTCCTAATTTACTAAGCATAAGATTGTGTGCTTCTGAGCAAACCAATCCCGTCTTTATGTGGCTAAGAAGAAAGCGCAAATCAATTTTAAAGTAACCAATCCTGCAATAGCTTTGTCTTATCGGTACCAAAATTATTATGCAGGAAGAAAAGAATAAATACAGAAAAAATTTCTGCACGACAGAAGTTCTTGAAAATGACCCAAGCATGATTGAAGTGAATGGTGTTCTTGTTATATTGGTATTCAACCAGTCCAACTATGGAGATAAGAAGAAATTGATGAAAATTGCAAGGCAATTGTTGAATCTCAATGGGGTCATTCTACACCATCTTTCACGTTTCAATATCCAGTTCAAACCTTTTGTTCCACCAAAATCCGGTCAGACTCATTACTTGATCAAATTTCTTAAATATTAGATCACATTCTATATTGGTTGATGATGTATTATAATAATAATAATAAAAATCTTATCAAATTATGTATGTATGTTAATATTCTATTCACATTAACATATCTCTTGTAATATTACACACAAAAGATTTTGAGCGAGGAACATGATGATATATCTAACGTGGTTAATATTGTGTTTGAAAATATATATGTGTATTAGAAAATAATATAAATCATATTTTATAACCTCACCTAATAGTTTAAGTTTTTAAATAAAATAATTCTTTGATATGGTATCGGAGCTTTAATAATCAAACGATTACGAGTTCGAATCTCATCATTTCTATTTATTTGATAAAAATTAAGCACAAGATAATATAGGTCTGTACAAGTTTCAAATCCAAAAGTGGTTATTTTATGTTATTTGAGATGATTATTTGAGAGTGTGTGTGTATATTAACTAAAAAATTATTAAATTAATATATTTTTAGATGATTTTAAGTGGTTATTATATATTAGATATAATTATTAAATCCAACTCAAAATCTAACTAAATGGTTGAAAATTATTATTTTTATTTATAATATTATTAATTTATTTTTTAAAATATTTTTTATTTAGATTTAGTTTATTTTAACTGAGTCAATCGTATAAAAAATTAACTTATTAGGTCATGCAAATTTAAATAAATTTAATAAAAAATAATTTAAAATAAAATTAAGTGTGGATTAAACTCTGAATTACTAGGTTAATAAGCATAACTACATCACATATAATTAATAAATATGATATTCATATCAAAATCTTCAAAAATTAACGTTTAATGATTTTCCAATCCACACCTCATTTTACAAATCATTTGTACAGCATTATAAAGCAAACACAATTATCTGTGGCATCTGCAACTTAGTTCAGGACCCCATACATGCATGGGACATGCATGGGTGTGTCATACATGGATTGCTTGTCTTGTTTATTTTATGTTACACCTGTCTGAATCCAATGTCATGGTGATGATGGGCCATAAATGGAAGCCATGCCAGGAGCTTCAAGCTTCACAAACGTAACGTGGATCACCCAAAACTCTGGGGTCAAAGCTAGTTTCATAATTAATAAATTCAGCCGGCTGTCTTTGTTCCTTCAAATCAGTGATTGTGTTTTTGAGAGTTTTTTTTAAATTAAAATAATATTTTATTTTAATTTTTAAAAATTATTTTTAATATTAATGTTTTTAAACAATTTAAAAATAAAAAAATTAATTTTCATATAACATAGAAAATAATTCCAAACTGCCCTTGAATAGCAAGAGTCTAGTTAAAATTAACTAATATTTTCATGAATCATGAATGCTAAATTTTTTAAATATTTTTCTAAACTTGTTAAAAAAATTATTTTGTAGATGTTTATGGAATTTAAGTTTGTGATTCTCAAACTTTCAATTTTTGTATTAAATTTATAAATAAAAAATAATAAAAATTTATTATTATTATTATTATTATTATTATTACTATTATTATTATGACAATGAAAGTGATGTGGTTATTATTATTATTATTATTGTTAAATTTATTACAAATGAAGCTAATAAATATAATTAAAAACCAGAAAAAATAATAAATATGTGGTATAAATATGTTTATGATAAGTGAAATACGAAGAGAAACACCAAAAAAACATCGTAATCAAACTAATAACTTAAAGATTAAATAAAAAAATTAATGAAAAACCAAAGCCATACGTTAAGAAGATCTGCCAATTTTCCTTTTAAAGTTTTCCATCACTCATGATGGATTATCCTTTCCTTTTCGTAACTTTATTTTGTGCCTTTTAAAGGTTATCTATGGCTCAATTTGATGTTTTTTCTAAGGTGTTTTTGAATTTATTGAGATTAATTTGAGTTGATATGCTCGAGATCATGAATCAAATTTGGTTTTATAATTATATTCTTATAAATATCTGTTTTATAATAAAAAAATGAATATTTCTGACATTTTAAAAGAAAAATAAAACTTAAGAGAGAGAGAGGGGGGGGGGGAGGAGAAATTGTAACTCATTGTTAATTACTGTTATCGAAAATTCAGTATCGTGATAGAGATAGATAGAGATTTTGTTTTTTATTTAAAAATATATTAAAAAATA
>SRLM01000153.1:3586356-3634996 GCA_015708895.1 Populus ilicifolia | reverse complement strand
ATTCATTTATGTACAAAATAAATTAATTTACTTTAGACGGTTGACTTAATAAAAAAAAACAGTACCAGCAAAGTAGCTATACCTTATCTCACGTGAAATTATTATTATTATTTTACTTTTTATTTAAAATTATGGTTGTAATTCTTTTTTAAATAATTTTTTATATTAAAAAATATATATTAATGATATTTTTTATTTTTTAAAATAATTTTTAATATTAACATATTAAGATGTTTTAAAAATACTAAAATATATTAATTTAAAATACATAAAAAATTAAAACAAATTTAAACTTTTAAAAAACACTTTTAAATAGATAAACAAACATTAATTTATCACCTATGTAAACTTTAACCAAACATAATTAATTTATGATTTCTTTAACAGTGTAGACAAACACACCGTCATTAATTCTTCACCTGTTCACCAAAAACAATTTTTTTTTTAAAAAAAAAAATGGAAAATGGCATTTAAAGCCAGGTAGAGAACCGGTGGAGAAATCAAGCATAGAAATCTCGAGAAGCAGAAGGCACCCGCCCCGCATTAAGCCATCATCACCAGTAAAACCATGGAGAATCATAAACAAGAAGAACAAGAGCAGGGAGAGCTAACAATATTCGAAGCAAGAGAATTATTTTCATCAAACATAATTCTCAGCTTGATAGCAGTAGCAATATGGCTTGGTTCAATCCATTTTGTTGTCCTTTTAGTTATTTTTTCTCCCCTTTTTCTCTCTTTCTCCAAGTGTCTCCTGTAAGTATCGACAGCCCTTCCTCAATTTTTGATCTTTTCTTCGTTTGATTCTCTTCAAACATGGAAACCAACGCACGGGTTCTTTTTTGTTTTGACTTTTAGTGTTTTCGGATTGCTTTTGTTGCTCGTTTTCGTTCCAATTGATGATGAAAACAAGTTGGGCCGTCGTCTTTGTTGGTAAAGAAACTATCTTACTCCTTTTGTTTATTCTTTCGTTAGTACTTTTACTTTTTTGAAAGGGAGAAGGAATGAATTTTTGCTCTTGTTGTTCAATAAAGATTGAATCTTTGATTATTTTTTTCTTTTTTTGTATGATAAAGACTGCATTTTGTTGCTTTTTGATAACAAATGCAGGTATATATGTAGGCATGCTTGCTGCTATTTTCCAGTGACTTTACATGTGGAGGATATAAATGCCTTCCATCCTGATCGTGCTTATGGTATATACTTTATTTTTGGGATTTTTTTTTCATCAGTGTTCGTTTGCAGAACATGAAAATGATGGTTTGCAATTGAATTTTGTGTTGCTATTTTTAAAATGAAAGTGAATCTGAAAAAGGACTTCGTTGAGACAATAAATCCACAGGCGTTACTGGTCTAAAGCTTAATGATTCTTCACTAACCAATTTTTAATAGAAGTGAGAATTGAAAGGTTTGATGCCCCACTTGTTCATTCCTATTGATATCAGCTTGGTCCAATTTCAGGATTATGTGTGACAATAGCACTAGGATGTTGTAACTCTAACAAAAGTTGTAAATATGAAATGTTCTGGGAACATCGGTTGTATGGTTGCAAATGATGTCGGAATAGGACTTGTGTTATCTTTGAGAAATTGGCAGTAAGCTTCAAGATGTGATATCAGAAGAGTGGATTTTTATTATATTAAATTACTTTGTTGATTTGAAATTCAAGTGGCTGGGGTATTGGGTTTTTCTGAGAGGATGTCGTTCAGGAGGCAGTTGATTTTACAGTTTCCTGTGGATCCTAACTTTTTAGCTGTGCTAAATTTCCAATAGCTTCTTTTAGCTTTTTTGAGCGAGTAACAGGAGACTTCTTTCGTGCTTCATGCAGTCTTTGGTTATGAGCCACATTCAGTTTGGCCCATTGGGGTCGTTGCATTAGCAGATCATACAGGTTTCATGCCTCTTCCAAAAGTAAAGGTCCTTGCTAGTAGCGCTGTAAGGCATTTTCCCTTCTCTGTATTTTTAAATATTTAGAGCTTTTCCTTCTCTTTCTCAACACATTGGAATTAAAATTCAGGTTTTCCTCGTGCCAGTTTTGAGACATATATGGACATGGTGTGGTCTTACATCTGCGACAAAGAAAAATTTTACTTCCCTTCTGTCAGCTGGTTATACTTGCATTGTAAATCCAGGTGGAGTACAAGAGACATTTTACATGGAGCATGATAACGAGGTCTTCTCTCTCTCTCTTCNNNCCCCCCCTCCCCCCCTTGGCAACTAAGTAGATTTTCCCCTCTCTGGCTTAGAAAGTTTTTGGATCTAGGACTTATGCAACCTACCCTGCCTGATCCCTGCTGGTTCATATGTTGGCCGTTGATATATTTTACAGTCTAGTTCTTACATGTTTGTGTGTGTTTATTATTGTTCCTTTGTATTCTTTAACCTGCCCTTTTCTCCTATTTAGATGGTGATGGAAAGCTATTACTTTTACATCCTTTTTATGTAGAATCCTTGAGGCTTGGGACTTGAAATTGACAGACATCATATGCAAACCAAACTGAAAGAGACCGTTGTTTTTTTTCACCCTGAAGAATAGCTTGGTTGTTAATCTTGGGTGCTGCTTGCTTTCAGATTGCTTTCCTCAAGTCAAGAAGAGGATTTATCAAGATAGCCATGGAGAACGGTGCACCCTTGGTTCCAGTTTTCTGCTTTGGTCAAGTATTTGATTCTTTTCTTTTTCACTTTGTCACCTGTTGGTTAAATGCAAAGCATGGTATTTTCTTGTTATGTACTCCATTTACTTTGCCAGTGAATGCTGGAACTATGTGGATTGGTCCATTGTAAAAGACATTGGTCCTCTTGTGTACTGCTTGAGGTTAATGTTTCAAGAACTGAGTTTTCATTGTTTTCATCTTATGGATTAATTCTCCCTTTTCCAATTACACATTTTTCATTGATAACATGGTTAATTTTCTTATTCTTGCTGCAGTCAAAAGTGTATAAATGGTGGAAACCCAGTGGAAAGTTATTCTTGAAAATTTCTAGAGCAATTAAATTCACTCCAGTTGTCTTCGGGGGAATATTTGGGTAAGTAAAAATTTGGGGAAATTCTAATTATGTTTAGATAAACTCCATTTGTGTTTAGTGTTTAGGCCCATGGTTATACCCACTGCCTTCTCCGAAAAATCTGCTAAAGTTTAATGAGAAAGACAAAATGACTCCTTTTTTCATTGGGGAAGTGGGTTTGTTGTATTATTTCCTCTGTATATTTGAAATTTGATAGAATCCCTCTTTATAGATATATAAGATTAAACAAAAATATATTTGCAATTTATAATTGTTTGTTGCTTTTCAGGACTCCCTTGCCCTTCCAACGCCCGATGCATATAGTGGTTGGTAGACCTATTGAGCTTAAGCAAAATCTTCAGCCCACTGTGGAAGAGGTATGGTGCCACTTAAATCTCTGCAATCTGATGAATCAGTTCTGACTGAAAATGGTGAACATATCCATTTTGTTTGAGTGTGAAGTACAATAAATTCCTTTTATGTTTTAGATTGATGAAGGATTAAAACGGGAGAGACCTCCTCTATTGCTTTTGCAAGAGCACCATTGAGCTCCAAAGTCCATTTTTCATTTATAGATTCCCAAGTATTAGTTAGTAATACTTCCTGCTCCGGTCAGTGGCAAAGCCACCCCAAATTGCCAATTTCATTAGAGGGGCCAAGAAAAACTTACATACCATCAAGTGAAAGTTGGTTCCGAGGATGGTCATATTCCCATCATGCCATTTGATTACTGGAGAATATAATGTAATGTCAAGTGTTGACACTCAGCTCAAAGCTCTGTATTGTAAAAATCCATAGCTTGCAATTTAAGATGCCGGCATTTCCCAGTCCCAAACTAGTTACACGCTGTACAAAATGTAGCAGATTGTAAAGCTTTTATAATTTAACAAGCTCAGAAACTCAAGGCCCTAATACTGGTACAAAAAGAAATCCAGTTAGGGTGGGACTTAAAGCTGCCTGCATTCTTCTTTTCACTATATCTATAGACTAACGACCCAGTGATATTAGAGTGTGTTTGGTATTATGATAGTTGTTATGGTGGTGGTTTGAAAAGGTTGTTTTATAAAAAGTATTTTTAATTGAGGTTGGTTTGAATTTATAGATATTTAGTTAAAAACTGCGGTTGAAATTAAAATTAAATAAAAAATAATTTAATATGTTTGGATAAAAATAATTTTAAATTGAAGTTATAACTATTGCTCATACATGGATTTATTTTGCAGCTCGCTGAAGTGCACGGTCAGTTTGTTGCCGCACTGGAAGATCTTTTTAAAAGGCACAGAGCACGGGTTGGGTTTGCTGATCTTGAATTGAAAATTCTATAATTTGACTGCACAACTTAGACTTGTTTCTGAAAGTTTCTTTTTTACATTTATTAATCTTTTTCTATGTTTTCTTGGTTATATGTTGTATATATTGATTTTTTGTTTCTGTGTTGCAAACTATTTTTTAAATTGTTTTTCATCAAAAAAAAAATGTTAAATTGATTTTTTAGGTGTTTTCGGATGATGATTTTAATGTCAAAAATAAAAAAATAAAATTGAAAAACATCATTCTAATGCATTTTTAATTATAAAGTATCTATAAATAACATCATGTGCCACACTATTAAACATTCACTGAAAATTAAACTTTGAAAAGCCAATAGATATTCATTCAAGGAATCCATTGTTCTTGGTTACCTTCTTTTAGTTTAGGGAGAATGCACAAAGATGACTTGTAAAGCGACAGTTGCAATATTCATTAAAGGAATCCAATTTCTCGGCTACATTTCTTTTAGTTTAGGGAGGCTGCACAGAGATGACTTGTAAAGCGACAGTTGCAAGTAATTTTGGTATCAGCAGGGTTTTGCGTTCCAGAAGCACATGCGAACAGTTTTCTGCAGAAATGATAATGAATTGAGTGCTGCTGACGGCTATGAGTTACTACCATGCAGAAACGATA
Organism: Populus ilicifolia; assembly: GCA_015708895.1. NCBI lineage: Eukaryota > Viridiplantae > Streptophyta > Magnoliopsida > Malpighiales > Salicaceae > Populus > Populus ilicifolia. The sequence goes on along the minus strand of SRLM01000153.1, from coordinate 3,630,049 downwards.
ATGGGCTGAGGTCCTTATGTGATGGAGTTACAAGTGAGGACTTAGGCAGCCGAAAACAAAATCAGCTAAAATCATTATATAGAAATTTGAATGACATGTGAGGTTCAATGCCATTATGTATGGGCTAATTGGTTTCATTTTCCTGTTGTTTTTTTATTTATCGAACTGTCAGGTCAGTACAATACATCACATCGTCTCCACCTCTGTTCTGTAAACTCAGTTAAGTAGCACATGATGTGCATATGTGTGACTATTCCCTCCTAAATGATGAAAGCCCAAGTGAGATTATTTTGCCTTAACCTGAAAATTTGAGGGACAAAAATATAATTAAAGGCCAAAAGTCTATATAGATTTGATCAAAAGTTCAGGAGGTCTCTCGGACAATCAACCTTGTATAACTCTTTGAAACCACAACATCTGGTTCTTGTACATTTCCGTAAAGCAACTGTATCATGTCGGTACAGACCTGATTAAAAATGTAAGTTGAGGCTTGAATGTCTTTTCATCCGAGCCCAGTTTGAACCAACCAGCTTCTTTCATATGTCAACCCAAGCAGTTACTGCAACAGAGGATGCTGTGGGTGATTTTGGTATTTTTGAAACCAAAACTGGTAAGCCAAGGTTGATCATATAAAGATATTGCTTATCACTGTTAAAGGGGATTCCAGGAACCTTGGCCATTTTTCGAACCTTGCATAGCCAGTTCATGTTCAAGTAAATTTAAAAGGTAGCATCTCTCACACGAGTTCCCATTTCCATACAGATGCCATGGCACTACCTTAAGACGATAGCATTTTCACCAAGGCCAAAGTGCAGTATAAAAAGTTTCATAGACTAAAGCCATCAGACTCATTTGACGGGAAAGCAATTGAGGAACCCATCACGACAGGAGGCAGGATGAAAACCGTCACCAACTGAGATTAGAATACTATAAAAATATGAAGGATGATATAACTCAAAGCCAAAAGGGGGTAATTTCATCTTCTATCATAAGAAACAAATTACACTTCTCATTTGTGCGTCTCATCTAGCTAGAGAAAGCCGAAGGAAGGGAAGGAGACGGGGGAGGGGGGGAGGAGAAGCTGATACCAACAAAGCCATTTGGGTTAATCTTTCATTCCCAACTTAATATTTTGAACTTTAATAGACAATTGTAATTTCTGCTCCTCAATATCTTTCAGCACTGAAAGCAAGTTTGCTCTATATGCTTCACATTTTCGTCGCGCACGATCCAGTTTGTGATGCAGTTTCTGGATTTTCTTGTCCTGGTCATCCTGCAGATTGATACATATAATATTCAATTACATTCAGCTGAAGAAGTAACAAAACAAACACAAGCCAGCTGTGTTTTATTCTACTATCCCTCAAAGTAGAATGCAACTATCAGGACCAAGCCTCCACGTCATCAACTCTTAGGAGTAGGAAAAAGAAAAGGAAAATTAAGAAACATTCTGCATAAAAATAAGTATTCTATTCACACACAAAAAAGATTCCAAAACAGCAGATGCAGTGAGAGTTTAGGCTGTTAATGGAAACAAAATCAGATGATGGTATGACAAGGATGATGTTTACCATGAATCTAAATAGCTTGTTTCTGCTACAAACTACAAAGAGACCCATTGAAGTCAACAAATTAATCTCAACTGACAAAGTAATTAGTTAATCGGAATTAAAAGAGCAATTTTTGCATTAATATCACCTATATTCCAGCATTAACAGAAAAATCTATAGAAAAGGGCAAAAATAAGTATCAAATATTACTGACAAAGGAAAATTAAATGAATAAATAACTGAAGTGTGAGAGAGAAGGAATGAAAAACTGACCCCAGAAGCAGGCTGTTCTGAGCCCTGTTGCTGATTATGATTGTTATTATTTGCTTGACTTCCCTGAGGAGGATACTCTTCTCTGCCAGCTCTATTTGCTATTGCAACTTTCCCACCATTCTTTCTTGCAAAAGCCACTTTATTTGCTGCCTCTTGCAAAGCATCCATTGAAACATTGTAAATTTCTAAACTTTGGATTCCATTATCAACGTACTTAAGGGCCTCATGGCGAAGGTTGCTGTATCGAAAGGTAAGAGATTCTCGTGAACTACTAAGAAAATCACTGGCGTGTTCCTCCAATATGACACCACCCTTGGCATTCCTTGTCCATCGTTTCAAAACATAATGGGAAGGCAGTGTAAGAACATTTGTCACCCTAAAAACTGTCAATATGTGTCTGCAAAGAAGGCCGGAGAACTCAAACATCAGACAACTACAAGAGGCTTTCATCTCACGAACAGTAAAGCTAACAGTATAAGCTTTATGACTTTCACCAAACTTAGCAACTCTATAAGTGGTGATTGCACCATCATCCCCAACTTTGGTTGCTAGGAAAGTTAAAGTCTCAACCAACTCTTCTTGAAATTTTAAAAACAATTTCCTGGAATAGAGCTCAGCCACTTGCTTCTCCATAGGTGAAGGTGTCTTCAGAACTGGGGCGGTATTTATCGAATCATAGTCAGCTTTGACTTCTTTCTCATAGCGGCTTTCCAAAGCCTTCTCATACTGTTTAACAAACAACTGTAGGGTAGTTGAGGCATTGATGTATCCATCAAAGTAAGAGTTGATGCTGTCACTGCGCTGTGTTATAGACATTTCTGCAAAGAATGTATCTCTCAAGTAAGCTGGGACCCATTGGCGTCGATCAGTATAAACTGCTTGTAGCCACTCGTGCTCCCTGAGATTATATATATTAAGTAGAGACAACCAACAAGACTCAAATTCCTCAACTGACTCTGTGAGGTTAACAGATTTATGGAGCTCTGCTTCAAAATTAGGATGCTCAGAAAGCACATGGGACAGCTTCTCCTGGAATTCTTTAAAGATGTGCCACTTGCAAATACGATGACGGGTTTCTGGAAAAACCTGGTTCACGGCTAGACAAATTACCCTATCATGATCAGTAGTGATTGAAACAGGAGGCCGTTCAGACATTGCCGTAAGCCATGTTTTGAAAAGCCAGAGAAAAGAAGCCTCGGATTCATTGACCAAGAGAGCACAACCGAACAAAACAGGCTGCCCGTGATGGTTAACTCCAGTGAACGGTGCAAAGGGCAATCGATAGCGATTTGACCGGTAAGTTGTATCAAAGGTAACAGTGTCACCAAAGTACGTGTAGTTAGCCCTTGCCTTTGCATCAGCCCAGAAGATATTGCTCATACACTGATCTTCATCACCCTGCACAGCATAGAAAAAAGCAGGATTCTCAGCCTGCTTGTTTCGCAGGTAGTCCAAAAGGTGCTGAGTGTCACCACCAAGAGTTCTTTGTCGACTGCTCCTCATGTAATTCCTACAGTCACGCTCAGTAAAACCAACATTACTGATTCCACCATATTCTTTGATGAGGGCAGACATAATACCACTGGGACCAATCCCAGCACACTGCAAGGTATCAATCAATGATTTGGCAGAGCCGGATACATGGCGGTGAGAGCGGAGACAATGCACCTTGTCAGGTGGAACAAGTTCGTGGTTATGTTCCCTTACAAATGCCGAAACAACCCACCTACCACAATCCTGGATTTTAACGACCAACATGGCCTTACAACCAACACGGGTTTCAGCACGAGGGCGTTTGACACGCACATCAGAACGTGCAGGCTTATCCTTGTCAATGCGGAAACCCTCTTTTGCACAAACAAAAGACCTCTGAATGATAGCACCATCACGTCTAGACCTGCGGGACATACTGACACGAGTACTAAATCCTACACGACGAGCATACGAATTGTAAAAAGCCTTCGCAGCCTCCTCAGACTCAAATTCCATACCCTCATAAGGCTCAAGATTAGTGTCCCCTTGAGGGATATAGACTTGACCAGAAATGGAATTGTGGGAACTTTGGGGGTCATAAAAATTCAGCAGGCAATGGTTACCTTCAACTTCTCCATCTCCTCCTTCCTCTTCTTCCACTTCATCAACACCAACATCAACAGACTGATGCTGAATATCATCCACAGTATCGTCTCCCAAACCCATCATATCAAATTCAATAACTTCATTCCCCATAGTCAGTGATTCCAACTCCATTATCATATCAACCACTATAAAAGAAAAAAAAAATCTAAGCACAGTTACAAATATTAAGAAATCAAACACTGCTACTTCGCTTCCAACTAAAGACGACAACTTTCAAACCCAAGGTGAAAAAAGTTCCAATCTTTAAACAGAAAACAAAGAAAAGATACAACACTACCACAAACAGAAAAAATATCCTGTAAGAAAGAAACCCATTGATGAAAACTTGAAGGAGAGTGAAAATGAAGTAGACTGACCCACTTGGGCTTGGCTTGTATGAAATAAGGAGTTGAAAGCTTTCACTTTCTCAGCTCCTGAGAGGATACACACATGATGTTGATATGAGTTCACTCAGTCACTTCAAAGAACATTACTTCTTGAAAATCAAACAGCAATGGATGTTAGAAACCCATTCGCAGAATCGAAGTTTTAAGGACGAGGACTAAATTTTGGAAGTAATCAGACAGAGCAGAGCTGCCTTTATTTCCTATTCGGGTTTGGAATAACTACAAATCCGTATACATAATATAAAGTGAATAACATATCAGGACCTAAACTTCATGATCTTTCTAACTTCTCTACAAGTTTCATTCCTTGGTCAGTTCCCATCATCACAAAGCTAGACGAAAGGGGTTACAATTGATTTTATTGAACTTAATTCTATAGATAATACTACCAAATATATGATTTAATCTTATATAAAAAAAGATAAAAGCAATTTTTTTTTATTTGATAAACTAAGTGACATTTTCTCTCCCTCTCTAATCTTCTTTTTCATAGCTTTTTTGTTATTATTCCAAATCATCTAGCACCAAAGAAATAGAATATTCAATTTTGATAAACTTTTGTTCTTAGGAAGTAGAGGGACTAAAGTATTAGCTTCTCACACATACAAGGGTTAATATACAATTTACTCTTCTTCTTTTTTTACTCTTCCTTTTATATGAAAGGTTTTCCTTTTTTATGAGAAAGTTATGAATTGCTGATTAGGGGGGAGTGCAAATTAATGAGAGTGGAATTATGCTGTTAAATTATTTATATATCCTGTTTTAAGGCTTCATTTAATTTGATGGTTAAACTATCATCTAATTATTCTATAAATTATATTTTAATAAAAATAAAAAAGAATTGATTTAATATAATTTGATCAAAAACTTGGATCGAGCAAAATTATAATATGCTGTTAAATTGTGTTTTTTCTTTATTATAATATTAAAAGTAATTAAATAATAGATATTATAATTTTGCATGAGTTTTATTGAATCCCTCTCTTAAAATTTTTATAAAAAAATATTTTTTAAACATATTTTTTCAAATTATAACTATAAAAAAACCATAACATCAAACATGTACTGCATCTTCCAACAGTAGAACCGTAAATAGATGGTTACATAATGTTTTTGGGCCTCTAGAGATACCTGGGATGCATGCATTTAAAATTTATTGAAAAGTGTGATTGTAATTGATTTTTATAAAAAAAATATTAAAAAAATATTTTTTATTTTAAAAATCAATACATTAAAACAATTTAAAATATATTAAAAAAATAAATTTTTTTATAAATATAATTTACATCATACTCTCAAACATTCACTTAGCCTAGTTAGTAAGCTTTTGTATCCATTTCATTATTTCTTCGATAGCAATTGCACTTGCCAGATGCTGAAGCAAATCTAAGCTAAGTCCATTGCCCACTCTATAACTATGCTTCTTAATTACGTTGCGTATTCTGCCAAGGTGTTGCCAACAGGTGCTGGATTCAAGACAAAAAACACATCAATTGAAATTGAAAATGCAAATTACATTCTTTCTTTGCTAGGGAACTCTGAATGCTTCATGCACATCAATTAGAGCAGTATAATTGGAACGAAAAAGTTAAGAACGGATCAGTAAACTCAATAACCAACTGTTGATTTGGAACTGTTGATATGAAAATCTATCATGGCCTGAAGGAACTTTCTGGAATACAAGATTGGCATGCAGCTCAATGATTTATCAGATATGATACAGGAGATTTTGATCAAATATGTAATCTTATGCTAACAGTTATAAATTTCAATCTAATAGCTGGATTGGATTGAGATTTTTTTCTATATTTATTATTTTTCTTGTATTGTTTATGGTTGCGTCAAGATTTTATACTCTCGTGATGCCAAAGAAGAATCGACATGTATAGATGAGAGGTGGAGTGACCAAACTGAATTTGTAGCAATTTTTAAAATTCAAATATACCTTTGAAAAAACCAAATGTTAAAAGTCAATACAAGTTGAAGATGAATTTTGAATGAAGTTCCATAAAAATTAAGTTTAAAAATTTAATTAATTGAATTTTTAATGAGCTAATTTGATTTAATAATGAGCTTAATTAAGAATTTAATTAAATTTATAAATTAATTTAGGCATAAATTAAAAAGAATTAATGATGTGCAAGAATTTAATTATATTTTTAATGGGTCTAATTACTTTTATTCAGGATTTAATAATTGAAAAATTAAATTTGAAAGCCTAATTTTGATGTAATTGATAAGATTAAAATTTTAAAAGACTAGATTCAACTTTTACAAGCTTATTTGGATGAAATTAGGGTTGAAATTATAAGAAAAATCAAAATTCAGGGTTTAATTAAGGGCCGAATTAAAGAACCTCATAACCAAGAACCAAAGTATAAAAAACACATATATTTAATGACTGAAATCAATCAAAACAGGTGTCAATTTGAAAGAAATTGAAAGTTTGATGGTTGATAAAATTTAAATTAAATAAACTAGAAGTTTTAGAGTCACTTGAAGATACACATGCCAGAATTGAAATAACAAGGGTCAAATTAAAGTTTGCAAAATCATAATTAAAAAATCTTAATTTATAGGGTTTATTCTAAACAACATGTCACTCATTTTTAATAAAAAGAACGAACTACATGTCATCTAATCTTTGTTTATTATCTTTTTCAACCAATAAAGTTAATTAGGTTACTACTTTCAAATAAATAAACATAGCATCTCAAACTATTTTAGAGGCTTAAACCATTGTTAATGGACTTATAAACACCTTTTTTAAGAATTAGTGATCTAATCACATGTTTATAATTGCTTTGCTTCAATGAACTCAACAATAACTTTTCTCTAATTAACTTTTATTGTTTTTTATAGTTTTAAACTAATTGAGAGCTTGCATTGATTATCAATGAATATAGAGTTTTATATCTTCAAATCAGATATTTGATCCCTCTAATAAATATATATTTTTCCTATAAAAATTATCTATTTTTATCTTATGTTTATATCTAATTTTTTTATGATGTTCTCTTTAAAGTAAGTCACTTTGTCAATCATGATAGGTTTGAAATGGATATTAAAAATTAATCTAGGAGTTGCTTAAAATTAATTTGAAGGGACAGGACTGTAGCAGGAGTTTATATGATTACTCTCTCCTTGTCTTAGAATTGTTAACTATAAAAAGTATTTTAATAAAATAAAAGGAGAGATGAGCTTAGATTTTGACGAACAACACCACTAACAAGACGGAGAAAAAACCTTTGTCGGATTTGGGATTTTCTTAACTGAAAAATGTGCTTGAAAATATAATTTAGACCTTTAAATTGATCTGCGCTCTCCTGGAAACATGTTCCCTTTATGTACAGGGCTAAATTAATAAAACACAGGGAGAAGTATACCGAATACAAGTTTATCTGCTTGTCAAATTGTCGCAAGGATGCTAGAAAGAGCAAGCAATAGTGAATAAAGAGCTATCATTTATTAATATGTGTGTAATGAGATAAAATTAGAACAGATTATATTTGTGGAAAGATTTGTAGAAAATATTGCAAGGACGTTAGAAACAGGCAATGGTAATAGTGAATGAAGAAAACAAGTGTTCTAATATGTGTTTTGTTTTTTTTTTTTTTTGTGTCCTTCGTTGCTCTACATGCTGTTTATTTACAAGCGATGTGCACATAAGAATCAACTGACGTAGCTTCCATTAAGTATTTATGGAGCTTCCACTAATTATTAATGGAGCACTAATTGATGGAACTTCCTTTAATAGCACTAAATGCACTTAATTGTATTTTTTTGTTTATCTTTTTTAACCATTAGGTAGCTTGTGGAGAGCTCGAACCATCTTATTGACTCAAGGAACGTGCATGGGTGCTCCAACAAAGACATTAAAATTGAATCTTGATTTGCTTTCATCCACAAAGCTTAATGAGAGGTGGAAAATGACTGTTGTATCATTGAATCGAGCTCATATTAGGATGGAAAAGAAAGAGATTATACCCGTCTGTGTTCCGAAAGTCCATTTGGCACTTATAATTAACGAAAAAAAGGCAAAGAGAACAGTTGTGTTTTTTCTCCTATAAAATCTTCCTGAATTCCCATTAACATACACCACCCTAAAAATAGTGTGCCATAGTTTAAGGCCTTTTCAGATATGAAATCCGTGCCCTCTGCCAACAAAAGCAATCACCAGTAGCTAGTCCATGCGGAAGCGGAACAGCTGGGGGTTTCTGTTGGTTTTGTCAAACACTTCACAGAGTGTGCATTTGTTCTCTGCATCTCTTGTTCGGCTAAAGTGTTAAACTGCCTTCACTCGTTTTGATAGTCGAAAGAAAAGAAAGGCTCTCATCTACTTTCTGGTAACTTTTCATCAAGACTCCTAACTTCTTTCTTTATCAGTCTTGTTTTGCTTTCTTTGTCTCTCTTTTGGGTCATTTTCATTTCCTCTATCAAATCTTTCTGTTACCATCTTTCTATCTGATTGATTTTCAGAAGCATTTCTGTCACATAGTAGTTTCTTGCTTGCCCAAATTTAGTGGAGAACATAGCATGCATGCTTGATCTCTCATTGCTTGCGTGCCTGCCTTGCATAAATGATATTTGTGCAGTTTCTATATTGTTGGGGTACAAACTTTGTTGCGTTTTAATCTTTCCTCTCCTCTTATTTATCGTTTTCGAGTGCCAGGGTATGGTTCTTTGTATGTGTGATTTTCTGCTCTATTTTAGTTTTATTCTGATGATGATAGCCACCCCTTTTTTATCACTTCAATAAAAAAAAAACCTGGCTCTTTTGGCTTTATTTTATTAGTTTTATAAGCCTAAATTCCCTGTTTTTGAAGATATTTTCTTTATAAATACCTTGTGTTAACTTCCAATCGATTTTCCTGTTTCTGAATCAAGCACTGGCTGACAGGTTGCAGATGTTTGTGGCCTCAGACTGTTCCAAACTGGTCAGTGAGTTCTAAAGCAGTTGACACCCTCAAACGCCTGACTCCACATGCAATCATTAGTTATATTTCAGAAATTCAGAAATGTTAATTACGAGAATCATCTTCAGTGACTTGTTAATGTCTGAGACCTGCTTAATGTGCTGTTACCTTTTATTCAGTAAGGTGTAGGAATGAATCTGAGACCTGCGTAAGTTTCTATGGGGCTTTGGCAACTGTTCGTTGTTTCACTGATGCCAGTTGTGAAGGTGCTCCTGATTACTACATTAGGTGTATTTCTTGCAACTGAGCGCATGGATATTTTGGGGACGGATGCGCGGAAGCATCTGAATAGTGTAAGTACCAATATTTTTCCAAAGGGATTTTAGAATAGATGATAAATTTAACAAAAGAACTTGGTCAGAAGGATCACTAAGATGTCCGCCAATGTATACTAGACAATTTATTTGGGGGATGACAGATTTTCGTATAGTTTTAAATGTACAGCTGATTATTTAGTATAATGGTCCATTCTTTTTTGAACTTCTATTATAACATCACCCTTTGAAGAATGAAAACCTGTATATATATTTCGATAAAAAGTGGGAAAAATTGCAGATAAATTGTTTATCAGTTGCTTTTCTCCTTTCAATGCTGCTCTAGTTGTCCTGCGTCGAGTTCCCTATGAATAAATGTGGATTTTCTATTTCAATTCTTGTGCAGCTTGTGTATTATGTCTTGAATCCAGCACTTGTTGGTAGCAACTTGGCGAAATTCATAACATTGAAAAGCATAGTTATGCTGTGAGTTAATTTCTCTAATCGACTTTTCTGCTGCTGTTTTCTTTCAATGTGGTTTTTTTTCTGCTAGTTTATTACAATCAACGTTGGTTGAATTGTTATGTAGGTGGTTCATGCCACTCAATATTTTTATCACCTTTATCGCTGGCTCAGCGCTTGGATGGCTACTAATAAAAATTACAAAAGCTCCTAATCACCTGCGGGGCCTCATCTTGGGCTGTTGTGCTGCTGGTGGGTTTCATTATTTCTGGTTGAAGGAAGATATACGCACAGCTTTTGAGTGCTCCTTGCTGATTTATAAATTTTCAGAAAATATTAGTTGATTAACCGAAGTCTTCATGAAATAAGAGAGAAGGTCTGAGCATTTTAATTCACTGGCATCGGTATCAATAGTAAATCAGTTTCTGATGATGTGCCCTTTTACTGATGATTGTGATTTGAAGTATAGGTTTTTACTTCTTTTACTTGCTTTCTAAGATCTCTTGTCGGATATTAATTCCATGTCCAGGAGGCCTCTGCTTTGTTAACTGATCATCATCCTTCAACTAAAAGAAACAAGTTTTTAAGATTTCTGCCGTTGATTCCTCTCCTTCTGTCTTTCCTGCCATCCAACCCATGCAGACCAACCGCCTTAGAAAAGAGGCTGATGTGCCATTTCCTGCAAGTAAATTAAGCAGAAATGAAAGCCTAGTAATTTTGCTATCGTTGGTCTGGTTACCATACGCTGTTATGAAACACTTTAGACACTCTGATCTAATTATATATTCCTGTCACACATCAATATTTGCTTTTTTTCCGCCAGCTATTTAGGCCCCTCTTGACAGTAATATCATGATTTGTTAGCGGCAGCATTACATTTGTCATGGCGAGTCAATCAATATTTGCTCTTTTTTTCCCCAGCTATTTAGGACCCTCTTGACAGTAATATCATGATTTGTTAGCGGCAGCATTACATTTGTCATGGCGAGTCAATCAATATTTGCTCTTTTTTTCCCCAGCTATTTAGGCCCCTCTTGACAGTAATATCATGATTTGTTAGCGGCAGCATTACATTTGTCATGGCGAGTCAATGTATTGAAGCTGTGGCACAAGCTTCATTACACTCGACCTTTTGTACCTGATTTCTAGTTTACATGGGCGGTTTAATGTGAGCAGGGAATCTGGGCAACATGCCTCTCATAATCATTCCAGCTGCCTGTGAAGAAAAAGACAATCCATTTGGCGACGCCAGCATCTGCAAAATGCATGGATTGGCATATGCGACGCTCTCTTTGGCAGTATGACAATGTTAATTACTTGAATTTAAATTTTTAGGTGCTCTAAGAAAGGCAGTATAATAGGTCTTGAATTGTTTAAAATTCTTTCCATTTTTTCTTGATTTTTCAGATTGGATCCATCTTGTTGTGGTCATATGTGTACAATATTTTGCGAATATATTCATGTACAGATTCTGATGAAACCAAACCGGATGCCTTGCCAGAGGGTCTAGAATCTGCCCTAGAAATAACACCAGGGCCCATGCTTTTCTTAAAAGAGCCCTCAATCGATGAGGGTATGGAGAACTTTGAGCTTGATCGTGCAGTGTCAAACGGGAAGGCCAAGGTTGCTTGAAAACATTTTAAATTCATTTCTTTCTGGACTCTCTTATCCTTTTCCATATACTGTTTGATGCTCATTATGAGCACCTGTTGAAGTTTTCACGATACTATTGGTTCCTCTTGTTTCCTTGAATAAAATGTTTTTGAGAGCAATCATCAACCTACCAATCAACATTTCATGACAGGTACCATTTCCAGAAAACATTAAGCGGGGATTTCAAAAGGTTCTGAAGAAACTCAACCTGAAGAGATTGCTTTCTCCTTCAATTAATGGAGCGGTACGCTAATGGCAAGTTCTTATTTTTTCTGTGATGGCCAAAGGGCATATTGATTCCTTATGGAAGTGTATAAAGCATCTATTACTCTTTTTTCTAGTTTGGGAAGTGTATAAAGCATCGACTCCTCTTTTTTCTAGTTTGGAGATCATATATAGCAAGAGAAGGCTCACATTTCAAATTTGCTCACGTTATATAGCATACTGAAATGATCATATACATATTAGAGATTGCACATTGCAGAAAGGCTTAAGCATCAAAATGATAGCTCATGAGCAAGAATATTCCTGCTGGGTAGCCGATGAGCTTCAGTGGATGAAAAAATACATCAGATGCACAACAGATGCATCCCATGCTTTCTTAAAGGATATAAATTCATGCTTCATATAGGATCAAGTCCACTTCTTCTGTAGTACTATTCCATTCCTTCCTTGAATTTTCTAGAACAAGCCGCTCCTTTATAAAGCATTATTTACAACAAGCCTGCTCTTCATACATGCCTCATTGATCTTTGAACCCTATCGAAATTTAATGGAGACATTGCCATGAAGCAGCCATTAGCAAGCAGCTTGCTGGTTTAAGCTGGATTGTTTTCCCTCTTCAGTTCTTGATCACATTTAAAGCATCTAATGCTGAATAGACTAAACAGGCTACTTTATGTTTCAGTATCGATGCGAGTATTGACCCCCCCCCCCTACTGCTTTATTTTTATAGATTGTTGGATTTATAGCCGGTACTATCCCTCCCTTCCGAAAATTGTTGATCGGTGACAGTGCTCCTCTTCGTGTGGTTGAAGACTCCGCATACTTTGTCGGGTCAGCATCCCTCTTTGATGATATATATGAACATTCCCGAGAAACCAAAAAAGCATTCAGCTACCTCACATGCTCCCCTAGAATTCCTTTCTGTTGTGTGTTTGCAGGGAGTCAGCCATTACAATCACCACTTTGATTGTAGGAGCAAATCTTCTGAAGGGTAATCGCGATCATTTTGATTTTTATCATGCTTATTTTCACTATCCTGCCCTTCTTCACTAGTTGAACTTGCCGAAGCATAGATACAATGATGACCAGAATGTGTTCTCAGGCTGCAGGGGGTCAAAGGTGCCGATCTCAGTGATTATTGGTATCGCGGCAGTCCGTTATATAATCTTGCCGATATTGGGAGTTGTTATCATTAAATGTGCAGTCCATTTGGGGGCGGTGAACTCAGATCCTCTGTACAAGTTTGTTCTGCTGCTTCAATTTGCACTGCCTCCAGCAATAAACATAGGTTTTTAACATTCATGCAAATTTCAACGGTGTCCTTATCTGGAAACAGATTGAATCGGTTCCTAACTAGAAATCGGTTTTTTCGCATGTTCTGTCCTGATTTGGCAGGCACGATGACCCAGTTGTTTGGAGCTGGCGAAGCCGAATACTCGGTCATCATGCTATGGACCTATGCCTTGGCCTCTGTTTCGGTGATGCTCTGGTCAGCATTCTTCATGTGGCTCGTCAAATAACTATCGCTTGCCCCTTGGATCGCTCCAACATCCTCAATCTAGGCAATGCCGTTATATCTTAGACCTTGGCATAGATATTTCATTAGTCTTGGCCAATACGAACGTAAATGAAGAAATTATGAGTTGCACAAGCAAAAGTGTGCATCACATAATATAAAATATAATGTAATATTACATTATATAAAGTATTGTTATATCTATTTACTTAGAAGCAAAGATATTTGAAATGCATAAGCATTATATGAATAAAGTTAAAACTCAATAAATAAAAGATAAAGGTAATGAGAAGAGATATTGGTGGAGAATGAGGCATATTTTGATAAATTTTGTTATTAAAATAATATTATCTATTAAGTTTTATTAACCTCATTAAAATAATATTGTTAATTATGAAAACAATTTTTAATAAAAATAATAAATATCATGTTAATAAATCTGAGAACATCTCATAACTTATAAGAAAAATCACATTGATTATTAATTATATACTTATAGAGTTACATACAAGAAATTGAGAAATATGGAAAGAAAGAATATCGTTGTATAAATACTTTAAAGTGTAAGGATGGCTTGCAATAATAACAAAAAAGATTAAAATATGATTTAAAATAGCGGATTATGTATTTATTAAATATATTTATAATACTAATGGACATCAATTTTTTATATACAAATTAAGTATTGAGGGCATTTCTCTCAATACATTAATAAAATCAAATATTTTAAAAGTTATAAAAAAGCACAAGAAAGCATACAACAACCCATAATCCACGATCATTAGTCACTATATTAACTGCGTTGACAAAGCAGCACAATAAAAATAAAAACATATAATTAAAAATATAAAATAGAATCACACATAAATCCTAATTACTACTTAAAATTTTCTTGTCGTGTAGTATGTATCTATAAGATATTTACAATTCCTTAAACTGAACTTAAAAATTTACCTGAATAATAAAAAAACTCAAAAATAAAAGAAAAGTAGTAAAAGTTCTAAAAAATAGGGAAAGTTGTTCTAAATAAAGAAAAAATAAATAATAAAAGACATGTAATTTAAATATAAAAAAATAATCATAGACTAATTAGAAAAATATAATAATTTCAAAAAATAACTTACTCGTTATTATTATCAAAAGACCTTTCCAATTTTTAATTATTTTAGGATTTTAATCTTATAAAAAATAGAATGTTTAGAATATCCTAGCAAATTCTAAATCAAATACAATGAATAGATTGAAAATTATGTCCAGTTGTGTATCATAGAAAAAAAAATCTTTTGTAATAGATAATAAAAGTATTTAAAAAGAGAAAGACTCATGGTGCAAGTCAATTTAATAAATAATAAACACATAATTTAACGTTATATATAAATTATGAACATAAAAGATATCTTTAATATATATATATATATAATCAATGATTTTCGTGATATAATTCTATATTTTTAAATTACATATATTATTAATATTTAAATTTGGTTTTCAAAGTTGCGATTATTTGGATACGTGAGATTTTTTCTCCAATTTACCCAATCCTTTCCACTACACGTGATAATTATAGATGCATCTAATTGGTTATAGACATAGTTGTGGGATTTGCCTAAAAAAGGTAATACATTATTTTAGCTAAAATAATATTCTTAAATTTCTTATAGTTAATCTTTTCAAGTTTGTCGGATTAATCAGATTATTTAAATTAACTAAGTTAATATTTTCTTTTATTTAATTTAAAATTCAGTCTCAATCAAATCTGATTCATGAATTTTTTTAGTCAATTTAATAACTATTATTAGAATGCAATTACATGAAAAGGTCCGTCGTGACTATTGTCGTTCTAGATTCAGAGGCTGGCAACGGGCCATCAGTTCGGAAAACGGGCTGCGCAGGGAGGAAACCGGTGTTTCAAATTCCCCGGTTGCCGGCAGCAGAGCCCGCAGACAACGGGTGGTCCGGTCACGTCTTCCAATTTATCAGTCGGACCCATGCCCAAGTCCATGATTATAGAATCACAATTCATAAGCACACAGACGTCCATATCCCCAAGTGATTGACACTATACATTCTACAAATTTAATCAAATAATATGGTGGCTATAATTAATAAATATCATGGAACAAAGCTTCATTAGCTTAATTTACTACTAAATTACTGATGCCCCATGTGATCGATGCACCTGAAGCATGAAGATGAGCTTGCGGTGGCCTCATTTTGTCATGGCAGGGTAGTTCCAGGGAATAGAAGGAACCCTAATTGTGCTTACTGCAGCAGCCACATGTAAAAGGTTGACCAGAGGGTAAGAGACAGTGCTGATAAAGCATAGCTCCACAGCATAATGACTGAACATTCACCTTCACCGGCCTCGAAAAGCTGTGCAATCACCCCTGTCAAATTAACAGCAAATAACAAACAGATTAGCAAGCTAAGTACTCGTTAGGTTATTTTTCACTGGTCTTGTACCTAGCTCGACGATACTTCTTACCGTCAAATCGGAAAAATAAAACATTAGTTCCAAGTTTTAATCAAGTTGCCATACCTACTGTCATTGCAGGTGGAAGTGCATATTGAAGCAGAAGGATAAACTGATACAAGGAGTCTGATTCAACCATGCCGAGATGATGTGCCGCTTTGACAATACCGATGCCAATAATTGGCAAGAAAATGTTTCGCACAGATACAATCCCCGCAATGACTGATACACTTACTCCTGTTTTTCTTAAACCTGAAAGAGTTTGGAGTTGGTGATTAGAAATCTTGAGGGTGTAAATTTGATTCTTCAGCAACTAGAGGCAGGATGCGTGGAAAGGAAATTAAGCAAGAGTTGATCTAGGTAGATTCAGGAAATTACCTCTGAGAAGGTTAGATCCTACTATCAGTGTCATGCATGGAATTGTTGCCTCTCTGCAGGTCAGAAAATTGTATAAACAAGATCAACAACAATGTTGCTGCAAGTTCCTAAATAAAGAAGAAAGTTACATTTTGGGTTATCTGACACAGGACGTGTATGGGCAAATCTAATTGCAAGAAGAAGTGTGGACGAAAGTATTTTGATGAAAACAGGGATAACTTTTAATCCGGCTGTTGAATTAGACTAAAATTTGACCACCCAGGCTAGTCCTATAATGGTCAGCTGTAAAGATAGACTTGCCATCATCAAAAGCCAGACAAAGTCCATAATTGATTTATTACCCCAGCAAAGATGCAGAACTATCAATCACTCGAAGAGGAGCACTATCCCCGATCATCAGTATTCGGATTGGAGAGACTGTGCCAATTATAAACCCACAAATCTGAAGGAAATTAAGGAAAACAAAGCAAATTAGTGACATGTACATTGGTAGATTAGGCACTGACCAACTCGAAAAAATTACTCTTCTGGTTTTCCTTGTTTTCTGCATTTATCATTAAGACTTGTATGGTTTGTCATTATCTCTATCAAAGAATAATATTGAAGATTAGAGAGAGAAAAAATTATCATTAAATTTTTAGCCTACCGCTGCAATTGTTGCCGGTGCGAACACCATCTTCATGTTGATCTTTGCTGTAAATTTCTTAACAGAACGAAAAATCTTCTCCATAACTGTCAACTATCATCAAAAGAATTTAATTAGCAAGGTTACGCCATCCAATATCTGCAGAGGAAGAGCTACATTTTGCATTAAAAAAAAAAAAAACAGATGCTAGCATTTGTAATAATAAACTAAGGCCAAGGAAATCTTACTTTTTCCCTAGAAATAGTTAGAGGAAGTTCATCTTCCTTCGAACAGCCACTGGGGCCAGAGTTTTTTCTTGAAAGAAGTAATGCTTTATAACTTTCAGAATCTGATATGGGTTGATTTGTATCAGTAACTTCAGCACTCTTTTCTGAATATATCCTCATGATAATATACACATAGGTCCATATATAAATAGCTCCAACCTGCATCATCGGATTAAATAGTAGCATAAAAAAATGAAAGTAATTCCTTCCATACCAACACTGAAAAGAATACTAGAATGGCAGATCTTACCGCCATGGAAAGAGAAGCATAAGTTGTTCCATTAGTGGAGCAGATAGTTGAATCTCCAAATGGGCTATTTGACTCCATGCAGACTGCAGGAACAAGAATCAGAAGCAAATTCCCCAGATTCCCAGCAGAACAGCAACCAATGACAAGGCCTTGGAGGTGCGGCGGAGTTTTTGTGATTTTAATGAGAATCCAAGCCAGTATAGAGCCGATTATGAATGTCAGGAGGATATTTACTGGCATAAACCATCTACACCATCACCACAACAATTTTTTTTGTGCCAAGAGTTAGTTTCAAGATTGCCTTACGAGTGAAAATTGGTGCGAACTGTATCACTCACAAGGTACTCAAACTTTGGAAAGTAATGGTCTCTCCAAGCTGGCTAACCACGAGCGCTGGACTGAACAGATAGAATACAAGCTGCAAATTTCCTTTTTGATGAGATGGAAGGCAACAAGAAGTAAATGTAAAGAACAGAATCATGTAAGTACACATATATATATATATTGGACTCACATTATTCATGTAGTGTCTTGCATTCGCTCCCAGGACATCTATGCGATCGAGCGCTAAGAACAAGCCAAGTCCAGTAATCAAGAGTACTTTCAGAACTGGCATTAATGCCACAACAAAGAGATCAAGAAATCCCATTACACACAACTTCTCTGCAAAACTTGCAAGTTGATCTCTTGACACTCCTATGGAAAAGAAAGGGAAGTTCTTTCAACAGGTAACAGAGCGTTTCCTAAGAACGTAGGAGTGAAAACTATGGAATCAAGTCTAATGGAAAGAGAAAGGTACAAGTGTACCTCTTTCGAGAAGTTTGGATGGTCCTTGGCAAGCTAAGCTTCTGTTGATACTTTGGAGGCAAGAATTACAGAAACTGCTTGTTTTTTACAGGCATTAGCTAATGGAGTTCTGATCATTCAAATAGGAAATACCACCTGAATCCTGTTCATGATATTCTACGTAAGAAATATTTATTTTGAAAAATAAAAAAGCCCCTACGGGCCACTTAATCAAGAGCTCTTCCTCTCTTTGTCTTCGTTGGCTGAAAGCATTATATCTTCACACGTGAAAATGTCGGAATCTTTTTGTAGATGAAGCTAGCTGGTAGTGTTTTTTTTTTTTTGTTCATCTGTAAAATATCTGTACTATTTAATTGATTCATTTTTTATTGCTTTTTCTTTATTTTTCTTATTTTCTAGTTTACTTATTTATTTATTTATTTAAGAAGTTGTAGTGAGACAAACTATTTGAAAAAAATTAATAATAAAATTTTAAATTATAATATGTGGCGTGATTTTATTGGATGGAATTTTACAATATTCGCTCTTATTGCCTTTTTTGTATTATTTTCGTCAAATATCAAAACAGTACTAGAACAGGTGATATTTTGAAAATTATTGTGCATCTCAATCCACACTCAATAATGTGACAGCTGGTTGGTTTGGCTCTTGAAAGCGTGTTTACATTATTAAAAAATATATAAAAGTAAGATGAACACTGTTTAAATCATTAAATAATCTTTTTATTTTTAACAATAATACATCAAAATCATCTAAAAAAATTAATAACTATCTAAATTAAAAAAAATTATAAAAAAATATTTGTGTTATTAATTTTATTTGGTAATGTATTTTATATTAAAATAATATTTTTTTTATTTTTAAAATCTACATATTAAAATAATTTAAAATACCAAAAAAATTAAAATTTGTATAAACACGAGTAACACGTGGTTGCCGAACGTTACCTTAGGGATTAAGAATTAAATTACAGAAATTTTATGCAATGATTACCATTAAGTCAACTTTGATTAATTAAAAAGTCGAGACTTGTGTTTCGCGGGACACCACGCTGGGCCAGCACACCTCACTGTCACCACGGCTGGCTTCACACCTCTAATTGAGATTAAGGGGTTTGTTGCTGTAGTATTAGGTTTCAATTATTGGTTATTTACATGATATGATAATCGTGAGATTTTATATATAATTATTAATTTTAGAACTTGTGAGATTAATCATGATGTATCCAAATTGATCCGGACATCTACATTAATTTAAAAAATAAAAAAAAGTTAAAATTATCTAGATTGATATAAATAAATAAAGACTCGTTAAAATTTAAAATAAAATTAGTTAAAATTTATTTTTTATATTTTTATATTGTGAACTGATATCAAGATAAATTTTAAAAAATAAAAAATATTATTTTAATATATTTCTAAATAAAAATTATTTACCATCCATTTAATTTATTTAATTTGATGCTAACAATTACAGGGTTCCATCGCCTTCCTCGTTTTTCATGTGTTTCTTTGAATGGAACTCGTGTTCAAGATCAAATAATTTATTCTCTAATCAAAGTTTCTCGGCCAACCATAAATAATTCAAGAAAAAATAGATTGGCTTCTAGAAATTTTATTTTATTTTATTTTATTGCTAGCTGGTAGACTGATTAAATTTTATTTTTGCCTTGGAAATTGGGTTATTTAGGTTTCAAGAAAGAATGTTTTAGGTGTTTTTGGATTCAAAACATGGAACTTTCACCTTCCAGTTGCTGATCATAATTTATATCAATATATTGGCAAATTATCTACTCAAGCGCTTCTTAATTTTAAAGTTTTATTTTTTTAAATCTTTCTACTTTAATTTTTTTATCGATTTTAATTTTTTAAATTGTTTGTTTTATATGTAAACCATATTTAAAAAAAAAGGTGAATTTTAAATTTCTATATTTATTTTTAATATAAGTCATGTATTCAGTGCCAGTTGGAGTTTTTAATTTAAGAGATTCAATGTCATCGTTTTAAAAGGACTCTATTTGATCATATTTTAATAGTTTAGGGACTGAAAAGAAAAATCTTGATAGCAGGGGTAATCAACGGAGTAACAATATTGACATAAGATTGAAACTTCAAGAAAAATGTTGGCGCAATCGAAAATTTAAAAGGAGAAATTGGATTCGCTCCCAACTTTGTGTTTCAGATGATTTATTTTTAATTTTTATTTTTAATATTAAATTAGTTTTTATTTTTATTATACAATTAAAATAAAAAATATTATTAAACTTATTACACTCCACTCCACTCCACGTGAGTTTAATAAATAATTATAACTGTTTTAATATTTCATCATTTTAATATATTTTTTTAAATATCAACTAGTTATTTTTTTAAATTCAAATTATTTTTTATTAATAATTTATATTATTTTTAAACTTGTATATCTGGTTTTTTAATCATTTTTTTTCTAATTTTTTTATTTTATATTTAAATCTACAACATACCGCAATCATCATGTACAAATAATTTTTTTATTATTTGATTTAAAATCTTAATTTGTTAAGTATTTTTAAAATTAACACACTGAACTAAATTTAATAATGATTTATTTTTTAATTTTTATTTTTAATATTGAATTAATTTTTATTTTTAATATTAAATTAATTTTTATTTTTATCATATAATTAAAATAAAAAAAATATTATTAAACTTGCTAGACTTCAAGTGAGTTTAATATTAGAACTATTTTAATATATCATCAACTTAATATATTTTTTAAAATTTAAATTATTTTTTATTAATAATTTATATTGTTTTTAAACTTATATATTCGGCTATTTTATCATTTTTTGTTTTTTATTTTTTATTTTATATTTAAATCTATTACCTTGACCGAGTCATATAAAATAATTTTTTTATTATTCGATTAAAAATCCTAATTTGTTAAGAATTTTTAAGTTTAACACACTAGACTAAATTTAATAATGATACCAAAGAGTTATACTTAGCTTGTGTATTCGTTCGAAGGTACTCTTGGATTTGT
Organism: Populus ilicifolia; assembly: GCA_015708895.1. Lineage (NCBI taxonomy): Eukaryota > Viridiplantae > Streptophyta > Magnoliopsida > Malpighiales > Salicaceae > Populus > Populus ilicifolia. The sequence continues at coordinate 3,608,774 of SRLM01000153.1, read as the reverse complement.
ATATCTGCTAACAATATTTTTGCCAGTATTTTAAACTATAACCTCATATTAAGTGTACCTTTTTCTTCTTTCACGTCTACTCTAATGATTACTCAGAATTTCAAAAAAAAAAATATAGCTCAACTTAGAATACATTTGTTTTTGCATTAAAAAGTATTTTAAAAAAATTTAATTATTTCTTAAAATTAATTATTTTTTATAGTTTTTAGTATGTGTTGATATTAAAAATAAATTTAAAAAATAATTAAATTATTTTAATTCATTTCTAAAAACCTACTTTAAAAGCAATTACTATTGTGAATAGCACAAAAATCTAAAATAAGACGTCAAGAATTTTTAAATTTAAATAGTTATATCTAGTTTAATAATAATATTAAAATAAGAGGAAATATATATATACACACACACATTAAATAACTGATGGCGAAGGTGTCCTCGATTCTCCATTTGGCAATAGACAACGCCACAAATTACGCCCAGAGCCTCATGTAAAAGGACAAAGCATAACAGCACAGCACTATGACAGAACATTCCGTCCCACCAGCCCCGGAAAGCTGCGCATCGGCCCCAGCCGAGTCGATGAAAAGAGCAAATATTTTACAAAATGATTTACCAGAAGCGATTCAATTTAAGCTTTTATCGGGGCCTAGACAGCCCAGACCAGACTGTACTCTTCTACGCCGGACCTATACGTTTCACGCAACGTAATGCCTTCCACGTGAGGCAGGCTCTAGCCCAGCATTTCTCTTTTTCGCAAACTTCTGTGCCTGCTGCAAACTTTACAGCCTCCGGGAAACTGTAGCAGAGATTTGCTAGCCCTGAGGAAGCATTTTAGCTTCCTTTAGCAGCACCTGTAGTGGCCCTATACTTCCTTTAGCATTTTAGAGTTGTTCTCTAATATTTTGAAATTTCACTTTTAGTCCTTATTTTTTTAATTTTTAGTTTTTTTCCTAGCTTTTTTGTAAAATTCTGATTTGTTTTTAATTACATAATTTGATCCAGTTTGTGATATTTTTTTTTTAATGTGGTCCTTATTTTCTTAATTTTTTCTATTCTTGTGTTCTTTTGTTAAATATATTTTTCTTTTCAATTTCATCATTTAGTCTAAAATTTATTTTTATTTTTGATTCTTATTTTTTTGGGTTCTCTTATTTTTTTGCCTTTTCTTTTCAATTTCACTATTTTTATCCTAATGGTTTTTATGTTATTTTTTGTTTTAAATTCAAGCGCTTGAAAAGTTAATACTAGTTAAATTTTTTTATGTATTTTCTTTTCAGCTTTTATTGTTAAATAATATAATTTTTTATTCTTTTTATAAAGAGCAACCATCTATTTATTAGATTGGCTCAATTCATATTACCTTAATATATATTTGTCATGTTAATTTGGGTTGAATAAGGTTATTTTTTAACTATTTTTATTTTATGTTTTTAATAATTTTTTGATTTTTTTTAAAAAAATAATTGGTCCACGTGATTTCGTTATTTATTTTTAAACCATCTTATTTTACTCAATTGGGTCTATAGCATAATTCACTGACTTTTCTTCTTGTTTTAAAACATATTTACAACATCTGAAAATCATTTTTTACATGCAAAAAAAAAAATTACCCCCGCAGCATATAGTCGTTCATGACCATTTCAATACATATTCAATAATGGTCAAGTCCATTATTTCTTTTGGATAAACTATTAAGAAACAAAATTGAGATTACTAATATAAAAAATTCAACCAACATGATGAGCCAGCCTAAAGCCCAATTACTATGGGGCTATAATTTTTGAATTTTAAAAAACAAAAAATAAAAAGAATAATTCAATTAAAAACTGTAGTTGACATAATCTTCTAAGTTTAGCAAGTAAAACTTAGTTAAAAAGCCTATTAATTTATTAACAATCTTTCAATGAATATTGCTTTGACTTATTTTTTTTAAATAAATAAATTCAATCATTACTATGAACTCGTGACTCAAATCCAACCTTCATCCCTAAATATAGTTTAATAGCTGTGGTTGAGAGGCACACCCACTGCTGTTCTGGGCCAATTTTGAGATCCAAATGACTGGAATCAAACAAAAATCCAACATCATATTTTAGAAGGAATCTCGAAAAACATTAACAAACGTACACGTGTGGTATTATCTGTTTAAGGTAACTCGGGATGTCCCATTCTGTTCTGTTCTGTTCTGTCGAAAAACAAAACAAACCCGAGAGAGACAAAGCAAAGGGAGATATTTTTTTTATTAAAGAGAGGGGGAGAGAGTGCTCATAACATTAAATAGCTTGCCAAAAAACGCACAGATATTGCAGTGTCAGCAGCTAAGGCTAAATAGAGCATTCAAGATTTAGGGTTTTCTCCTTTTGTTATGTATGTTTCATTGCTATTTAAGCCTATAAGAATCACTAGACAGCAAATTTCACCTCCTCCTGGCCTTGTTGCTCAACCATTCCTTTCCTTTGCATTGCAGGTAAGTTTCTCTCTCCCTTTTTTTTTTTTTAATGTTTTTGCCTTTTTGTGGTTAAAGGTTTTTTTCTTAAAGTTGTAGTGTAATGACACTAAAAAGAAAATTAGGTTTAGCAACCCTTAGCTGTAATATAACAATTTCATTTTTTATTTTTATTTTTGTTTTTGTCATGCATGTGTGTTTGTGCATGTGGTTGTGGTTGTTAAGAGGAGAACAAATGGAAAAGGAGAAAATTAGGGTTCGAACTTTGAATGAACGAGGAAAATGGAGGTTAGGGTGTGTAAAATTTGTGATTATGAGTGATAAGCGCCACTCTTGCTCCTTTAATCGTGGTTTTGAACTTGTTTTGCTCTTTGCAAAGGTGGGGGTCTTTATGTTAGGATTTTTTATTGGGAAAATGAGCTTTATGTTTTTTGTTTCTTTATGTGTTGTGTGTAGAATTAGAGATGAGTAATACCAAGGAAAATGAGGATGGATCAGCGCATCAGGCGCCTAGTACTTTAGAGACAGAGCAGCTGATTAACGCACAGGTTCCTGTTGAAAAAGCTGATAATTCTCCTCCTTCTCCTAACCGTGATACTGTGGAAGTTGATGTGCCAGACCCTGTGGATAATGGGAATCCTTCATCTCAGGCTGAGGCAGCTGCTGATAGGAGCACTGGGGAGTTGAATTCCATCCCACAGCAACCCCATCAAGATTCTGCTCCCCCATCTCCATCAGACGATGAAAAAAGTTTAGTCACACCTGAAATTGAATCCATGGAAGATGTCAAAGCCAATGGAAATAGTGATTTGAAACCTGAAACGTGTGCTGGCAATGGAATTGCTATTTCAAGTAGTCATATTGAAACTGCTAAACCCACTGTAGATACTGAAAACAAACCCTCAGACATATCACAGGATACATCTGGTGGTGATCCTGGGGCAGTTCCTAAAGAGAGCAACGAACCTGCTGCACCTCAGGCAGGATTTTCAGACGTTGAAGATAAAGTTGATGACAAGAGAGAATCAGATGATATAGATACATCACCAAAAACTAATGGAAAATTAACACCAAGGCGTTCGTTTCTTTTGGATGAAAACATTGCTGGTAGTGTAACAGGGACAGAAGAGGAACAAAAGGATTTTCTGAGCGAGCTTCATAGTTTCTTTAGTGAGAAGGGCATGGAGTTCAAACCTCCCAAGTTCTACGGAGATCTCTTAAACTGTCTTAAGTAAGTTTCTAATGACTAGCGAATTTCATGTTGTTCTTCTGAGATTATTGTCATTTTTGGAGATACATTTTCTAATACGTACCCTCATATGGTGAAAAGGCTATGGAGATCTGTGATGAGATTGGGTGGCTATGACAAGGTACTTATCCTCTTACCCATGATTCAAAACCATTCCCTTTTAAGCGTGCATCTTAAATTAATTTCTTTGTTAGTTATTATTCGTGCTTGGTGTTTATTTGTAAATTTAATAAACTTGATTATATTAGAGCTAGGGCAAAGCATAATAACCCACACAAGCATGCAAATGCATTCAAGTGATTTTGAATACACAATTTGGAAGTTATTTACATGGAAGTGGAGGCCTTCTATTTAATGTCACATAGACAGAAAATTTTAAAAGCTGTTGTTAAATACTTGTGAATCTTAAAGGTGAATGGTGCTTTTCATTCTCATGTTTTATCAAATTATCTTGATTGTAGATTTTGCTGGGGCTGGTCATGCAATTTGAGCTGATTTCTGTTGCTATAATTGCTGGAGATTGTTTCCCAGACACCCTTTATTTTTCTGGGAGTCTGTTTCTAATTATCATATATTTGGCTTCTTTCTGATTGACAGGTGACCTCATGTAAGCTGTGGAGGCAAGTAGGAGAGTCCTTTAACCCCCCAAAGTAAGGAGCATCACACACACACACACACTTGTTCAATGTGTTACTGAATACTGATTGTTCCAAGATCAACCAGTTCATGTTTTTAAACTCCAGAGTATCTTGCATATATTTTCTAGCAGGTTTCTTAAACTAGCATGTGGAGAAAAGTTAAAAAAAAAAAAAAGATTTGAAAAGCATTGCATTATGCACAACCGCAGGTGATCGTAAGGAAACTATCCAAATCCATGAAACTGTTACTTGGGTTTGAAAATTAACATTTATGGAACTATTAGACACCATTACAGATTACTTGCTGCTTCCTGACCAACATTTACCATTATTGTCAAGGTTTAAGAAAGAAATATATTTGGATAAGATTATTAGAAGATCAACAACATTGTATACCCATTTCTTTTGTTAAGGAAAGCCAATTTAAGTTCATTATAATTAGTAAACAATGATAATTGGATATAACTGTCATCATTGCCCAGCAAGATTATCAATGGAAGGGGAGAATCTAAGACATAAGAAGTGAGCCTTTTGGGGAACAGATTAATGATGGTGGGACACAAAAACAGAAAAGAGCCAGAAGAAGCATCTGTATAACCAAACACATTGGCTCATCTCTTAGATGCAAAACACTTCACTTAAAATTGCATAAGTTTTTGACTCATCATGGAAACTCCAGAAATCTGGAAACTGAGATTGGTTTTCTTAGTATTGATTTATATGATGTATATTGGTTCTTTAAGACTTGCAATTAACTGTCGAATGGCACATCCACATGTTTACCATGTTACCTTTGTTTCCAGATCAAATGGCCCCTACATTATTTGCCTATATTTTAATGTTGTTCCCCCCTTTCCACTGCCTTTGCAGGACATGCACTACAGTTTCATGGACATTTCGAGGGTTTTATGAGAAGGTGACTATATGCTGATAACATGTGCATATACTACATTACCCTTTGCATTCTATTTCCTTAATTGCTAATTAGTGGATAGTTTGAACTTTCCATGGATGTGCATATAAATTATAAACATAACTATATGTACATGTTTATGGTCTTGGTATATTGATCGTGGGGAATGGCGCAGAAGGATCCATATAACTGGCCCCAACTAGTTTTGGATCGAGGCTTGGTTGTTGTTGTTGTTGTTGTTGTATAATGTTTGTAGTTTATATTATCACTTAAGTTTCTGTTCACTGAGTTGTTGTTTTCTCTCTCTGTTTTTTTTTTTTTTAACTGTGATATTTATAATGCAATGGGATATCTAGATGTTTAAACTGGGTTCAAAATACTGTCCTTTAAAATATGAATGTAAAATACTGTAAGGGATTATTTTTATTATAAGTTCTATTAATGAGGAAATGAGAGTAGAGATGGAATATGTGTGCGGATAGAAGGGAAAATATTGCCAAAATAGGGGAGAGCAGTTGGGGAGAGGAAACAGAGAAGAGATGAAAACATCTTGGTTTACAACAAGAAATGGAAAAACATAGATAAATAAAGTAAAAAGGTGGTATTTACACAAAATCAGGCAGAGAAGGAATGATTAAAAAGCTAACTTGAAAAGCATTAGGGAAATTGATTTGTCTGGATAACTTAGCAAATTGATTTCCATTTAGCTTGATGATTAATTTAAGCCTGTCTAGATAATTGAAATTTTTGTAACAACATGCGAACATGGTAGAGGCAATATGTAACAGGAGGCTACTTCTTATTTTCTTTTTTTAATTGTATAAGAATAAGCAATGTCATTATTTTGGTTCCTAAGTGCATGAAATACAGATGTATTACTGGAATCAAGGCACACCAGATTGATAGTTTTCTCAAGTAGATTGACTTACCTGCTATTATAACTTGAACTTGTTTCAAAATACTGAAACATGGCATCTCGGTTTTCTCTGTCCTTTGGTTATCCTTCTCTGGCTACAAATTTTGCTATTATTTTGTATTTTGTTTGCTTATCTAGTGAAAGTTCTGTTTAAAATTATGACTTATACATCTATGTGTTTCATCAGGTACTCCTTGATTATGAAAGACACATAACAAATGCTGATGCCGGTGAGCTTAGCATCCCCATTGCTTCCAAGTCTGAGCCCAAGCTGCCAAAACCACCAAAGCTGCCCAAGTCAGAGCCTAAGCATGTTGACAATAAGGTAAATTTCAAACTTCCTTGTGGGACTGTATTTTTCAATATAGATCATAACTTTATGATACCTCTTGTTTACTGTTTGGTGGTAATATTTTTTAATATACCATGTAAAACTGGTTGGCGTATTGAAGACAAGTGTTTATAATGTATCAAGGTGTGCGCAGAAATGTTTTTGGTGTTTTTTTTTTTTTGATGAAGTAAGAAATTCTCATGAAAGAAAAGAATAAGGGTGAGTACAGAGGAAAGATGATGCATTATCCAAATGAAAAAAAGGATCGAAGAGCTAACAAAACTCAGCACATTATGGTTTTTCAGTTTCTTTGTATATTAGCTAGACAAGTTCCTTAAAGACCTCATGAGCTGAAGATCATATTGGAGCTAAAAAACATTTGATCGCACAAAAGCTTCTTTGATAGGTTGTGGTTGCTAAATATTTTAGCATTCTTCTCCTTATAACACATGCCACATAGCATAATTCCAGAGCATGTTGTAGTTTTTTGCTCTTCCCAAAGCTTTTCAGAAACAGCATAAAGTGTTTGTGGTTGTATGATTTCCAATTTTTCTAGCTTGAATTGATTTTCCTTTGGTCAGTGTTCAGACTAACTGAACCAACCTTCTGAAATTATTTATGTTGAAGTGACTTGGACTAAATTTTACTGGAGGCTGATCATTCTGAGAATTTGTGGTTTCGATTTATTTTTTCAGTGGACCATTAAACACAAATTCCAGGTATTTGTGGAATCAGATGGTGTACATAATCTACATCTGGCATAATAATTCATAACTTTTTGTGAATATGAATTCTTTTCCGGGCTGACATCATGGTACCATAGATGCCATGCCTTTTTTTTTATGTTACTAAAATGTAAGAATGGTAATAATAATTATTTATATACAGTTCAGCTGAGTTTAGGCCAGAGAAAGCCACCCTTTCTCAAAACAGATTAGCCCGGACCATTCACCATTGAAACTTCATTTTATTGATGATACCACCAATAACTAAGTATGTTATTGATACACAATTCAGCTGCTGAGTATACGCTGGACAAAAACTCAACCCTTTCTGATAAAGGATTAACCTGGACCCTTTACCATTGAAAATTCATTTAAAGGAAATGCCATCAAGAGAGATTGGATTGCTTCTGACTTTTTTGTTTTGTTTTATTGTTTTTATCATTCTACCACAAACACAAATGCCTGCTAATCCTGTGCCCCAAGTTTACTTAAGATGTCATTCTTGTTGTGAAAATGCCTGGCTTGGAGATTGACTCAATATGTACCTAAGGATCTTTTGCTCATTTAGCATGATATTTTCTTTCTTCTTTTCTCACCTTAGGCATTGAGTATCCTCTTCTTTTCATTGTTGTCCCTGTGCCTACATTGTCTTTACTTGCTGGTGATATTCAGGCATCAGGATCGGGTAGAACTCGTAGGGATGCTGCAGCACGTGCAATGCAGGGTTGGCACGCACTCCGTTTTCTTGGTAACGGAGAAGTTAGTAGCCCTATTGTTAAGGTCTGTTGAAATCATGTCAAACATTTTTCTGTTTCATTTATGTAGGATTTTCGTGCAACCATTGTTTACAGTGATGTATCTGTATTTTATAGGACAAGAATACTATACCCGCGCAAAAGCGTGAAAAGGAGCTAAAAAACCTTGGTGAGTAGCAGGTTTATCAATTTCACAATTTGTTACTTCCTAATATGCTGGTAGCTTACAACAATTTTTAAATCTGGACCTTTTGGCTCAGGTTTACTGAAACGTAAGAAACCATCGTATGTGGAACATGCTGTCAAATCTCCACGCTCCAAAAGTGCACGGTTAAGATTCTAGTTACCCAGTTTGTTAGATTTACTCAATGTTATCAAATATCTGTGTTCATGAGAAATACACACTGACATTGATTTGATTGACGTGGAATTTTTTTAATAGATTGGATGTGGAGGTGACTGATGTTGGAACCCCAGCTGATTGGGTGAAGATCAATGTACAGAAAACAGTAAGTTATTGCATGAGTCTTTTCCTCATTAGAGGGCGACACTGAGATCTGTACTATTTCTAATTTGGAACGATAATTATGTCTACAGGAAGATAGTTTTGAGGTGTATGCTTTAGTTCCAGGTCTCCTCCGTGAAGAGGCGAGTACCAAATTCTTGTTTGTCTTCATTTTTACATCAGTTCACATATAGTTCTCATTTTATCATGGAAAGTAATCTGATGTTGTTTATCAGCTGATTTAGAGATTCTTGCCCAACTAGAAAGCACCTCTTTGCCTTGCCTGGTAGCTTGATTATAATTAAGCAGAACGCAAAGTTGCCAAGGCCATTTCTACACTATTGGTGAACTGCTTTACATTATCTATAGATAGCGGGTGCCTAGTTTTTGTATACTGCCACCTTGATGAGCATGCTAACACAAGATTGCCTCTGAATCGATAAAGAGTCCAGCCTCACGTTATACTTATTTCAGAGATACAAGAATGCGTCTGCAAGATTGGACATGAAAAAAATATTTTTGTTATGACTTTCTGGTAGTGTTTTAGATGTCAATCCATTGCTTTCTAGTCGATATATATCACTTTTTTCTTGAAACTAGAAACACCAACATTTATGTAGATGATATCATGCGAGACATCAGTAAATGTGTTATGACCTTGTAATTTTGCAAAATCAGGTACGGGTTCAATCAGATCCAGCGGGGCGTGTGGTAATCAGTGGTGAACCAGAGCACGAGGATAATCCTTGGGGTGTCGCACCATTCAAAAAGGTACCTGTTCCTTTTCTGTTTTGCAATGCCTGTTATTTCCATGCTAGGGTAGATAGTAGATGATACAATCCTTGTAAGCATGTTTCATGGTTTTGCCTCTTGATGAATAGCAAATACTAGCTATTTAATGCGGGTTATAATTTTTTTTTTAAAAAATACCTGCTATGCAGGTTGCTTAGACTTGTTTTTTTTCAAGTGTAAATTGGAAAACTTATGCAAGAAAAATCAAGATATTCTATAACACAAAATGAGATGCACTTTTGATTGTGTTTGTGAAACTTATTTATTTAAATAAATAAAAGATAAATCTACATTCTAAAATATGCATGACTTAAAAGATAAATACAAATGAAACTAACTAAATAGACTCGTGCAATAAAAAATATTATGCAAAGCCGAACACAAGTGATATAATTTAAAAATGAATATTTTTTTATTTTAAAAAATAAACTTTATTTGTATCAAAAAGTTATAGATGAATTAGAATAGACTAATACATCGAAAAATGAAAGAGAGACAAAACAACTAGAAAAAACTTATATTCAAAGAAGGCATGAAAAAATCGTGATCTAGGTTATAAAACCCAGATAAACCCATTGAAAAAACTTGAAGATAATAACAAAACCAATTTAAAAAAATTAATGTAGAACAGTAAGATCTTACAAAGTTGAATCCTGAACAAATTGAATGTCAAAACATGAAACCAAGAAAAAAAATTAATTACTCAAAATGATTGAAAAAATGAGAGTGAGAGAAAACATTAATTAGAAGGATAGAAATTTTCAATTGGGATGGTTGAATTGAAAAATAGCTTAATAAAAGTACAAAAAAGAATTCAAAAGAATGAAGGTTAAATTGAAAAAAATAAAACAGAAAATTTGATGGAAAGAGAAAATTGAATTAAAATACACACACACAAAACTACAAAGGATAAAATTAGAAATTAAAAAAAATGAGGACTGAAATGAAAAACCGAACACATGAGAAATTGCAATTAAAGGACTACATTGAAAAGAATAAAAACTTCTATAAATGAAAAAGGAACTAAAAAAAAAATTAACAGAATGAGGAATTAAATTGAAAAGAAACAAAGAGGACATGTGGTGATAGAGAGAGAAAAGAAGGGGGGGAAATCAAATGATCACCGGCGGCAATTTAACCATTGTAAGTTGTGTCATTCACGACTCCAAATAAAAGAGGACACGACGGAAAGCTAGTTATATCTATCAGGTGGCGTCATAGGCTCGGACGCCACCCACACGCTGGGCCTTGTTGATCATGTTCCAGCAACTTTAAGCATTACGAAATTCAAAAAAAAACAAAAATGGTGAATGCTAAAATGTTCTCTGTGACCTCGACAATTACACAAAATACTATTATGAAAGTATAAAATTACCCCAAATGCTAAGCTTGTAAGCTTATATTTGATCTCATCTAAGGTTAAAAAAGTAATTGTCTTGTAAATTAAAAATTGAAAACTTTAACCACCCTTATCCAGCAGTGCAATAATTTTTTTAACTACGAGGCAAGTTTATATTTTTACCGTTAAGAAGCGTGCTAAGAAAGCTCTTGGTCAATATTTTTCTATTTTGTTGATTTTAAATGCAAAAGAGTATTTTTACTATGCAAATAAAAAGACATCAACACCCTCACCCAAGAGGGCACAAAGGTAATTTTATTATAGCCCAAGACACATTTTACCGTGATTTGGGCCACAGCGAAACACCCACCCACGCCATTTAGCGTTTTTTAGGTAATTTGATTGCGGAACTCATGTAAGGCTTGCTAGATTTTGCTATATTTCCTTGTGGAGTCACTAAGATCGGCATTGATTTCAGGTTGTCAGCTTACCCTCGAGGATTGATCCGCATCAGACAACAGCAGTGGTCACCCTGCATGGACAATTGTACGTCCGTGTCCCATTTGGGCAGCCAGACTAAGCAGTTGAAAAATGTCGTCCATGGCTGTTAATGACTCCCAGTTAGGGAAGTGAATTGCTGGAACTGAATGGATTTCAGTCATGGTTGTGATTGTCTTGTATTAGATTAGCAGAACCTTAACTGTGTTAACGCTATCAAGGTAGGAGGCTTGTCTTTTAATTCAACTCAGAGTTCTCAACGGCACTTGTTACATGTCTAGTCTCGGTTTTATCCAAATTAAACCTGCATATTGTCACAATGGTTCTACCTAGTTGCTCTCTGATCTCCTTTACCACGATCTTCCAAATTGGAATCTTGAATTATTTCTCCCCTGTGCTGATTCTTGATGACAGAATTAGGATTAATTATTAGTTGTTCTTTCAAAATCCCAGCTGAGAAATTTCATGCACCACGATTTTCCCTGAAAAATGGGGGGTATAAATTAAGCCCCAAGACTAATCCCTGACAACATCCTAGCTCTGAGGTTTCTAGCTGGCCAATCACCATGAAACCAAAATATGAACGCGATGCCAGGGGGAGAAGAAGCACCAATATGAACTTATTTCCCATCACGGTGTGATACTACACAGCAGAGCAGCTTACGATTCAAGGATCCATTGTTTTGTGAAACAATTGTTGCTGTTGCAATTTTTGAGAGAAACAGTCTCAAGGAAAAACAGCTCGGGAAAGAACAGAAGGGGTTGAAGATGGATTTCCGAGAGTCAGGCTGCACAAAATATGCCATTTCGCCATGGTAGTGTATGCATCACGGGGACATGGGTAAAAACAAGAAACAAACTAAAGTTACGCAACAACAAAAAATTGCACTATAACCAATCTGTGTGAGGTTACATACAATTTTATACATGCGTCAGGGGCATCACCATCCCCATGAACCAATATATTTTTTTTTTGGCACAATGAAGCAATAAATGATAAGACACACAACAAAATCATGGAGAAAAACATGTTGAACTTAAAAATATTCAGAATTCCTCCATTAGAAAAGGGTGACGACCTCTAAGTAGCAGTCACCATTGACGCCAAGTCCAATTCTTCATCAGAGTCAATCACATCTTCGTAATCATAATAAGCATTCACCTGCAATGAAGAGCGAATTTAGGACCTTGCTTAAGCAATGGGCAGCCTATTAAAGAGAATCAATCATTCTGCTAGTTTCTGGGACATTGGTGAAAATTCATACCGCTGGTCTCGGAGTAATTGCTTCAAAAGTGTGGAACTCCGGAACATCAAAATAAGGGGGTTTTAGGACAATATATGCTCCTTTATTGTTGAATCTATCCTCAGTTGCCTAAAAAACAAAATAATTTGTTAAAAAAATAATAAAATGCGGCAAAAGTAATGTTAAATTTTGCTTGGTCAATCAAATGATATCCATTGGTTTCATCTGGTCAAGTAATTCAACCTATGTAATCATATTTAATAACTAATTCAAGTTTTTTTTTTCTTGTCATCAACATCAAACAATGTTAAAAGCTATGGAGGGAATGTGTTTTATTTAAAGAAGAATTTGACTCTTCAGAAGCTCAAGCCAGATTGATCATCTAATGTAGATCACGTCATTTCAAGTATACCTCATATGATTTAACATGAAAACAGGGTCTAAAATATTGTCCAATATGCATAGTGTTTCACTATGACAGGATGTTAAATATATCAAAACCAGGAAATTAAGATGTCAAATTGGAAATCATATCTCCCAAGAAAACGTAGCTCACACTTTCTATGTGGAAGCCAAACAAGATCATATACAAAAGCTTAACATCTCCAAAAATGTTAATCAGCGCAAGGTTAAGATAACATCATGGAACCCACGCTCAGTTATTTGAAGCCAAAGGATGCAAAACTGTCTTTCCTAGATGAGAATAAAGATCTTGTATGAAATTCAGAAAGTATAGGAGAGAAGGATTGTAAAAAAAAACCTGAAATTGTGGATAGTCTGGAGCACTAAAGAGAGTAATCAGCTTTCCTGATGGTACAACATGGTCTATGGTGTACCCTACACCCATTCCTCCAAGACCCGGCCTTTTTTCCCTTGCATCAGGGCCTTCATGTGATCTGATGATTAGCTAAGGCAACACAACATGAACCATTAACTACAGTGTCAATTCTTGAATAGTAAAACATCATCTTAATAGCAGCATGAATTGCTGAAATAGTGAAAGGCATGACATAGATAAAAATGCAAGAACACATAATTTTTTTATTGTCCATAAATGCAGAAAACAGACCAATTCTTCTTAAATTTGTGAACATAAATTGTCAAAAGTGCTCAAAGTCCAAAGTAACTATTAATAAATTTCCGCTTCAATATGATGTCAAATTGGACCAGTATCATACTTGAAACACGTGAGTAAAAGAAAAGGAATCATCATATCAACATCACAAGAATAGAAAGTTTCTTATAGATCTGATTGGGGATAGGTCGTTTATTTTAAAATCTATGCTTGAAAAAATTAAAATTGAGCACTTGACAAGGTAGTAAGATTTCCCAACAACATTCCAATAATGACAATTTTCAATGCAATCACGTCAACTTAAATGAAAATTTGAGCTTGCACAACCTTTAGTTGGAACTTCTTTAAAAAGTCTTCAGTACAATCAGGTCCCCATAATAAACCAATGCCTCTCTCTGTATTTGGTGACAGTCCAGATTTCATTGTTGGATCTGACCATAAAACATCTCCAGGAATTAAGTTCAGACCTTCCCATGGAGGGTCAAGAACCGATCTCCGTGCTTTGGATAACTCCTCCAAAGAACCAAGACATAATGGTTTGGTTTCAGAATTTAAAGTTATTCTTCGATTCTTCTTTCCCTTTGATCTCTTCAATGGAGTGATGGACACACTACGGAAAAGTCCTCCATGAGCAGTATATACATGTCCAGCTATAATAGAGGCCAAGGGAAGGCCTTCAAAGCAGCCCAAACACTTCCGATAAACATGCTTACCTTTATCGCCATACTTTGCCAAAACTTCTTTCTCAAAACCATAAACAGATGTGCAATACTTGGATTCATGATTGCCACGGAGGAGATATACCCTTTGAGGCAAAAATACCTAAGCAAGATACAAATTCATAAACATTACTCAATTGACAAAAAAAATAAAAAGATTTGAGAGTTTTAAGTAAGAATTCATGATTTATATCCTAAAGAAAAGAGGGGGAAAAGAAATAACACATAAACATCCGTGCATGTAAACAGGATATTAATAAAGAGTGGAAAACATGGAGCTTGGACATCTAGCATGCTCAAAAGAATATAAATGAGGAGTACTAATTTTTAAAAGGTAAACTAAGCCTAGGTTAAACAAGGAAAGCATGGAACTTGGACATTTAGCAAACAATGAAGTAGTTATTTAACTGAAGCAAGAACCACCTCCCCGCCACATCTCTAGTACCTTAGCAATATGAAGTCAATTGAATTTTTACAACAAAATGTTGAATTTGGGTTCTAAAACTTTTTTTTTTTCCACTTTGTGCAAGTACGACAAAGAAAATGACAACAATAACAAACAAATCCACAATTCCATATAGCAAAACCCTCCCCGTCTAACAATTTCTTTTTATCAAAAGAGCATTTATCACCCCATATCAACCTTAAATTGTCTTAAGATTACACAAATAGTCCAGAAAGATTAGAAACTTGGTATTATAACTAAGGCTGGATGATATATTGGCTTACAGCTTAATAAGAAGTGGGCATGTGCACCACTAACAAAAAAGAAAGGAGGGCCATTTAATTTGAATCTAAAATACTTGGTTAAAATACGCCTAAAATAAAAGGAAATAAGAGTATCTTTAAGTAGGGATTTTCACACCCGTGCACTCTCTCACAGACACCACTGGCATTTTCTCTCTCCCTGAATCACTCCTCTTCACTCATTGAACCTGTTGATTGATCCCTCCCTCCACCATCTTCCTCCAAGGTGTATATGGTTTGAAGCTTGGACCAGTTCCCATATAAGACACCATTTCATGATCCTTTTTTGCGGTATATAATGTGTATCCAAAATACCATCCAAGGTAGTATTTGGTATTGTGATACCAGTTATTTTTAAAGTATTTTTTTCCTTGGAAAATATCAAGATAATATTTTTTTTATTTTTAAAAATTTATTTTTGATACTAACACATCAAAACAATCCAAAATCATTAAAAAAAAATGAAATAAAAAATATTCAAAACATTTCAGAAACGTTTTTTTTAACGCAAAAACAATCACACTCTAATTATCCTTCGTCTACCATTCATGATCCAATCAAAGGTACTAACTTACTAATCCATGATGAGTACATAACGGTAACACTATTATCATCATCAACCACCAATCATAATTCACAGCACTTAAGTGCTTTATGTGATTCAAAGAAGATACTCTCCTAATACATCTAGACTGCCTACCACGCTATAATCACTCGGCACTAACTCATCATGTTTATAGTAAACAACGGATATAAATTGAATCACACCACACTGCTTGGAAGAGTATATAAAAAATTGCTACATTTCTTCGAATTCGAATACCTTCAAGCACTCTTTAGCTTCCCATTATCAATTATCGTTACACTAATCTAGCCACGCATAACTTACTTAAGCATCTGAGTGAGTTTCTACCGGAGACAGCCCCGGCCTAACTCACCCCAAGTCTCCATTTTTGTACATTTTCGACCACTTCCACTCTCATTAAATACCGTCCAGTATCTTACATTTTCTTCATAAACAAAAACAAAAAAGAGAAAATCTTTCAAGAAAGAGAATCACAATTCTTGAAGACTATTGTTTAAGAGAAAATTACCTTCCAAGCTAACAAGAGCAAGAAAGTCTCAAGACCCCAAGCTCCTCGATCAACATAATCTCCATTAAACACAAAAAAACGATCTTCACAAGGAAACCCAGCATCTTGCAACAAAAAAATGACATCATGAAGTTGCCCATGAACATCTCCTACAACTACAACTCTTGAATTATCATTACAGTCATCGATTCTGACACAATTAGGCTCTTTGTGAAGAATTTTCGAGGCGGTCAGGACTAGAGTGTCAAAGACGGGGACAGGGAGGAGTAAAGGAAGTTCAGATGGAGAGAGGTTTTTGGAAGACCAATCAAAGGCGGAAATGAGGTTTTGGATCCAGTCGAGGGTGAGGGAAGAATCGGCAGGCCACGAGAGAGGGATCTGAACTGGTGGTGGGGTTGGACCTTCTGGGGTGGAGGTTGTTGTTGTCGTGGAGGAATTGGTGGCGGTGGTAGCTTCGTCTGGTGAATTGGTGGCGGTGGCGGGTTTGGGATCCGACGGAGGGCCAGAGGGCAACGAATCTGACATGGTCCTTCTTTGGAGGGGTGTTCACGAGACTACGGTCAGTGTATAAAAATTGAGTGTCTCCGGTCAAAGCTAAAAATTACTGTTGAATTTATTTTTTTCACTTTTCAGTTTTACTTTTCACCGGATTTGTGGTGTTTTTTTTTTTTTTTACCTAGTTTTCAAGACATAGATATCAGCTAGTTATTTGGTCTGTATCTATAAAAAAATCTAAACTAAAATTTAAAAATTTCATGCATACTTCTAATTAAAAAAAATTAAAAATTATTCACGTAATAAAAATAATTATTAAGCTAGATCTCTACCTACCTAGCTAAAAAGCTAATCAATCAAACTTGTAACAAATCAAGAATTTAATTGAGTTAAACAATTTATTTTTATAATTTTTATTTAAAATAAATATTTATAAAATTAAAATAAAAAAAATATGAAATTGAATGAGATAAAAATAAAATAAAATAAATTATATTACTCAATTAATAATCAACTAAATATTAAATAATAAAAATAAAAAATACAATTATAATGAAAAAAGAAAAGAAAAGAGGCTAGTTCTCTTGTTAGGAAAGGCCCATAGATCTCCGGGCTCTAGAAAAGGTCATAGGAATATGGGCCGAGAATAGCCCATGCACTTGAGCTTCTTTTTTTAATTTCTTAATGGGCAGGCAACATGCTTTGAAAAACAAAAACAAGAGGTACGTCGCCTGTATTTATATATAAGTTGGGAAATACAAGTGGTAAGATTCTAACCAGAAATATTATCTGGTCCTAATTAACTTCTTTTCATGAGATGTTTGAGATATTAATAAAATTTATTTTTTAAAATATTTTTTATTTAGTAATACATCAAAATAATATTTTTTATTTTATTTTAAAATTAATTCTTTTAAAAAACACAGCCTAGGCACAGCGCCAAGCACCCGTAGTGTGAAAATGAGAAAGGGAGAGGCTATAGCCATTTTCCAGGAGTACAGGTAAGGGGGCTGGGAGGCGTATCTCTCCTGTACACGAGAGTGAACTTTCCAGATGATGCCTCGTGGACAAATGTAGGGTGCAGATTCTCTGGGCTGCCTACCTCCACAAGACAACAGTAATTGATTCAAACACTCAATAGCCATGCATTTCGTTTACTTGCGAAATGTTCTTTAATTGAAACACTCTAACTGGGTACAAATTGCAAGTCTTCATATTTTACTTAGACTTCAAATTATTTAAGCCTCCTGGTCAAACTGGTTTTAAAGCTCAAATTCCATGGCTGCAAACTTTTTTTTGTGGAGGGAATTCGCCGAAGTAGTTGCTAGTTGCCTTGTAAACTTCTTGTTAACCTCTCTCTGGGGGGGATGATTAAAAATTTCTTAAAATTATTTTTTTTATTTTTAATACAACACATCAAAATCAATGAAAGGGGATCATATTTATCCCAACGAGAGAAATAGTATTAACAAGCAAGATCTTACAAAAAGAAAAGAAATGGAGATTCTTGGTTGAGTATCTCTCCAACCCTATATTTTAAAAAAAAAAAATCACAAAGACGCAGGAAATTCCCGTTTGAATCCTTTCATTCATGTCCATTTACAAACTTCGTCTAAGAAATTTTATGTTTTAAGATCTCAAATGTAATCAAGAGCCCTTTTTGAATTAAAACCCGTTGGACTGGAGGATTTGAAGCTCATACAAAACCTTGAAGATTTTGAAAATTAAAACACCAGTTAAGACAAGGAAATCTCTGACGTTTTGATTAAGGTTGGGATTGTATTTTGAAGGGTATATTTAATTAAGTTTTACCCCTTTTTTCTAATCGGTCATTCCAGACGACTTTGAATTGAATTTCTTTCGTGGAAATTACTCTATAGCTCTGCAATACACAAGGAAAAAGAAGCGTTTTTTCAAATCACAGAAAAAGAAAGGAAATAGCACCGTTGTCTTCCTTGGTGTGTAGTATGGAGAACACGCACTGTAGATTGACAGAGCCCCGAGGACAGATAACAAATCAAGAAGACGACGCTGGGATCCCTAATAGAAGAAGACAGTTTATAGGTCAAATTTTGTTAGACTGACATATTTAACGTAAGAAATTCAATATGGTTGTCTAGCAATGCCATGTCTCCCACCCAATTGCAAGTTGCTCTTCCCTGATTTCTCTCTTTGATACAGTTTGTTCTTTTGATCTTGTCCTGTGAGGCTATACTTTTGTCACCTAATATCAAAAGGGACACTTCCATTTTCTTTTCTTTTCATTGTCCCCTTTGGCCCTACCATGCCAATCATATCACACTTACTCTTTCTTCATACTTGTATCAATTACAGCTTAAATTGATTGCTACTATTTTAAGGCACATAATCTGATGATATCCACGTTGTAAACGCATAAATCTCTCCTTGTTAGACCATTCAAAGGCCAAAAAAAAGAAACCCACCATTTTCTAGGTCGCTTGTTAAATTTCATCATTACAACTCAACCTCCAAAAAGTCGTCCTTCAACCCTACTTACATAGGAAACTTAGGGCATCAGTTTTTTTTTGGTTGCATAAGCATCAAAGAATGAGTCATATGCGCTACACCAGGGTTGGGAAGAGAAGTCATCATCGTCATGGAGCCAGCTGCACCAGAGGTTTCAGGCTAAAGTATCCCAGAAGATTCTCCGTTAAAAGATTAAGAGCAAGGTTTTTCTACTTATTCAGGTTTTTTAGTAGATGGAGATCCTCTTATGGACGAGCAGTACAATATTTGAAGAGAGGCGTGAACAGAAATAGAAGCATCATCGAAAGATGTGGCAGCAACGAGAGGGGATTCATGATGGATGCAACCAGCTGCCACTATATGGGAAAAGTTGATGATCAGTACAGGTTCAGGTCATTTGGGAGATCAAATTCTTTCTACTCTGAAGCCATTGCGGATTGCTTAGAGTTCATCAAGAGGTCCTCCATTTCTGTGGAACAAAAACAAGTCAGCCCAAGATAATTTTATCCATCGCATGATTTTGTATAAAACATTATAGTATTTCTGTCTCCTTCATTTGTGCTTTTTTATGTGTTAGATTCTGATCCCCCCCCCCTCTTTTTTTGCCTCTTCAAGAGTGCTTGAAAGTTGTGCCTGCTCCCCTCCCCTCCCTTCCTCACCTTGTGTATATATGTAATCGAGAATTTTGGGATGCCATGAATTTTTCTGTAAAAGAAGCAAGACAAGTTTGGAGAAGATTGATGAGAAAAGCACAAGTGAAGTGCTAGAATGTTATGAATTTCTCGTTTAGCAATTAGCATGTTGTCCAGAAGAAACATTAGAGCAACACCATGAACAGTCGTCGGAGTTAAGGATGCATATAATTTGCAGGAATTGATCACAGCTGCGGCCGTCCAAAGCAGTTGTTAAGGGTAGTAGCAGAGGTGATATGACCAGACAATCCTGGGAAGGATCGTGGTTGGTATGAGAGGAAGATTTTAATCAAAGTTACCATAATTACCACCTAACACGTTGCCATTATTTGACTAAACAAAGTCAGGTTTCAGACAAAAGGCTAAGCTTTTGTTGAAATTTAGGGCTTGGTGCCGTTGTTTTTTGGACTTTCTATAAAGCTAGCAAGCTAAAGTCTCAATGATGATGTTATTAATCCTCTCAATTTATTTTACTTAAAGAGAGGGGTATCTCGATGATGACCAGTGATGGTGCTCCTCTGCCTTTTTCTTGTAATCTGGAGCGCTTTGCATTTATTTCATGTTGACTATGGGCTAGCCACTGGTCACTTCTTGTTTAGGCTGGGCTTAGTGGTCATTTGAATTGATATTGGAATAGGCTGAGCTTGAGTAACTCTACAACGGCTGAACATTCCTTCCATTGAATATGGTTGTAGATGATTTTTTTGAAGTCGTGGCCTTGTGGGCTGGTTTTTAGAAAAACGGGGCCTTGAACAAAACGGAAGAAGAAAGAAAAAAAATCTTGCTGGCGAAGGACGGAGATAATAAAAATAAAATTATATTTGTTTATAAAAAAAATATAAAAATAAATATGTTTTTAAAACAGGAAATATAAAAAGAACATATCTTAAAAAAAATATTTTTTTATTCCTGAATAAT
Source organism: Populus ilicifolia (assembly GCA_015708895.1). NCBI lineage: Eukaryota > Viridiplantae > Streptophyta > Magnoliopsida > Malpighiales > Salicaceae > Populus > Populus ilicifolia. The sequence continues at coordinate 3,588,196 of SRLM01000153.1, read as the reverse complement.
TTCAAGTTCATTTAACTAAGATATATAAAAATAAAAAATTATTATCATAATTTTAAAATTCAATTTTAAAATTGATATTGGACAAGACCTGAATTACGAATGAAGTCTCAAGTTGACTTGAGTTAAAATAAAAATAAAAATAATTATTTTTATATTTTAAGTTCTTATTTGAGTCATCATAGTAATAAAAATAATTATTAACATAATTTTAAAATATGGCTTGAAGTTCAACAAAGAGCAAAGCCTAAGTCATGGGTCGAGCAGGTCAAATTGGGCTACCCTAAGTTAATATAAAAATAAAAATAATTGTTATCATAGTTTTAAAATTCAACTAGAAAATTTATCTGAGTTAACTTAATTTTTTATTTTTGTAAAAAAAAAAGAAAAAGAATCAAAGTATCATCATTTCAACAAATAATAATAATAATAATAAATAGTTTTTTATCTTAAATTGGTTGGGTTATAAATCGACATGGATTTTTTATCAAGTCATGTAAGGTCTTCTTTTCCTCTATTTTTTAAAAACTTGGATTAATCAAGACCTTAGGTTAATCAGGTTTCAGGTCAACTGGTTCAGTTAGTTCATGTTTTGTAATTAGAATTATTATGATGTTATTAACTCAACTCTCAATATAAAATAATATAAACTAGAGATAAAAAAAGTTTAAATATTTTTTAAAATATATAATATTAATAATAATATATTAACAGTGAAGTAGACTTTTTTATATTTTATTTTTTTAATTCACCTTCACCAGATATGATACAAAATACATTCATTTAATACTGTAAACCACTACAAAATATAATTTTATTCTTTTCTGTTTTTAATTTTATTATCTTTATCTATTGTATCATTTCTACCATCTCTTGTTTCACAAGAGTCTTATTTATTGTTATGAAAGTTAAAATAATATAATTTTATCATTATTACTATTATCATCATCATCATTATTAGATTAAATTTCAACTAGATTTTATTAAAAATCTCAGTCAAGTCAATTATATTTTATTGAATTAATATTTTATCTGATTTAACTAAAAATTCTTTGGATTTTAACCCCGGGTCTTTTGGTTCAGTTCACTAGGCAGGGCCAAGTTAAAAAATTATGGTATTTCGAGAGCCCATCATTCATAAAAGTTGATGGCTCATTAAAAAAGCTTGCATGGCACGTACCAAATCTGTGCCAAAAATTAGCCGATGAATCTGCTTTGAGTTAGCTTTACTGTACACGTGGGAAATCCTGCCCTCGTCAAGTAACTTCTTTAATCTGATGCAAAAGAACAGCACGAGTATCCTTTGCACTGTTGCCACACCCACAGCCACTTCCTGCTTAATTTCGAGGATGTCTGGAACTGTTGCTGACATTGTCATTTAAAATATTTTTTATTTAGAAATATAATAAAATTATATTTTTTATTTTTTAAAAATATTTTTAATATTAATGCATTAAAATAATTTAAAAAAATTAAAAAATATTATTTTTAAAAAAATAAAAAATAATTATTTTACTTTTTTTTAATATTTCTCAAATAAAAAAATAAATAGAATCTTCAAACACCCAAAGCTCAGTTCAAATATTTAAGAATGTGACGACGGTTGTTTTTTAAAATATTTTTTATTAAAAAAAATACATTGCAATAATATTTTTATTATTATTTAAAAATTATTTTTGACATCAATATATCAAAATAATTCGATAACACTAAAAAAATATTAATTTAAAAACAAAATAATTTTTCTCAAAAATACTTTTAAAATATAAAAATAAAAAAAAATATTTAAAAAAACATTATAACTGCAAAAATAAATAAAATATTAATCTAATTAAAATGACAT
>SRLM01000153.1:3447829-3586215 GCA_015708895.1 Populus ilicifolia | reverse complement strand
TTTTTTTTAGATTAACGTGGGTGTCCGGGCCAGCTTTCGCGCACCACGACTAATCCCACGGGCCCTGAAGTTAACGACCATGTAAGCCTCCAGTGGCCATCATATGAGCAACCAAGGACTCGAACCTGAGACCACAGAATTATTTTCTTTAGTGTTAGGTTGTATTTTTTAAAAAAATTATTTTCTATGAATTTATATTAATTTTATTATCCAAGTTGCTAGTTTAATAGATTGATTTAAATTTTATTTTTTTATTTATAATTTATTTTTTTAATCCAATTCTTTGATATTAGATTGACTGAAAATAAAATTTTATAATTTTTTTAATTTAATTTATAGGATGTTTTTTTAAACTCATAACTCGATTTGTTGGTAGGTTGACATGAATTAATTATTTTTTTTAATGAAGTAATTTTTTTAATTATATTTTTTTATTTATTTCATGTACAGTTCCTAATTTTATGATTAACATTGCAGATTAATTCAAATTAACTGGATTATTTTTGTTGGGTATTTTTCATTTGAATGTATTCTTTTCCAATTTAATACTTTAACAACTTAATCTTTTTTTTTTAACAACAGATTGTTTGAAAATTAGATTTTGTAAATTTGTTTCCTTTCAATTTTCTTTTTTTCGGGAGTTTTTATGGTCTTCTAGATTTTAAATTTATGTATTTATTTTTTATAAAATTATCTTAATTTTATGTTTTAGATTATGGGTTTAACAAGTTAGTATATTTGGACAAGAGTTTTTTTATTAATTTTTTTATTTTAGCATTAGAATAATTAAAAATTGTATTTTATATTTTATTTTAATTTATTTTTAAAAATTTATTTCAATCTTATATCTCATATTGCATGTTTTGCAAGATAATCTAAGTTGATTAATTAAATTTTTTTTCAATATTTTTATTCTATTATTTAATCGCAAATCAATTAAAAATTAATTTTTTGTTTTTAAAATATAATTTAGTGAATTGATTAGATTTAACCTGTTAAATTTATAGCTTGAATAATAAAACCATAATATTTATATTTTAAAAATATCTAACACAAAAAACATATCAGCAAACTTTGAATATATTCTTTTTAACTTTTTAAAAGATTGAATGACCCGCAGCGCGAGCGTACACCAGTTGATCACAAAAGCTTGAAGAGGAAGATGAAAACGAGGCAATGAATCAAATGGAATAGAATAATGTTGTCACTTAAGTGTGGGTCCACGTGTAACTTTCGTTAAACTCTTCATAAAATTATTGCGGTAAAATATTATTTGTTTAAAATTTATTTATTTTAATTAAAATTATTTTTTATACATTTTTAAATTGTGTTATAAAAAAAAGAATTTTAAAATTTTTTTAATATATTTTTAAATAAATTAGAACTGCTTTTTATTCAGAAATATATTAAAATAATATTTTTTAATTTTTAAAAATTATTTTTAACATCAACAACACCAAAAAAATATTAATTTAAAGTAAATAAAAAATTTAAATTTTTTTAAAAATATCTTTTAAGCATAAAAAAAAGGTTAAAAAGAGAAACGAAGGCATGCCCATTTATATTTTTTAATTTATTGATTGCAAGTGATAATTATAAAAAAAATATAAAAAATATATTTGAGTTTATTCAAGTATATTATCATTTTAAATTTCAATCTAATTTTAAGAAGTTTTTTTTTTTTAAATAATTTCACGACATTAAAATGATTAAATCATGAAGGAAAGACATCAATTCATCCCTTCATAAAAGGTGATAAAAGATGCGATACCTTAGCAACATTAACAAGAAAGTATAAAGCCCTCATCTTTTTCGGGGGGAAACCGACCCAGTGGTCATTTCCCGCGCCTTAAATAATCGCAAGGAGATGAAAGGAAAAACCCCATAAACAATATAATAAAATTAGAGGAATGAATCGTATCCCATGCAGGCTAAAATCCCTCCTCTTTAAAGTCCGCCATTTCCTTGGCCTAGCCACCACATCCGCCGTCGCCGCATCCTTCTCCACCACCGCAACTTCAAACGCCATGGAAGAACTTAAGACCCGTGTCTGCATTATCGGAAGCGGACCCGCTGGACACACGGCAGCAATCTATGCCTCACGAGCAGAGTTAAAACCAATCCTGTTTGAAGGATGGATGGCAAATGATATCGCCCCCGGAGGCCAGCTGACGACCACAACCGACGTGGAAAACTATCCTGGTTTTCCAGAAGGAATAATGGGGGTTGACCTGACTGAGAAATTTCGGGCTCAATCCGCTCGTTTTGGGACCCAAATTCTCACTGAAACGGTTACAAAAGTTGATTTTTCGAGAACCCCGTTTGAGGTTTTCACTGATTCTAAACGTGTTGTTGCGGATTCGGTTATTGTTGCTACTGGGGCGGTGGCGAAGAAGCTGAATTTTGCAGGGTCGGAGAAGTTTTGGAATAAAGGGATCTCGGCTTGCGCGGTGTGTGATGGGGCTGTTCCTATTTTTAAGGAGAAGGCATTAGCTGTGATTGGAGGGGGAGACTCAGCAATGGAAGAAGCAAATTTCTTGACGAAGTACGGGTCCAAGGTTTATATTATTCACAGGCGGGATACATTTAGGGCTTCTAAGATAATGCAAAGCAGGGCGTTGTCGAATACGAAGATTGAGGTTATTTGGAATTCCGTAGTGGAGGAGGCTTATGGAGAGAGGGTTTTAGGTGGGCTTAAAGTGAAGAATGTGGTTACTGGGGAGGTTTCGGATTTGAAGGTTAATGGGTTGTTTTTTGCTATTGGACACGAGCCTGCGACTAAGTTTATGGATGGGCAGCTGGAGTTGGATTCTGACGGGTATGTTGTGACTAAGCCGGGGACCACAAGGACTAGTGTTCGTGGGGTTTTTGCTGCTGGTGATGTTCAGGATAAGAAGTATAGACAAGCTGTTACTGCTGCTGGCACTGGTTTGTTTCATTTACTTGACTTTTTATGTCCTATGATTAATTTTATTGTCTGGTTTTTAAGAGTCGTATCTCATGGTTTCTCTGTAATATCAACATGAATGTTTTGATTGATAGTTTAAAGTGCAGGCATAAACCTCGTAGCATAAGTTATGATCCTGAATCCTTCAGCAAAAATCGATGAATGCATCGTTGTGTTATGTTTGATGGTGGATCTTGAAACTTGTTGGTAGTTTGGTCCTTGTTATGCTGAAGCTTTTCTTTTGAAGTCAAAGGCTTTACCAATGTCAAGGACACGATTTATCCACACCTACTCATGTTGTTCAATTGAGCAAACCATTCCAGAATCGGGAATGAGTTTGTGATTAGCTAGTCTTGAAAAAGCCTGCTAATTTGATTGATTTTGCTGAAATAGCAGTCTCTGTCAATGGTTGGATCTACCCGGAACTAGCTAAGAAATTAGCCAATTGAACGTGGGTTTAAATTTTTGTTTCAAATAGAGTTTCAAAACTCACAATATAACTTCAACCCTGAACCCATGACAGAGGATGATTGTGATATGATTGATGCTGATGGATTGGTCTTTTTTGATGTTGGGTGCCAAAACTTCTCTTATAATCCCCTCTTGACCTGAACCATTTTGAAGAAAAAGAATTTACTCCTACCTGCTTACCTGGTTCATCGATAAATTATTTTTGAGCTAACATTGAGGCCGAGACTAAGCGATCACTTGAAGTCTGTTGTTTCATGATGATGCAGGCTGCATGGCGGCGCTGGATGCAGAGCATTACCTGCAAGAGATTGGAGCTCAAGATGACAAAAGTGATTGACTATCTACGACATGAAAAGGGTTCTCGAAACAACTTTCTTCACTGATGTGGTGCAGACTTTGGTTGCATCATACAGTCAACACACGGCATTAGCGCTATACTATATCACTCCCATCATCACTGTGTTTCAAAATAATATTTGCTGCACATATTCTATGTTCCCTTCTTCCATCCATCTTCTGTGAGTAATTTTTCTTAATTGGAAGAGTAAATCAGAAACGTTATTGCTAATTAGTTTGGATAATTGAAACGAAGCTGATCAAAGCTTCTAAATAAACGCTCTGGTTTGAGGCCTTTTGTTTTCCATCATCACTTTACTAATGATATATAATTTTTTTTTCATTATGAATCGAAGAATGCTCTAAGAAATCATACTTTATGCTGATAGGAATTAAGCGGGTGGCAAAAGATACGGTAAATGCGTGAAGTATCAACAAAGTTTTTGTCTAGTACTGTGTTGATGTTCTTTTGCCATGTCGTCAGCAATCATCATTAAAAAATCATTAAATTGTTACTTTTATTTATTTATTTTGGAAAGCACGCAAGTCAGCATACTAAACAATGGATGAGCATATTCTTGTTTAGATTCACTATATTATTTACACTTCAAAAATCTTGGATTGGATTGAGTATTTATTTGCTATGAGAAGGGGTCTAAGAGTAAGGAATGTTTAGTGTATGTAGATTCAATAATGCTTCATTTCAATCCCTGTAGTTTAAACTTTCTTATAGTTTAAACTTTCTAGTGTTGTTAGCTTTTTAGATTTAAAAGTTTTGATTTTAAAACATTGTTTGGGAGTGAGTTTCAATTTTTTTTATTAAAAATATTTTTTTATTTTAAATTAATATTTTTAAATCATTTTAATGTGCTGATGTAAAAAATAAAAAAATATTTTAATATTTTTCCAAGTAAAAAATATGTTTTAAAAAATTATTATCATAGTTTGAAACACCTTTTTAATCCTTACCTAACATACATGCACAAAATCTAAGATTATTTCTAGTTAGTTTTTCAAAATGATAATAAAAAATGTAAATACTATAAAACATATACTTTTTTATTTTTTTAATATTTTGGTATATTTTTAAACTAGTAAATTCAAGTAAACATGTCCTTTTTATCTCGTTATTTTTATCCTTTATATACCAAGACAGTATGTTTATAGATTTATATATTAGTTTTTAGAAGAGGGTTTCAGTCAAGCCGTCTTAGCTCAGCCGGTAGAGCGCATGGCTTTTAACCATGTGGTCGTGGGTTCGATTCCCACAGACGGCGAGGTAATATTTTTCAATTTTTTAATTTTTTTAAATGTGTTCGCTACACAGTAAATGTAAAAGCAGAAGCAAAACAAACACATCTTTCAAATACGGGAAAAAACATTATGTTATGTTTTGTCCAAACATACTGATAGACAAGTAGAGAGTATCTGGACAAAGCCTCGACTAATCTCCTGGCTAACACTAGTGATTAGCTTGATAGCAGTCAGTGAGTGAAGTTACAAAACAAACAACAGACACTTGAAACGGATCTAAATCTGATTAAGAGATGCTCTTTTTCTGAAGTTAATACAGATCTAAAAATACAGTTAACAACATGGATTAAATTATTTGAACAATGCTGGTGAAGATCACGGGCTGGAACAGAGAAACCAAGTCTTGATGTGATGCGCAAACAATTGGCATCCCACGCAACAGACAGATTTAAACAAGTCATGGTGTCCCATCCACTCCCCCCCCCCCCCCCCAAAAAAAAAAAAAAAAAAGTTCACAATTGAAAGAGATACCCGCCAGAGTCACACGGATCCGGCAACATGAACAGGCTTTGTTTATTTTCTAGATACTAGTTCCTCCACATGGACTTCCCTTTGCGTGTCCCCTCAAGTCCTTAACCCTGCCAACAACTACCCTTGATTTTTGTACTTCCCACATGTCTTTTGCTGGAGATTTATTTCTGATTTTCATTATAAGATAAAGTCTTGTCATATCAATTAATCAAATATGGGATGATAACATTCAATTTGAGGGTGCTATCTTTGACACGTCTTTGCTAGATCTATTGTATTTCATGTGGCTCTTGATAAGCTGCCCAGCTGCAATCGCAGACATCAGGGACAGCTCCCCTGCTAAAACAGAACCAGCAATGATGGTGGACAAGAGTCTTGAGTTTGATCCTGGGGAGTCCTTGCTAGCACCCTTCACTCCAAGGAGGTTCAAGCAAGCTGACTGAGATGCTAGTTGGGTGCCACCTCCAACTGTGCCCACCTGAACCAAATAGTTGATAGCTTATTAGAAAAAAGAAGTTGGAACTTTGTTCTTGATGCCAGAGCTCGAATTAAATAGATTTTTTGAATGCATACCCATTTTAGTACTTTTCAACAGACCTTTTAAACAAAGTGCTAAACCAATAAATTGGAAATAAATATTTTAGGTTTATATAGTATATATATTTACCTCAATGGAAGGCATGGTGACTGAGATGTGAAGGTCCTTGCGATCATTAACAGCTTCCATCATGGTAATGCAGTGAGAGCTCTCAACATTCTGAGCAGGATCCTGCCCTGTGGCTATGTAGACTGCAGTAACAATATTGCTGGCATGGGCGTTAAACCCACCAAGCGCACCAGCCATAGCTGAACCGGTAAGGTTTTTGAGCATGTTAAGCTCCACCAGGGTGGCTACGTTGGTCTTCAATACCTTCCGAACCACCTCTTCCTTTATGATTGCCTCACATACAACTGACTTTCCACGCCCTTCAATCCAATTTACAGCTGCTGGTTTCTTATCAGAACAGAAGTTGCCTGAAAAATTCAAAACACAGATTGAAAATAATGAATCATTGACTATATCACCTGACAGTGAATCCAAAAATGGAAACTAAGCAGGAGGGAATTTTACCAGAGATGCCAATGATCTCCATGTCAGGAAAATCAGTTTGGAGATAATCAAGGACATTTTGGACTCCTTTGGAGACCATATTCATTCCCATAGCATCACCTGTGCTGCAACTAAACCTCATGTACAAGTTTTTTCCTGCTATTGTACATTTAATGTTTAGTAGCCTTCCGAATCTGCTTGACCTGCATATATTCTACCACATTAAACAACTATGCTAGTGTGAAGTAAATAATCCAACCCTAATTTTCATTTTGGAATATAAAGATATTCCTAATAGCAACAAGAGTATTAGAAAACAGAACTTCTTGTAGTAGATAGTTATAGAATAGGCAGATAATGATTAACTAATGCAAAATAATAATGAAGAAAATTAGAACTCATCAACACCAATAAGATTTCATCCGCCAACAACAAAATATTTCCAAAAGAACAAGAAAATTTCTACCAGGAGAAAAAATACAGAGACATACTTTTTTTATAAAAAGAACAAAACCAAACCAAACCAAATCAAATAGAAAAATTAAGTATCCAAAATCATATGGTACCAACTTTCTAGCTCATTGGATGAAATTAATCTTTTTAACCTAGGGGATGGACAATTTTCAATTTCAAGAAATCAAGAAATTAATCATTTCAAGCCAAAGAAGACTAAAAAGACAAGGATTAAATTTGTAAAAGGAAGATTAAATATATATCTAACCAAAAAAATATCTATTTTCTTCAAAAAATTGGGGAAAAAAATCTAAGAATTAGGAGAAAAACAAGAACCTGTTGAAAACAACACAAAGGGTGTCGAAATTTGCAGGATCCTCGATAAAGAACTTCAACTCAGCAGCCCTTTTAGCAGTCCCAAACCTGACAACAGGAGCTCTAGTCATGCCATCTCTAAGCAAAACAGAACTAGCCCCACCTGATGCATAAATAGCCTTGCACCCTCTATTTGTAGAGGCCACCAAGCACCCCTCCGTAGTTGCCATTGGGACCGTATACTCCTTCCCGTCAAGCAACAAAGGCCCTGCAACCCCCACAGGAATCTGCACATACCCAACAGGCATCTCACAACATTGCCCCAATATTGACTCATAATCAAACCCCTCCAGTGGCAATCCTTCCAAAGACCTCCCTGTCATTCTCTGAAGCGCTTCACGACGAATAACAGCTGCCCTTGTGCAATCTCTAAGCTTTGATTCGAGAGAATACGAAGGAATGTCCCCAGATACTACTGCTTTGACAACCTCCTCGTCATCACTGCCTAACAATGGTGTTTGAAAGATTGTGCTAACAGCTCTCGCACTCGGAACCGGAGCAAGAGTGCAAGCAAGTGATGCAGCAGGACTTTTTGCAGGGCCTGAACATATTTCTGCAGCACAGAGCCCCCCTTTTTTCTCCATCATATTATCTTCCTCTACGTCCCAAGAATCCTGTGACCCTCGAGAGATGAGAGATTGAGCAATGCCAATCCCAAAGAAACCAAGAAGATAAACAACCGAAGCAGACAAACAAATTATCCCACCGATTTCAGGGAAAGTAAGGATATGAAGGGGAGTGGAGTTGCGGATCTTTTCACGCCATCGGTGAAGGAGGAAGTAGGCTACGGTAAAAAACAGCCCGAAGAACAAACCGTTCGTAAGGTAAAGTGGTAATGGCAGGGCATCCGACGCCTTTAAAGACGTCGGAGTTGGTAAATCATGATGATCATTGTGATGGTGACGCTGACGATGGTATTGTTTCAGGGGTTCGCCGGCGGCTTTGTCCATGTGGACGTCGGATTTGGGTTGAATCCGGCGAACCTCGTGCGTTGAAAGTCCGATTCAAAGGGCGAAGATAGTGATAAAAAACCATATACTAGAAATGTTAGAGAGAGAGAGACGGAGAGGCGGAGCGGGGAGATAGGACGGTTTTGGAGGAAGGCGCGCGCTGTATCGCAGCTCACATGCACGGCATGTTTTTGTATCATGCTGTTCTTAAAAATTAGAATATCAATTTGGTAGCAATCACGTCTCGTAGTTGTAGCCCATAATTTGTTTTTTCCTTGTTCTAGGTCAATTGTGTTTTCGAGTTAATTTATTCATGATTCATTTGAAGCATAGACAGAGTTGGGTTTCAATTAAAAAAAAATTAATTTGATGTGATTCAATCGAAAACCTAAATTTTTGTTCTAAATTATTATTTTTTTTTTAAAAATAAAACTATAATAAAAACCCTAATCTTTTATTGACTCAATATATTCAATAAACTATAATTTTTTTTCATTCAATATCCATGAATATATTAACACACGTAAGAGAGATTGCTAATAACATGATAAATTATGAAAGGATATATCACCTATTTAGTTATAATGGGAAATATAATGTTTGTGTTGATGTTGGTGCTAGAATCTTTTTTTTTCTTGGGTTAATGTTGATGATTTTACACTATCCTTCATAAAATTTGGTAAATAGTAGCTTAGTTAGAAAAGAAATTTATTATATATATATATATTTGAGTTTGATTTTTTTTATATATATATATATTTATCATTCTATGATATTTTATTTATTTATTGAGTTTATAGAGTATTTAGCAAACCTGAAAATTAGTTGTGGTGCACAAAAACTGACTAGATATCCTAAGTTATATATAAAAAAAAATTTAGAAATTATCTTTTCAAACACTTTAAATTTAAAAATTTATATTTAAATAATTATTTTATAAAATGATAAATTCAATTATATAACTATTGCAGGAATACTCTGACTTGTGCATTGCCATAGTGGCATTGAAAATGATGGGAATGGAGAAAAAGGATCGGGGGAATGAAAAAAGTTATAAAAATCGAAGTGAAAAGTCAATTGTCTCTAATTTATGCTTGCTAGTTTAACTATTAGTTAATTTTTTTAATAAAATTAGTATATATATTTTAAAAAAATTTCTATGTACAACAAAAATAAATTCTTGATTTTTGTACCAAAATTAAATTGAAAAAATATTGAGATACTGAAATTATATAATTTATATGATTTTTAAAATTTAAGGATTAAAATGTATTTTTTTGCAAAACTTGTGACATGTCATTTATGTTTGATGTCCTTTTCATTTCAGCCTCTCTTCTTTCAATCCTACCTTTTCATAAGAAATAAAAATCAATTGGTTTTTAACTAGGAATGAATTGCTGAAAAAAAAGACTTGAGAATTATTTAAAAAAAATTAAAATTTTACATAGATCATCCATAATAATATATGAGAGGATAAATATTAGTGAAAAATTCACATCTTTTATCTTTTAGATCAATACTTAATAAATGCTTAAATCTTCACATATCTTGAATACAAGGAAATGAAATTTGCAAATTAGGGCCGATTAACTAAAACATTTAAAAAACTTAGAAAATTTTTTAGATTTTTTGTATTGGATAATAGACAGTTGGTTGCTCATTACTCGCGACTACTAGCTAAAAGGATAGTCCATATATAGTTGATCACTCTTGGGATTTCTTTTCATTTTCTAACCAATACACTTTTATAATTTTAGCACTCTTCTTTCTTAGCTCATTGTACCATAGTTTCAAAATCAAATTTAGCATAGCTAGGCAGGTTGATTCAAGGCTTGGCTAATTCAAAATTAGAATCGAGTTGAGTTTTAAAAAAACATAAAAAAATAAAAATATGAGTAATCCGTTAAAAACTTGAATTTACTTGAATTTACCTAGGATCGACAATATTCAATTAAAAATCTAATACAATTCATTGATTTTTTAAAAAAATAAATATGATATTATTTTGATTTATAAAAAATAAAGTTAATTTATGATGACATGATAATTTAGTCAAAACTCAAGACCTGAGCTTTAAACCGGGTTAATTACGGAACCAAGTTTAAATTGATGAGTATATTTTAAAATAAACTTAAACATTTAATGATATCAATTAGCGGTTGACAACTGTTGCTATAGTTTTCTTGTTATATAATTTTATGTCTTATTGCTAGCATTATGCATCCCACATGCTGATTCCTCTATTTAAAATGTGCATAAATTAAACAAAAATAAAATATTAAAGCACATTTTGATAACATAAAGCCTAGATCTATTAGTTTTTGATTGGCTTCCATCACGCAACTGACATTTAAACAAGTACTTTAAATCCTCGCTGGAATATTTGTGTATTGAGGTCCACATCCTATAAAGCTTGATGGATTCCTTGCGTCTGCAAGGAGGAATGTTAATGTTATCCGTGTTTTATATATATATATATATATATATATATATTTCAAATTAAGTTTGAGTCGGATTTTATATTAAATTTGATAATATTTATACTGTATTCATCACCTATCGAGTATTATCTTAAAAAAATATACCCATTTAAATGAGGCTAGATTATTATTTATTAACTTCGGATTAAATTGTCATATCTTCGCGAGCCCATCTTATATCGCTTGAGTTCGGGGGTGTAAATTTCATGGACATGGAGGAAGATTCTTCAATTTGGTTGACGTAGTATTCTTTGGCTCCAGCATTGTAACTACACAATGCATAACATTTTCTCAAGTACTAGTGGATCAATTTTATTACAAAATACAAACCTCCCAGATTCCTTGTCTGTTGGGTTATGGATGGTTGTCATCGCTATTAGAGTGAGCAGGCTCCTGAAGTGGATCCAGGCTGCAAGTAGAAGAAAATACATTGTATGGTTAGATAAATTTTCCAGAAATGGGATCACATTATCATGGAAAACTTGATCTGGGTAGAAGATTGATGAACTAATTTGACCATGTTCTATTGTCCACATGAGTTCAAACCAGAAGAATAAGTTCATGCAATCACAAGACTGTAATATAAACACAAAAATGTGGTTTGGAATAGTAATGCAAGCATTAAAATCAATTTGATATGGCAATTAGTAAACTCAATCCTCGTTAGAACTTACCACACATGCATGGATATCATCACACCCGCACAATAGCTTTCCATTTAGAAAGTCCACAGCTTGAAATGATCCTCCTCCTTCACTCCTCTGCAGGGCCACGCACCCAGTAAAAAAAATATCATGTTTCTTCTGAGCTCTTGTATTCTGTTATGAATGTTAATTGAACTTGGAATTATTAGATCATTTGCATGTGATAAGTATACCTTGTAATAATTTACAGCAACAAAATTTGCCCATCTGTTGCCAGCAGCACCATCACAAGTACGAAGCATGTTTATGAGATTTTCCGAGTTATCTTCACAAGAGAGTTCCTTCATGGAAGTAGACCTAAAGTAATTTACCAACACCAATGATCTACTCTTGTCGTCAAGAGGTGGTGACTCTTTTCTGTTAGGGCAGCTACCTGCTTTCATGCCATCATCCCCATCTGCCAACCAAAAAAAAAATGTTTAAACCAATATTATATGATATGGTATCACAAATTCTACAGGTAAAAAATTGAAAGAAAATTTCTTACATTGATTTTCGACCATGTAATTCCATTGGTAAGCAATGCCTTCACTTGCTTCTTTGGATTGAATTGAAGTGAAAACAAGTAGCCTTTGGTTGTTCTGTACCATGTCACTAACTAGTGGCCAATCTTGACCATTTTTGGGCATTTTTGACACAGGAAACCAGTATTTCATTAACCCAGCATTAGCGAAGACCTTGGTCAGTCCATCGGGGGCTTGAACATAATCTTCTAAGATTAATGTAACAATCTCTGTTGGATTTGCTGATAAGAAAGCTTCAATTTCCTTAAGAGTGTCAATAGCTGGACCCTGATGGGGCAAATATTTACACTTCACACATCATAGAAAACAAAAGGAAAAATAAAATCATATGATTGGACGGGGAATCAATGTACGTACAAATGCAGTAAAGTCATAGCATTGTCCTTTAAATGAATGGCATAACCATACATCTCCACGAAAATCATAGGTATCAAGCATCAAGGCTCGAGCGCCATTCTGCAGTCAAATTATTGATGGAACTTGTTAATTGACAAAAAAAGGTTCTAACATGGTAAAGAAAGAAAGGAAATGTGTATAGAGGATAAAACATTTACATTTAGTTGCTCTGTGATGCTGTCTTCTTGATTGGTGACTGTGATTCGAGGGATTCCGGTGTGAGATGGGTATCCATCAATAGCAAATGCATTGTGGGTTGTCAGAAATGCATATTTGTTGAGCGGCAGGGAATTGTTCTATTAAGAAGAGAAAGAAGAAAAGCTACTTAATTTGTGTATTGGTTGTTAGATAGGAAACCGAATTAAAGTTTTATCATATAATCCTCCTTCAATCTCAATTCATATTCTATAGGACATGGGTGTTCAAAGATACTGAAATTTTTTGTTTAAACTAATTGGTAACAATGATTCAAGTTGAAAATGATGTTACAAACAAAAGATTCAATTTTTGATGCAATATCCAATTCCAATTCCGCAGCTTTCCACTCGGAATTCTCAGCTTCTTTGTAATTCTGAATCTACCAGTTTCCGGAGCCGCAACAAGAGTTCCACATACTCTGCAACCCCGTATCAAATTTCAGTCGACATTCCTCCATCTCAAGGAGGGGCCCCTCTTTATTTTGGCAGATCTCAATCTATTATTAAATGGACCATGGCCAAGGAAGGCCCTCCATTGCAAAAACAACAGTACACTAGCCACCCTAATATTCGTCCAATTTGCGTGGTGCAGAGTGAATTCCTGGTGGTTGTGGCTGATGACCTTCCTGGAAACTGCCAGGAAAGAAATCCTTGGTTGATATAGAACATTCCCATCAATATCCATTCCAATTCTCACGTGATGAAGAAAATGTATGGCCTATATCTATTTACTTTTCCTCTTTTGATTTGTAACACTCACCCTCCCCATCTTCATGGTATCATCATGCAACAGACCTAAAACAAAAGTCTGTCTTGTGTTCATCGTGTAAAGACAAAATGCAAAACAAACCACTCAAGATGAATCAATCAAGCGTGTGCGAACTAAAAGTTGCCCTAGCACACTCAGGACCCTCATAATTATTGAGCAAAAAGAGAAATAGGGAGGTACCAGAAGCTTGAATTGGTTTGTGATGGTTGATCTTACACATCTAGAACCTGAAAATCCTGCTGGACAAGAGAAACAATAGAGTCCAGCTTCACAATCTTGGTTCGATGAACATTCATCGAGTATCTAAATATTGAAATTTACAAAGATAGATTAGCCAAAAAAACAACAACCAGGGCTTAAAATGGTTCTTGATGACGTGCAAGTAGAAGAGAAGACACAAACCTTGCATTCTCCATTAGAGCAAGCTGTCGCAACATCAACAAGGACCACTGAAGTTGTGATAATCAAAAACAAGTTCTGTGAAAAAACCATGTTGCCAGGGAAACGAAAGGATGTGCAGCTGTTACAGGAGAATAAATTAAGGAGAGAAAAGAGACCTGGACATACATGCGTGCGAGTAATATTCAGTGCTCTATATCACTGTATGTATGTCAAGTGTCATTGAAGCGATGAATTTGGTTTGTTTGATTTTTTCCTGGACACCTAATGTGAACTTCTCTTGTTTTGTGGCTGAGAAAATAAAAACTTCACGAAACTCTGCTGGGAACAGGACAGGTGAGGAGTTGGCCGTCTACGACTTCCTTTGCAAAACAAGATTTTTCAACGGGTGTAGGCCATCAACTTGCTAGCGTCGATTTTTTTTTTCCCAACATAAAGAAAAATAAATATGCACTCTTTTAACTATTTCTTTTATATATAAAAAAAGATTGTAATAATAAACTCCACATTTTATCCATGCATATTTAATTAATTAAATAAAAAAATATAAAGAACTTGTATCTAATTATATGTAATAACTTTATTTCTTGAAAATAATATTTTATTTAATAAAATAAAAAAAGACATGTTTCATAAAATAATTGGATAAAATTAAGAACAAGTTTTAAGTAGGGGACATGGAAAGAATATCTCCTAATATTATTAAAAATATAAAATTTTATATGTGAATTAAGTAAAAATAAAATCATGTTACATTAAAAAAACATCATAAAAATTTATTTAAAATGTGTTAAAATCCAAAAAAAAATACCTCAATAAAATCAATAAAAATTCAACATTAAACAATAAAATTAATAGGAAAAAAAATAACCATGCACACAGGCATTGTTTAGATGACTTGGCATGCTTGGCTAGACTTCTCTCTCTCTTTTTAAGAAGTGGATGATATGTATTCTATCTTTACATTTTTTAAAGGAAAAAAAAACACTTTTTTTTAAAAAAAAAATTGATGATATTTTATCTAGTAATATAAATAATGCGTTGTTTAGTTTTCTCTGGATTCCAACTATTATGATGGTTTGAACATCAAGAGTGGTGACATTTTTACCTAAACATTTATTTTTCAATTATTTCTTTTCAAAAATTAACTCAAACACATTATATACTTTGATAAACTTATATATCATAATAACTTAAAAATAGATTTAAAATCAAACTAAAAACAAAAAAGTTTTTCAGGCTAGGATCTACAATCCCGAGCAATGAAAGGGTATAAAAACACTTATTTAACTCTTTTTATTGAATGAAACTCGTTGATATTAAAATTAATTTTTTTGTTGATTATATAAACGTCAATCAATACTTTTTCTCTCTACCACCGACATTGAGTGACTTTCTTTTTTATTTTTCAAATAATGAATTGAAAAGTAAGAAAAATAAAATTCTATACCATAATTGAATTTTTAAAATATCAAGATACCAAGGAAGTTATAATTTAAAACTTAGGAGGACCAAAATAAACTTTTTCCCTACTTTTTAAATTGTTATTTTTTTGTCTTTGTGTTTATACTATGGTACCCTCATTTTCAATTTTGTCCCTCCTTAACTTAGACAGGTCATGAATTGTTTTCATAATGAATGCCCTCTTCTTGGTTTTAACTTCTGGCTATAGCTTTGTTTCTAATTATAATTTTATGCTTATTAATTTTATTTTTATAAATTCATTTTATTTCTATAATGGATTGATGACTAGGTTTAAGGATCGGTCTTTACATATTATTATTTTTTTTAAATTGATTTAGCTTATCTTGTATGATTAAAATATAATTTGCATTCATAAATCAAGTTTGAGAAATAAATTGTAAAAAAAAATCATCATGAATTGCTATAATAAAAACATGATACATTTTAGAGTTTTTTTGTAGTAATTGAAACTTCATGACTTGCTTTTCAAAGAACAAATTAATTTTTATTTTTTTAATAATTTGTAAATTCTAAACAATACAAAGTAATAAATCTTGAAGTTATTGCATCAGATTTTGTTCATGATTTGATATAAAATATAGGTTAAGTGAGTTAATATATTTTTTTAAAAAAAAGAAGAAGCTAAATTAAATTTTTACCAGTTATATGTTTTGATCCGTCCGGTTTATTAAGTCAACTTTAAACTTTGAGTTGACTAATTTTTTGAAATCTTGCTGGATTCAGGCCGGATCAGCCGAATTGCAAATTAGCTATTTAGACGAAGTCTAATAACTGTGATCCAGTACAGGCCCAAGTCGAGAACCTTCCCCACAAATACAGTAACTTATGGGCAATATGAAATAAAACTCAAACGCGCACGCCAGGTCGTTAAATTGTCAAGCAAAAAAGAAGAGAAACCCTAAAACCCTCTCTGCTGAGCTATGGATCCTCAACCAGAACCTGTCAGCTACATCTGTGGAGGCAAGAATTTCACGTTCTGTCACAGAAAATGAAATAGAATCGTGGGTTTCTTTTAAATTTTTCTTTTGATCATGTTTTGTCTATATATTTCTTAATTTTTGTAGATTGTGGAATGGAGAATACTTTAAAGCCAGGAGATGTTATTCAGTGCAGAGAGTGCGGTTACCGTATTCTTTATAAGAAGCGTACTCGTCGAAGTACGTTTTTATTTTATTTATTTGATTGATTTTGTTGTTGCCCTCATGTTTTTTATGTGGGCTTGTGTTAGTTAGATTAAGTTTTTGAGGTGGTTATTGTAATATTTCTTTGTTTTGGGTGGGGAGCTGAACACTATCACTGTTTTGTTTGGTTTTTTTAGGGGTTCCTGTTGGTTGAGAATTTGCAAATTTTTTTTCCGATGAAATAGTTAGTTGTGTTTAATTTGCGGGTTTTGGTAAGGGTGGTGATTTGTAGATATTGCATTTTGGTGGTGTCATGAATGTACATTTTAGCTTAGAAATTAAGGTGCTTTGGTTCGTTGATGTGGTCACATTGCTGTTTGGTTGTTTCTGCTTCCTAAATAGTTGCTAACTTCAATCATGGTGGTGGTCGGTAGTGTTTCACGCAATTCATGTGAAGCAGCTCAGTTTTTGTTTTCTTTTTCAGTGGTTGTTGTGCATTATGTACACATCAAGTTATATTGTTTTAGATAGTTCGTCATGGTAGAACATTAAAGATTATGCTTGTGTGTTGTATTTAGAATTAATGGTAGGAGTTCAGAGTCATTATTTGTAATTGACGCAAATGAAGAGCAAAGGTGGCGACTTCAAAAAGTGTGTGCAGGGCACAATAATTTGGTTGACTGGCCTAGCATTTATGTCTCTATATGTAAATGATTCATCAATATATGCTGCATTGGTCGAAAAAGCATTGGAAACCCTGCTTCAGAATTTTTTCCTAAATTCATGTAATGCACTGCCAGTCTATGCATTTAGTAGCTAGGATACATCACGTTGGTCTACCTAGGACTTGTGTTGTTTGTTGATGATTTTTCTATGTGGCTGTTAACTACCTATCTATCATATGCTTCCTTTTATCCTGTGTGGTTTTTCCATCGATAGTTCTGACGATTTGTGTCTGGAACTTCAATCCACAACCCCTGCACATGATGATTTTAAGGAATTGGTGCTTAGGCATGTGTCTGACATGTAAATTCTCTTCTTGCAGTTGTGCAATATGAGGCACGCTGAGGGATGGACGGGGATGTGCATTTTGTGCCTGAATTAGCATCGAGGGATGGTTGGCTTATTGGATGTGTTATGTCTACCTTTCAGTTTCATGAGACCACCAGCAGTATAGCTGATTGAGTATTGGAATCATATGAAACATATATAATGTGAAGTGTTTCTATCAGACCTTGCAACTTGTTAATGGATGAAGAGTAAAAGTTTGTGCTTGTGACATTCTGATATAATGAAAGGTTGTTGATTATGTGCTGTCCGTGTTTAAAGTTGTTTCAGAAAGTGAATTGCTTTGAATTATGGGAACGGTAACTCCTAAGTCCCAGCATCCATGTTCCCTGCCATTGCCCCAATCCTGAACTGAACTAGCTTTCTCAAACCTGCTCGTCCATGCTTGATTGCCAAAATCCAAGTACTCTCAGTCTTTGTATCTGTTTCAAGTGTGAAACCCAACTGTTCACACATGGTGCTTTTGATGCGGATTGAACATATCATTTCTAGCTACGTGAAGCATGCAGGAGGCGTGCTATCTGTTTTAACTGAAGAACCCGAGACTGGTCTAGAGCGGGGAAATATTGCTCTGCTTCTAGTCCATGTTCCTCACTAGTAGTAGTAGTTCATACGTAGCAAAAAATTCTATCAATCAGCGTCAACTAGAGATACTTCAAGTCACAATGGCATGGTATGCTTTTCCTAGTTGAATGAAACCAAACTTCTCATAAGGATGATATATGGGTCTCACTCAGGTGAGATTTTCCGTTCACTTGTGAGATTCAGGCAGTTTAGAAGGCCATCACCACTCGTATTTTTTTAGAATCCCTCTCTTGTTAGTACATGGACAATCACCTCTCAAGCAGAAATTTATGTTTAGCTTAGTCAGATAAAATGGAGCAACTGGCGATGTATCTTCACAGACCAATGACTGTGGGATTGCTGGGCGACAGGGATCATGCTCTTCCCTGAGGCAGGGAGAATGCTACAGTCAATAGGATTTTCCTAACGCTCTTTTCTATATATATATATATATATATATATATATATATAAAATAACACAAAAAATAAAATGTAGGCAAAATATATCGGGGAAAAAGGGGAGAGGGAAAACCAGAAGTTAGTGGGCCGGAATACTGGATGCAGTCAACAGATCCGCTTCTGGTGGATCACATGGTCCAGTCCGATCCAGCCCACTAAAGATGTGAAAGGAGAAAAAAAGAAATGTTCATTCCTTCCCTTCAAATCGTCCCCGGCGGAAAACAGCCTGAAGATTTTGACACAAATCCACATCCAAATCCAAATCCAAATCCAAATCCAAATCCAAATCGATTTATTTCAACAGCAATGGAAGAATATCCAGAAGAATTACGCACGCCACCGGTAGCGCTGGTTGCACTAGTAGGCTGCACGGATCACCACCCGCTAATCTCCTCTTTTCTCAACGCTGAACAACCGCCGATAAACACTCTAGCCTTACCCGATTTCTCCAAAATCACTCTTCTCCTCTCCAAGCCGACCAAATCTGATCCAGCTAATAATGGAGGAATTTTAAAGAGAGATTGGCTACTTAAACATCGAACTCGAGTTCCGGCTGTCGTCGCTGCTCTTTTTAGCTCCGGTCATGTTTCTGGCGATCCTGCTCAATGGCTTCAAGTTTGTACTGACATTGAAAATATCAAGTAAATAAAATCTTAATATGTAGTTTTTCTTTTCTTTTCTATTAATTTCGCTCCGTCTTGCTAATTATTTGTGTTGTGTTGTTGGTGAGCAGAAATGCGACTCGGCCGAAGAATATTAAATTGATTGTTGTTGTTGTGCAATCTTCTTCGAATGGTAATTTTCTTTATGCTATAATGTTCTAATTAATTGAGATGGTAAAGTTGATCGTTTTGGTAATTTTTAGATTGTTACTGATCATGATGCAGATGAGATCAGTGAGGATCGAATGATTGCGTTACGCAAGCGTGCGGAAATTGATGCTAAATATCTTGTTATTTTCAATGCTAGTGATGATTTGCTACTGAAACAATCACTTGACAGGCATGTTTTGTTGTCTTGCTGTTTGTGATTTATGTGTTTTTATGGTCAACGTGAATGTGGAGTGTGGATTTTGCAGGCTGCGAGGCACGTTTGCGGAATTAGCCAATGTGTATTATAAAGATGAAGGGCGGAAGATTAAAGCTCGTGTTGAAAAGAAGAGTTTCAATTCTCATGAGTTGAATGTTCGCTATTGCTTTAAAGTAAGGGTTTTCATTTTTGTTTGATCAAGAGATTAAAACTTGTTATGTGATTATTGAATTGTGCTGATGAAGCCTGGATGGTTATATTGTGACTTTAATTGTGTCATTCTAGTGAGCCCTCTTTTGAGTAATGAAAAATCCTTTGATTATGTTTAACAGTAAATGTAACACGAACCTTTGATTCACTGCTAACTTGGAATGAGCTTGCAGTGTTTTGTTGCTTGTTCTTATGAATTTGTGTAAGCATAGATAATGTATGTAATCTAGTACTTCCACAAAAGACAGGATGCACGGCTGTCATTTTAAAAATCAGTCATTGTGCAAGACAGTTTAAATTGCTCACTCTGTTGTCTTGCTAGGTTGCTGTATATGCAGAGTTCCGGAGAGATTGGGTTGAAGCGTTGAGGTTTTATGAGGATGCATATCAAATATTACGGGAGGTATATTCATGTACCTATACAATTCCAAACACTTCTTTTTTTCGTTTATCTATGTTCACACTACAGAATGTTTTCATAGATACTATTCCTTTACTTGGACTAATAAGTTTGTCATCAGATGGTTGGGACAGCAAAGAAGTTGCCATTGATTCAACGCCTGGTTCAGATAAAAACTGTTGCAGAGCAATTGCATTTCAAAATAGCAACCCTGTTATTGCATGGTGGAAAGGTGGTAGAAGCAATTACATGGTTCCGCCAGCATAATATTTCATACAGGAGGCTTGTAGGACCCACAGATGTTGCATTTCTTCACTGGGAATGGATGAGCAGACAATTTCTGGTATTTGCTGAATTGCTCGAGACAAGCTCAAAAACTATTCATAGCAATTCAAATACAACTTTAGGAACTGCAGACCTGGCTGTGACTGAGTGGGAATTTCTACCAGCTTATTATTATCAGGTGAGTGACTTTCTATAACTTCCTGGTATTTTTTCTTATTGTGTTTGGGAGCAACTGCTGTTTCCCCCATATTACAGTTGATGTATGAATGTTTTCACCCTGTCTTTTAATTAAAAAGGAGCAGCAAAAGGAAAGATGAGAAATGATTTTCACCAAAAATTTTAGCATCTTATTGGCATACACATTTTGAAATCCTAATGGGACAGGTTATTGCAGTCCAAGATTTGACCAATTCTGAAGTTTTAATCAATCAGACATATTTTTTCTTTTCTTTTTCTTTTTTGAAGAGGGGTACTTTTCTTTTCATGTTTTGTGCTTGTCCTGCATGTAGTTTTAGGGAGAGGTGAGCACTGGAAAGTTTCTTATGAGAAAATGAAGGAGAATCTCAATGATTCACTACCTTGAGCATAAAAGGCAAACGTGTCATGGATCCATTTATGTCTAACTTTCTTGACTTTTAATCAATGTAGAATTCTTACTCATACCTGTTGCTAATAAAGATCCCCCTCAAGAATTAGTGCCATTCACAATGGGGACTACCCAACTTGAGCAAAATCCTTTGATAATGATTTGTTGCTTCGAGGATCACCAAGAAGCTACTCGACCAAGGGAGGAGAAACCTTGGGAATCGCCATTCATTCTTAACCATTGTACCGTGCAAAACCTAGTGACCAGGGTAGTGTTTGTGGCATCATTGCATGCATCCATTCAAATTATGAGCTTTGATGCCACTTGGGAGATAAACATAGAGGATTTTCTTGTGTGACCATATATGATAGTCTTGATGTCGTGTTTTGATATTATCTTAAATCTCAAATTTAAGCTGATGGTTCATGGATTTGCCATGCATATTAACCTCTTATCTTTATTTCTGTCTGAAGTTACATTAACCCATAGTTGTCACCATAACAATCTAATAACCACGACTACACTGTCAGTTTATTGTATTATCATTTTCCAAGGACGTGGACAATGATGTTTGTTTATATATCTTGTCAATATTTTCATCTACAAATGCACCTCACATTGAAAAGGTACAGTTTACACTTGAATGGATTTTTAGTCAGTCCAATCTCTTGGCAAGCAGTGTTGGTTTTATTATATCTTTTAACTTCTCAGATTGCATCTTCATTTTGAAGATTCTAGTTGCATAACTTGCAAATCATATGTGTGAGCCAACTTAATCTCATTCTTGCTTTGTTTATTTAATTTTTTACATGTTTGTGTACCATATAGAAACTTGGTACTTTTTAATCAGGCTCTACTTTTTACTGAGTTGAACAAAACATTGATTTCAAAACAGTTAGCTGCACACTACTTGAAGGAGAAGAGAACTACTTTGGAACTTTCAATAACAATGTCTGAAACTGCAGATGAAATTGATAGTAATGCTGAATCTGTAGCACCTTCTATTTATGTTGGTCAGTTTGCTCGGTTACTTGAGCAAGGGGATGCCTTAATCATGCAATCGTAAGTTTGACTGATTAGTATTCAAAATGTTTGCTATGCGTATTCCACTTCAACTAATTATATGTGCTGTTTATTCAATCTGCAGCCTTACTGATGAAGAGTACACTCATTATGCTATTGCAGAAGGAAAAAGATTTCAAGATTCCTTTGAAATTGTTGCTCTTCTTAAAAAAGCTTATGAAACATTCTCTAATCTCAAAACCCAGAGGATGGCCCACTTATGTGGGTTCCACATGGCAAAGGAATACTTTGGGGTAGGTGATTTAAGTAATGCAAAACAATTACTTGATGCTGTTGCATCTCTATACAGACAAGAGGGTTGGGTCACTTTGTTGTGGGAAGTCTTGGGTTATTTGCGAGAGTGCTCAAGGAAATCTGGTAGAGTGAAAGAGTTCGTTGAGTATTCTCTTGAATTGGCTGCATTGCCTGTATCATCTGATTCTGGGATCCAGTCTCTCAGGTATAAAGAATGTGGTCCTGCTGGTCCTGCAAGTCTTGCGCAGAGAGAAATTATACACAAGGAGGTTTTTGAGCTTGTTAGCGGAGAAACCGGGTTACAGTCAATTGAAAGCAATAGTGATCTCAAAGTGAATGGAGAAAATCCACTGCATCTTGAAATTGATCTCGTTAGTCCCCTTAGATTGGTACTTCTTGCTTCAGTTGCTTTTCATGAACCAGTTATTAAGCCAGGAGCATCCACCTCGATTACAGTGTCACTTCTATCACAATTACCTCTACCTGTTGACATAGATAAATTAGAAGTACAGTTTAATCAATCAGAGTGTAACTTTGTCATCACGAATTCTGAAAGCCCATCAGCTGCAGTATCCAGTGGCCAACAAGGTTGGCGAATTGAAAGTGCTCCTTCTTTGGCACTTGTTACAAACAAATGGCTGAGGTTAACGTATGATGTCAAACCAGGTCAGTTAATTTATTTTATGAAATTTTTAATTTACATTCTCATGACAGTTTACAGAAGTCATAACTCACACAAATAACAAATGGTTTCACTTGGGAAGTTTGAACCACGTGGAGAACAAATCCAGACTTCTGGGGTTTATTATTTGACCGTTTGATGATTTGCATTGGATTTTTAATTGTTATTTGAGATTTTGGAATTTGTTTTATTTCCTATCTAGTTTTCGAAGTATGTATCAATCAGGTCTATTCCATTTCCTAGTTAGGATTCCCTCTATCTATTATATTTCATATTTTTAGTAGGTTTGGGTCCCTAAATAAGAGCAGCTATCACCCTGATTTTTGAGGTGTAATTGAAGCATTTAGATTGAGATTAAAGTTTGTTTCTTTATCTAATGATATTCTTGTCTTTCTATAACCCTGCTTTTTCCTTCTCTCCCACTTTCGTCTCTCTCTTCTCTACCCCCCAACTCCTATTTCATTTCCTATAATGAGTAGTACGTAGGGGTGATCCATTTCATGCTCTAGATCTGGGCATTGCTGTATATTGATTATGCCTCCATAATCTGGTGGTGTGTCCCTCTCCTCCCATTTTGAATTTTAGCCCAGTCCTTGTGCATGGTTTTATGTGAGAGAGAGAGGGACTTACTTAATACTTGTCATGAATTCATTGTTGATTTTGAATATAAATTACCTTATAAAATATGTCATGGTCCATACATGTTGGTGCTACTGTGTGCTCCTTTTCCTATGAATCTCAAATCCCTATACAGTTCATTTAGCTATCTGACTGGGTCGAATTGGCACTGCCTTACCCTAATTGACAAAGATGATGGATCCTGTTGAAGATTTGAATATTTGGAGCTTCTTAGCATGTTATCTTGTTGTCTAACAATCTCCTTGCAGTATGATTGGTGAGATCATGTACTAATAATGTCCCCATTTGGTTTAATGCAGAACAAAGTGGGAAGCTAGAGTGCATATATGTCATTGCAAAAATGAGACCCCACTTCACAATATGTTGTGGTGCTGAAAGTCCTGCTTCGATGGAGGATCTACCACTTTGGAAGTTCGAAGACCATGCTGAAAATTTTCCAACAAAGGATCCAGCTCTTGCATTTTCTGGTCAGAAGGCTGCCCAGGTTGAAGAACCAGAACCACAAGTGGATCTTATTTTAGGAGCTACTGGTCCAGCATTAGTTGGGGAATGCTTCAAAATTCCTGTCACTGTGGTCTCCAAGGATCATGCCATATTCTCTGGTGAGTTGAAAATCAATCTGGTAGATGTAAAAGGAGGTGGGCTGTTTAGTCCCAGGGAAGAGGAACCATTCTCTATGGACAGCCATCATGTTGAACTTCTTGGAGTTTCTGGGCCAGAAGGAGAAGATGAATCTCTAGTGGGTCCTGACAAAATTAAGAAAATTCAGCAGTCTTTTGGTTTGGTTTCTGTTCCGGTCTTAAAAGATGGAGAATCATGGTCCTGCAAGCTAGAAATTAAGTGGCATCGACCCAAACCGGTGATGCTCTTTGTATCATTAGGCTATTTTCCAGACAGCATTGAATCAACTTCACAAAGAATCCATGTCCACAAAAGCTTGCAAATTGAAGGAAAGACTGCTGTTGTGTTTAGCCATCAGTTTATGTTGCCATTCCGCCAGGATCCACTGTTGCTCTCAAGAATCAAGTCTGTCCCTGGATCAGATCAGTTGGCATCACTTCCTCTTAATGAAACTAGTGTACTAGTCATTGGTGCCAAGAACAGCAGTGAGGTTCCTTTGCTATTACAGTCAATGTCTATTGAAGTGGATGATGGCGTTGAGAGGCCGTGTACCTTGCAACATAGTGGCATGGATCTTTTAAGTCCTGCCCATCTAGTTCCTGGAGAAGAGTTCAAAAAGGTTTTCACTGTCATTCCTGAAGTGGAATCTACAAGTCTTGATTTGGGGTCAGTTTCTCTAAGATGGAGGAGGAATTCTGAAAAGGAAGATCTGTCCACTTCTGATGCAAAAAAAGATTGGGTTTTGACCAAACATAAACTTCCCAACATAAAAGTAGAGTCACCCCCATTGGTATTGAGTCTGGAATGTCCTCCTTATGCTGTTCTTGGAGATCCCATTATGTACTTGATTAAAATTCGGAATCAAACACAGTTGCTTCAAGAGGTCAAGTTCTCACTGGCAGACGCACAGAGTTTTGTGTTATCTGGGTCTCACAGTGACACAGTTTTTGTTCTTCCAAAATCTGAGCACACCCTTAGCTACAAGCTTGTGCCATTGGCTTCAGGTTCACAACAATTGCCTCGAGTTACAGTGACCTCAGCAAGATATTCAGCTACATTTCAACCCTCAATCGCTGCATCCACTGTCTTTGTCTTCCCCTCTAAACCTCATTTCACGGCAACTGATATGGGAGACAATAAACTGGAATCCATCTGAGCCGATTAAATAATGCTCCCTTTGCTGGTAAATATTTTGCAGAACCAGGTCCAGTCATTGAGGGATGCATTTACTAATCAGCGTATCATTGCTCTGCCCTATGGAAGGATGCGTTGTTATTAATTGGACCTTATCTTTCCGGAGACTTGAAAAGGGTAAATCCAATTGAAGTCTTCCAATTGGATGAAATCTCTTCACAGAGCTTGAGTTTGGGATCCTGGTACTTTTTTCCAACAAATGCACACTCATACATCCTGGTATGTCACATCGTCATTGTTAATTTGTTATGGTTAATACAGATAATGATTTGCATGTTTGGGAAGATTGATTTCCTAATAGGAAATTCTTATATTCCAAAGGAAATATTTAAGCAGGTGTTAAAATGTTTGACAACACAGTCCTGTTTGCTGGGTGTCAATTTATAGATTTTGCAGTGCCAACATGGGAGTTGAAGTTTGCATCAGATGATAGATAAAGTTAATCATGCTGTTAGATTTGTAATATTTTTTTTAAAAAAATGTTCTCATAATAAAAATGTGAAAGGTAATACATGATGCACTTGGTAAATTAGGGATGATTTTCTTCTCTGTTGCAACAGCCATGTCTCTTTCTTCAAACGGTCCACTAATGATAGGAGCCAGTGGTGCAATGGGTGGTTGTTGTAATTATGTTAGAATGATAATGAACCTGTTTCCATTTGAAAGCAAGCTCCCCCCTACCATATCTTTGAGTGAAACTAAGCTGAAAACGGATCCTCGTTATATAACTCTGGTTGAGCAGTAAAGAATATGAGCGCCCCCAAGGAGTTCTTTCAAAATAAAAATAAGCAGAATATTTTTCCTCTGGAGGAGTCTCTAAAAACCCCAGTATAGTACCCAGTAGGGCGTGATTAGGACAATTCCATCACAATAGAGAGGCAATATCGATTTAAATTATTACACTTGAGGATGATTCACACCAATGAACAGAAACACCTTCACGTCGAGGAACAATCCCTTATCTGCAAGGTCCGCGGGGGCGGCCATGGTTATTAGATTTGCTGCCTTTGTCTGCTCTCTCTCTCTCTCCTCTCAAGGTGGGGGGAGTACCGATATTGTATGATATTAATTATAAGAAATTCGTTGAGAAATATTCAATAAATAATTAATAATTGTTGAGATCATAAAGTCCATGGAAAAGAATCGAGACCATGTTCATATCATGAATGAAAAAATCATTTCTGGTCAATTATGTTGACGCCTCAGACATTATAAATTTAGTTTCTACATCTTTCTTCCATCCACCTAGCAAGGTATCCATAATGGAATATATTCTCCTTGCATAATTATTTGCTCCATGTCATTAACACAGCTCAATGATGGAGATAGAATCTCTGCAAGGACAGGAAGCCCTCTGAGGTTTTGATCATCCAGCACGAGTCAGGCAAGAGGCAACTTGCATTTGACCTTTAGATCATTGATTTTAAAAAAAAAATATATGTACACGTTTCCAAACAGGTTTGGTATTGGGATGCATTTAATAAGATTGGCGCCATCAATTTGATAATATTAATGATGGGAGATGTGGTGGGTTTTTTTAAATAAAAAATATATGTATTTTTTGCCTTTAAAAAGTATGGTTTGTTTGTGCTTTAAAAAGATTGATATTTTTTTTTTATAAACAAAAGCAACCATACCTCCCACCCAAATATATGATTTGCATGAAAAAAATACTTAATTAACACAACATTAGCATAGATTTTGGAGTTAATAAGCATTCATCCGCTTAATTAACACAACATTGGCATAGATTTTAACTTCATGCGCTTTTTAGCGGTTTCGAATTCTGGACTGCTGCACAGAAAACAATTGCATAATGTGAAGGCAGATGGGCCTCTGACCTCATTTATTCTTCCTTTTCTTGTAATTTCGATGGCCTTCATATATCCTTAAATAATTACTAGTTATTTAAAATGTGTTTTTATTATGGATATATATATATATATGCGCGCGCGCAATATTTTATTATGGATATATAAATTTATTTATAGTCTAAAAAACAAACAAAAAAAATTCTTTAAAAAACATAAATAAAAAATCTTACCAAACTCATGCTTTTTTCAGATAATTTCAAGTTAAAAATCATCAAATTAAACAATACGGTACCAATATTGATCTTTTCAGTGGTTAGAATCCATCCCAACAAAAATCTTCTCTCTCTAGCACTAAATTTAAGCATTTTTTTCTATCTTTTCTCGAACAAGGGGTCAAAAAAAAATTTGAGGCAAAAATTGATTTTACTTTTAAATTTTAGAAATTA
Source organism: Populus ilicifolia (assembly GCA_015708895.1). NCBI lineage: Eukaryota > Viridiplantae > Streptophyta > Magnoliopsida > Malpighiales > Salicaceae > Populus > Populus ilicifolia. Next base: position 3,558,419 of record SRLM01000153.1, on the reverse strand, counting down.
AAGGAACATGAAATTTATAATTTAAAATATATAAGGACTACAATGAATATTTTTATCAAACTTTGTTAAAACCACATATTCCTTCCTTGTTTTTTATTTCATTTCCGCGTCTTTCAATCACGTTATTTCTCAACGAATTAATCTATAATTTGGTTCAATTAATAAAGAAAAAGAAAAAAATGCATTATAAACTGTCCATCCACTGCACCGTATAAGGGGATTCACTATACATCTTGCATGTGGATTTCCTGTGGGTTTTAAATTAATAGTTAATAGATTCCATATATTTTCAATTTAAGCCACATGATTTTATTTTTTATCGATTCCAGTCCTAGATTTCTAAAGAAGTTCAATATGGCTGCGAAGTGCCGGAAAGGATAATGATTTCAAAGACGAGTTTGCGCGCCAATGAGAGTTTCATACAACATAGGCCTTGTTTGGTTTTTTCTTTCTTTCCTTCTTTTTTATTTATTCATGCAAAGCACTTCCCTGAATTTTTTTTATTATCAATACCGGGAAAGTACTTAGTTTTCCCCGTACCTTTTATTTTCATTATACTAATATTTTTAGTTTTTTTCTCGTGACTGAATTTTTCAGAACAAATAAATTTTTATTTTAAAAAAGTTATTTTTATTGATTTTTTATAATATTGAACTGATTAAAACATTAATTTTATTATTTAAAAAAATTATAAATTATTACAATATTTTCCTTTACGAAAATCCATTGAAGTGTTTTTAAATTTTCATCTTGCTCGAAAAGGTAAACCGGATTGAGAGAGATTTTTTATTTTTATTTTTAGACTAATTTATTGATGTTTTGAGATGAGAGATTGATGTGTTGAGATAGTAATAATATTTATCAAGTGTTTTTAAGTTAAAAAAATTGAAAAAGATTTTTTGGATCAAAAAAATCCCAAAATCAAATTTCCAACCACCTATCCAGTATTTTTTTCTTTTTTTATGATATTTTTTTTCAAAATAGTTCTTTTTTATTTTTATTTTTTTATATTGAGCTAGTTAAAAATTTAACTTTATAGTTGTTATATAAAAAATATTGTAAATTACTACAATATTTCCCCAGTGTGGTTTTTGTTACAACATTTATTCACGTGTTTTTTAAAAATATTTTTATTGATTTTTTTTAATACTGAACTGGTTAACAATTTACCCACATGTTTTTTTCTTTTTTTTTCCCAAGGAAGTCTTCATTTTTTATGTTTTTTTAAAATTATTTTTGTTGATTTTATTTTTTTAATATTGAGTTGCTTGAGAATTTAGCGTTATAGCTTTATTATGAATTGCTACACTGTTTCTCCACGTGATTTTTTGCTGCAGTATTTTCTTGTATTTATCAAAAAAATTTCTAAAATTATCTTTTTTTAATTAATTTTTTTTTCATATTAAGCTGGTTGGAAATTTAATTTTGTAGGTTTTTTTAAAAAAAAACACCACTAATTGCTGTAATATTTCTCTATATGTTTTTTTATTGATTTTTTTTCTAAAATTATATTTGTTAAATTTATTGTTTTCATGCTAAGCTAGTTAAAAAATTAACTTTGTAATTAAAAAATTACTATTGATTATTAAAGTATTTTTTTTATATAATTTTTTTTTAAAATTTATAACAATGCACAAGCATGTTGTCAACTCATGGTAACCTATGGGCATAGCAGCTAATGTTTATCTAGTTTGTGTAAAACTCATCAATGAAAATCACTTTCAACTAAATAAAAATATAAGTTTTAAATGAAAAAAAGTATTTTATGGTCTAAAAAAACTAAAAAATACTTTTCATGAAAGATATGAAAACTAAAATGGAACAACACTTCGTTATTTTTATTTATATATAAACACTGATATATTAATAAAATACTTCCAAATATAATATTATCATAAAATAATAATTTACTAATATATTTATATAGAAAATAATATATTAAGATATATCAATAATGCTTTAATCTAGATAATATTGCTAGAAAGTACATTTAAATACAAAACATACCATTTTATACAATAATCATATATTTTAAATCGTATATTTTAAATACAAAACATACCATTTTATACAATAATCATATATTTTAAATCATACAAATTATAAATTGTGTTATGAAATTAGGATACAGTAAAAAAATATTCTTAGGGGTCACCATAAACCAAAAAATGTATAAATATCAATGATATTATATTTAAAATTTTTATATTACATGTAAAGTTGCATCTTGTAAAATAAACTACAAATAAATACATGTTATAGTAGATTTTTTTTTCCATTGTTACACTTTTTTATATCTTATTATTATTTTTATTAAATGATGTGATAAGATAATTACATGTAATCTTCCATGCACACATAAACTAAAAAAAAAAACATTAAAATGGAAAATGACTTTTAAACAATTTAACCAATTTATTCATCATGTGTGTTTTACTCTTACAAGAAAAACATTTAATTTAATAACTTTTAAACAAATAAAAAAATAACTATCTTTTCTTATATTTAAAATGGAAAATGATAAAAAATAAAATAAAATATTATTATTTTTGATTTCTCATATATAAACTCCATCTGATTTTTTTAAATAAAATAAAAAATTAAAGAGTATAACTTTCTCATTACTTCATAATGAAAGTCGAGATTATAGTTTCTTTAATATTATTAAAAAATTTATAATAAAAAATAATAATAATGATATAATAAAATTTATAACACATTAAAAAAATAAAATAATCTTTTTTTTTGTCTTTTTATATAAAATAAAAAAAATTATTTAAGCTTATATTTCATCACCGGGATGAAAAAATATACCTTAAGACTTAAGAAAATGTTTAAAATTACTCACTGTTACCGCCCACCAATTATTCAATCCAAAAAAAAAAAAAAACAGCGCACTCGAATCTCTTTCCCCTCCGGTCCCTTTTGAAACAAAGAAAAAACAGCCAGCAGGACGTGTACTTTCTCCACCACCACCATCACCGCCACCGACACTACTCAGGAAAAACGCCGCACTGAACGGTGCCTACACTCTCCTCTGTTTCTACTCTCCCTCTTCCTCTCTCACTCTCTTCCTCACGTATCTTCCTTTCCCCGTTGGTTATTTAAAGTTGTCTTCTTTTCTCTGTTAGCAGCATTAGTAGTTAGTAAAAACCTCCTTAGCTTCTTGTTTTTGTTTCTTTCTAACTTCTTAGTTCTCAAAGTATCAATTTTTTAAAACTAATTTTAGTGTTTCTCGACGATCACACTCTCTACGTATCCGAAAATATTAAGCGAGAAGGTTTTTCTTCAGAAAGAGAGAGGAGGAGGATTTTGATTTTCCTAGCAAGTCAGCTTCTGTATTGCAACTGGCTTAGTCTAGGGTTTTTGATTTTTTTTTTAAATTAGTCGTAATATTTTTTATTTTTTCAGAATGGGATTGCATGGTGCTACATTTTGATTTTTTTGCATGTATACTTGCCTTTACATTTAGGGTTTCTAAGTGACTGTATACCAAAATTAGAAAATTGCGAGTTTGATTATTACATTTTGTGTTTTAGACGTTGTTATCACTTAAAATATGATTTTTATCTGGATTATGAGTAATTAGGTTTCTTGTGTTTGGGTGAGGATTTATTGAAATTAATATAATGTGATTGTATAGATGGATTCATTTATTCTATGCCTTTTGTTTTATTCATACGCATATGATATGCATTAAATTGATATTTCATGCAGTGATACTATTAATTTGTTGTTAAAGCTCAATGACAAACCTTTGTGGAAGTTGTGATTTTGCTTGAATTCTAGTTTGGTTCTCTGTGTATTTGGCAACGATTGAAAACAGGTTAATCATCTTATGGAAATTCAATGCTGATTCCTTTATGGTTAAGAAAAGTAAAGAAAGTTTATTTGTTTGAAGTTGGGAAGTTTCAGTTTATTTTCAAGAATTTCTGAAGAAATGGCTTGAAGGGATGCCAGTTGACTGTGCACCATTTCAGAGAATAGTTGATGCTGTCGTTTGTTTGTAGTTCTTAACAATGTTGTTTGCTTGTGCTGTTGTTTTTGGTTTAACATTCCATTATCTTATGCTTGGCATTTGGTTTGATTTGGCAGGTTTATAAATGGGAGAAGCAAATCTGGCTCCAGGTTAGTTTTTATCCATTTCTGTAATAAAAGCCAATTTTGTTACGTGATAGAGTGTACCCGTGTTGGTGTTTGTTGTGTTGATATTTAAAATGCAAATGAGTGATGAAAGTGGCAAGTACCCTGTAAGTGCCAAGTCAATATGAACAATGTATTTAAATACTATATAGAAGCTGTGCTTCGGATTCAGAAATTCTTATTTCTGCATCTGGAAGGTTCCTTTGCATGAAGTCTGTGATGACATGGTAATTTTGATTTTCCAGACCCGTACGTTTTGCTTATGAAAGACAACAAACCTATATGCCGGACACAGTGCCTAAAGCCTCCTGCAGAACTGTATGTGCTCATTCTCTGATCATTTTTTTTTATACTATTTTCTAAACTTGTTCTGGAGTGTAATTAACCGTGATTCATCACCACATCATTAGTAGGTAGAATCCGGGGCTCACTGTATACCGTAATGGTTGGTTATGGTCTGCTGTACTTTGAGTCATTTCTGTGTCTCTGTGTAAAAAGATATTTATCTGTAAAAAGGAAAAACAAGACTAAAGCAAAAGGCTTGTCCTATACAGTCAGGCAGAGAAAATACAAGAAAAAGACAGGTCATTTTGCTAGTGTTCAACCATGTATTGATCATGAATTAACAAGAGCGACCCTCCGGGTGATAATACTAATACGAGAAACTGACTTTTCTTTTCGAATGCTCATATTCCAGGTTGTTATAGTCAGGTAATTGCTTAGTTCTCTGCAGGAATTCTGCTGTTAACAGGGGTATTTGTTTTATATTTTTTGTTATCATTCCATTACCTTTTTTAATTGTAAGTGCAAATCACTGAATAGATATACTTGTTCGATTCAACATCTGAACTTATACAATAGTGTTGATGAATAGAAATTTGAATTTTCTGACTGATAGATAATTGTCAGGCCAAAATGCTGGAGTTTAAGTGATATAGTTCCAAGAGCCAGGGTACATATCCTTGGTGATCTGCCTAGTTGCTTTTTGAGTCCTGCTCCAGAGTCTTCTCGTGACAGATCTGAATGGTGCAGATTTTTGACTTATCTTCGAAAGAAAGACTCGGTAAGGGCTGCCTATTATTTCAAGACTGGAAACATGTCTTGACCTGTTAATAATTTTAATGGCTTATCCATCTGAACATACTTACCCTGTACTAGCCAAAAAAAAAAAAATGTAAATTGAATTTTTTGCTAGTTATCTAAATTTGAGCTATAGATTGATAGCAAGGGGTCACTCAAATAACAACAGTTGGAATGCTAGTGGTGCACTTTCTTTGTGTAACTAATATATAAACTGAAAAATAAACGGAGACCATTATTTTGTGTTAAATAGGTGTGCCAAACTGACAAATACTGGTTTATCAAATGGATTTCTTGGATTCTCATGGTACCTGTTTGATAAATAAGTCATGCTTGTGTCAGGCTTTGATGTGAATATTTGATCCGTTGCGTTTGAGTTGACAGTTATCCAAATGATTTTACCTCGACTGACTCGTGGCACAAATTTCCTCCCATAGTAGAAATACATACTTGCAATTTACTATGTAATACACTGTTGCAGATGCCAACATTGATCATTATTTTCTGGATGAAATTTATTCAGTCTTGATATTTTAGCTTCCTTTAACTGTTTTTCTTTCCCCCCCTCCCAATGGGTATTTTTCTCTAAATTTCAACTTTTCTCTGAGTAAAGGAGCACTACAACCATTGATCTTTCTGTAGTAAAATTTAGAAAGTAGTCTTTATCTGTGCATGCGAAATGGAGAAAGCAAAGTCCATAGGGTTAACTTCTACTAGTTTGGAAAAATGAGGCTTACTTTTTATGTTGATTGAGTTAAATTTATCACTATTGGTGTGTTATGTTTTGTTCCCTAAAGCATAACTTATAGAACTGACACCATAACTTTTGTAGGTTGGAATTGCAAAGGTTAAGTCCTGTCAATTCTACATACTTCCTCCTGATGAAGACTCAAATTTTAGCCATGTCCAAGTTGTTTATCGGGTGGAGAAAACATGCAGTGGGAATGATGGTCAAGAACACTGTGAAGATAATGGCTCTCCTAGTGACAGGTTTCAAGGCTCTCTCGAAGATCACCATCGTGGCAATACTGCAACTGAAACTTGTCGGAGACACCAGCCTCTTGCTGCGAAACAGGTTCCACCATCAGAGAAAAATTATGCTCAGGCACATCCAAGCTACCTGGAAACTCTTGGTCAAGTGCATTATGCATGGATTTTTGGTGCAATAGCTGAGCTTGTTGATAATTCCAGGGATGCTGAAGCAACTAGGTAATACAAATTGAGCAAGTTGGTTAATTATTTCTTTTCCTCTTCTTTCATATACATAAATTTTAATTTGTACATTTGCATTTGAATTGTCTTGGTTTCATTGTGTTATTGATTTTGTTAGATGTGCTTCTAATCTCTTGGCTTATTTTTGACAGACTGGACATTTCTATTGAGGAAATATATTCAAAAAGAGCTGGCAAAGAAATTCCTATGCTGTCAGTTATAGATGATGGTCATGGCATGATCCATCAAGAGGTAGAGAAAATGGTTTGTTTTGGGCACAAGAAACCTGAGGCCGATGATCCGGATCGCATTGGAAGATTTGGTGTTGGATTTAAGGTAGCCTTTCTTGCTTTTATGTTTGCGGTTCTAGTACTAAATTGTTGTAAGTGCCTGTAAGTTGTATTTATCAACTACTAACACCTATGCAATCATCTGGATGTGGGTTTCTCAGACTGGAGCAATGAGATTAGGCAGGGATGCTCTGGTTATAACTCAGACTAATGATTCCAGATCCATAGCCTTTCTTTCACAATCTTTAAATGAAGGAAAAGATGTACGCAGTGACCTACTTCTGTTTTTATGTGTTAATTAGCTTTAATATTTGTTTTGTCACCTTAATTTTTTATTCTGCAGAATCTTGAGATACCCATTGTAAGCTATCGAAGAAAAGGACAGTTTATGGAAGTTGACACTAGTGTCCGGTCGGAAGCTTTAGCAAAGTACAACCTGAAAGTTATTAAGGAATTTTCGCCTTTTGATAAATATTTGATTGGTGCAAAAGCAGGTTTATTCCGTGAAAACCGTACAGGGACACAAATTTTCATATGGAACTTAGATGAACGGGGATCACAGTATTGTTTGGAATGGGATCGTGGATTGACTGGTGGGAGCTCCTTTCATAAAGGTGACATTCTGGTCCGTTCTAGAAGGCTCAGATCTCGTCCTGGCCAGATTAGCAAAACGGTAGTGCATTCTCTTCTCTTGATTTAGTTTGATAGTGAAGTAGAAACAAGTAGCTTTGGTTTGCGATGAACTTTGCTTCATAGTCAATGGATAATTAACAAGAACATTATATAAAACTACTGCTAATTTGAAATGGCATGGTTTTGAAATTTCTCACTTTCTTTTTTCCATCACTCTTTCAGAAGACCTGTTACTGCAGAAATTCTTTGTTTTCACTCTTAGAAACAAGTAGCTTTGGTTTGCGATGAACTTTGCTTTGCAGTCAATAGATAATTAACAAGAACATTGTATAAAACTACTGATAATATGAGATGGTATGATTTTGAAATTTCTCACTTTCTTTTTTCCATCACTCTTAAAATTCTGAAAATCTGTTATCGCAGAAATTCTCTTCTTTCACCCTTTTTTTTCTTACAATTGTTTTACTCTCTCTTCATTTACACTATAATTGCCATGCATGTCACATTGTGTTGGGAAATATGTATGCAAATGCACACCATGTGCCTCAATGTCTATGCTCTATATTCAATCTCACTTGTCTTGTGTTTTCTTTAATTCTAGGTTTTTTTAGATTACTCACTTAGGTCATATCTTGAAGTCATCTTCTTAGTTCCACGAATAAGGATTTATCTGCAAGGTTCATTGGTATGTGCTTGTTAATAAGATCTCTTGGTTCTTAGGTAGTGTCTGTTATTAACTATTTACCTTTCTCATTTCATCTTGGTCATTATCTTTTGAGAAGGTTAAAAGTCGACCACTGGCGAAATATTTGAATCAGACTTCGGAAGCAACTGGTAACATCATGGGGAAACGTGTTCATTTAACTCTTGGTCGCTCTCAGTTGGAATTTGAGCAGGCAAATTGTGGAATATTTTTGTATTGGCATGGTCGATTAATTGAGGTGAATTTCTGTTTTATGATGTTACTTTTTCCATTCTTTACAACTTGTGACATATGCCTTCTTGTGTGTTTTCACTTTTCTCATCCTTTCACCTATCTTCTTTAATGACATTGGAGCCAATTGAGCTTTGGTTTGCATTTTATGATGCTCATTGAAATGTATATTACCTTTCTGTTCCTTGGAATCATTTTTCATGGTTAATCAGTTTGCTAGGGCTTCCAATATTTCTATAGCTGAGTTTCAAGTTTACATTATATTAACTGTCCAAAAAGTTATGTTAACAGGGATCTCTCTCTTTCTAACCGGAAGGGAGATGCGAATCATGAATGCTCTTGATTTTGGTTTGTAAACAGATTTTTATATATGATTATAGTTGCCTTTCCATTTCTTACTGGGGCAGGATTCTTTTTCCTTTATAATCTCCAATCAATTCCAACGCATTCCTTTTATTACTGTGCCATCAGGTTTCATTGTTTCAATCTGACATTTGTCTTCCCACTGTAGGCCTATAAGAGAGTTGGTGGCATGATTCACAATGGCGATTGGGGTCGAGGCGTGATTGGTGTCATTGATGTTACTGATTTAATGGTAGCAATGTTTCTTTTTAGATATTTTCAGTTGTTTAGCTTATTTGTATGTTCTATTTCCCATTGCACGTTTGGTACAGGATAGAGATGCTTGCAAGAAGACTTGCTTTCTTAGACTGCATTTGGTCTCGATTGGTTTGAAGGACATGTAGACATATATTTCTTGCAACACTATTATGTTTGGTAATCTAAAATGAGCCTGGATACCTTTACTCTTTTCTAGTCATTGAAAGTCTGGGATAAATACTTGGAAGTTTACAAATAAAATTTAATTGTGCATGGAGTGCTATGTTGCATGGATACAATCAGAGCAGAAATTTGGAGTTATGGTCCTGTTTTATACATACAAAGTAATAATATGGATATTATGCTTACAAGAAAATTTGGTATATCTGTTCATACAAGATCTTGAATGCCCTTGCCTCCAACTTGCATTCATTTTATAGGATGCATGAGGAGATAATGATGCTGGTATTATTATAGCACCAACTGCAGTTTTCAGCTTTCTGTAGCTATGATGGTGGGCTTATGTTTTTAGTTTCTGATTTTGTGGAAATTGAAATTGAAATCTAACTCTATTAATTAACCAAAAGCTGGTTGATAAAACCAAGGATATGTGTATGTCACAAATCTGTTCATTTCAACTGATAAACCTATTTTGGCAAACTGGAACAGAATGAAGGAAATGGTCGGGTGGGTGTGCATAATGCCAAGCAATCTTTCCTTGATTGTGAACCATATGCTCGACTAGAGGCGTGGCTGGGAGTGAAGGCAGATGAGTATTGGACTAATAATTTTGAAAAGCTGAAGTTGGTAAGGACCTTTTATTTATTGTGGGATTTTAAAAAAAAAAATTATGAGATCAGTTTTCCACCACTGATTTTCTGTGTATATGTTCTTTTAGAAGTTTCTTTCATCAAAATGCAACCTTCATCATACTGGTGGATGCTCTTAAAAGATTTTAGAAGATATATGACATATGTAGAACACTTTATTTTGCCAAATATAACAATGAATGAAACAAACATAGTCTGACAAAGATGGATTAGTCGATTGCTGGGAAAATAGTTTTCAAATCTCTTTGAAAAATGTCTGAATGGTGAGTTGATGATGCGACATAACAGGCTTACTGTGTTGATATCCAACTAAGAAATTGACTCAAGTGGGGACATTCTATTTTAGACATGCAGCTTGTTGCCTTGTTCTACTTTCTTCTATAATCTATTTGAGAAAAATGTTGTTTATTTCTTCTAGACACTTTTGTCCTCCAAATTTCAGTAGTAACCAGCAAGCATAGAGGTTATGTATTGGGAAGATGAACTATCTTTTGATTTGCAATGACTGGTTGCCATGTATTTTTAAAATGAAACAATCTTAGATTTGGGATTGATTCAAATATTGAATAGTGTGGCAAGAACTTTTTCTTGTCAGTTTCCCCATTTGTTTACATTCACTCATAGCGTGTTCTTAATGAATCTTTATGGATTTCCTTTTTTTTTTTTTTCCAGTTTCCCTAGACATGTTTCATTTATGTACTCTTTACTTCTCCAGAAAAAAGGTGGTTCCCTGTACAAACCTGACCACGAATGGGTGCAGTGTGATAAGTGCAGGAAGTGGAGGATGTTGAGTTCAGGGTTTGATGTTAAAACATTACCTGAAGAATGGTAATTGCATTTCATCATATTTTTTACTGTTCATTTGTTCACAGTAGATCATTCATTCATATCCTTGAATGCTCTTTCTTGTGCTTGTCTTGTATAGCATGATTCATTATTATCCAATACTCTTTTGGAGAAATACTTGTGTCAAAAGACAGGAGGATGTCTTTTGCCCTTTTTTTGGCTATTCTATGTGGTGAAGGCTGTGATTCCTTCTATCAGCCAGGTCAATTTTGTAGTAACTTTGTGGTTGTATAGGAGAGCTGGATCCATTTCTTTTGTTGGGAATGTTTTGAATTTTCATTGCTCCTTGGTAGAATATAGTTTGCGACCTGGCAGGACAAGGAGATCAATTCATCAAATTTGAATCTTGAGGGTAGATGGTTGACTGATAACCCCTTGTCCTGGATGCTGTCAACCAGGGAGAGGCTTGCTATCGCACTCCAGGAGTATGCTCTGCCTTGAAGGGAAAAGTCTTTTCTGGTCCCCAATATTCATCTCACCATAATAGATCTTTGCTTAATGTGACAATGCTGTCTTTTTCAATTGGATGCGACATTGTCTTTACATGCCTTCAGCTCCTCCTGTGTCCTTACCTGTTGTCATCTGTTGGCGACAATTTTTTCTTTTCCTGCATGTTCTGTTTGTATTATGCATTGGCTCTTCCCTGCAGAGGAAACAATGAACGTCATCTTATGCTACCTATATAAAATTTATTTGGATGAACAAAAATGGTGACCTAGTATGCAACCTGGAGATTTTATCGAGCAATATTAGCAGATATGCTTACTTGCATTCATTATGAGAAGGATTGGTCTGCATTTATATGCATCTTGGTGTCCATGGATTGTATGCTTGTTTTTGTTGAACAGGTGATAATGCATCTTTTTTTAACTGTAAGGTTCTATTGTAACAGGTTTTGTTATATGGGTCCTTTCAATGGATCATGTGAAATTCTGGAGCAAAAGGTTGACCGTGGGGTGATCACAGTGTCTGCAAAACAAACTAGACAGGATATAAAAGATGTTGACGATGATGCTATGATCAGTTCAGATGGTAAGCCCTCAAAGTCTTTTATTAATAAATTTTGTGCTGCGCCAGATAATTAAAATATCTTCTGGGATGGCCTACACTTCTGGAAATTTTGTTTTTTGCAATCACATTGCTTGTCTGTGTTTCTCTTTTTTTATCCCTTTTCTTTTAGTGCATCGATTCATGAAAGTATGGTTGGATTTCAGTATGTTAGTATCCAATTCTTGGTGTACTTTCACTCTATCACTTCTGATATGTTATGGAATAATAAGCTATTTTTATGATGTTCACTATGCAGTTAAAATATGATGCTTTGATTCAATGAACAATCCCCATTTTAACCACTTTTGGTTATGCTAATGTCAAACGGTGTTAAATTGTTCCAGGTTTACTGGTGACCAGTTACCATATCGATTCTGTTTCTGATACTTGGTTTGTAATAGGTATTAGCGATGAAGATTCTAATCAAACTGAGAGGGATGGCAAGCGAGATTTAAAGAGGTTAAGGAACGGACTGCCAAGGGCCTGTAAGAAGGGACCTTGATAACTGGTGGTAACTCTGGTTTTATCAAATGTTGATACAGCAATAGTTACGATCATTTTGTTTTGAAATGTGCGTTAGTGCAATTGCATAGAACTAGAATACCAGAATAGGTCAACAATTCTCCACATAAATCACAGCATTCCCACTGTCCAATTGTAACTAGTTCACTGGTTTTAACCTAGTCAAACTATACCATCTTTTGTAAAGAAGAACAATATCCTGTTCCTGAAATCTAGTTACTTGTGCTTTACACCTCTTAAGGTATAAAACTGATTTTCCTTGCACTACATTTGAGCTGCAACTTCCAAATCACCACTCATTTTTAAGTATTATGGGATATTACAATTGTTCTTCGCCGAGACAAGGACTGGGGAGAAACAAACCTGCCCTATCTAGTTCCTTTTTCATTGCAGTAACAATTTTTAGTACATGTTAAGGAACAAATTCCGAATCATCACTCTCCTTTTCAAGTGCTCTGGAGATTTACAATTGTTCTTTGTAAATGAAGAGAAAAAAACCTGTCCCGTTTATTTCCTTTTGAATGAGGTAAGATTGCATTCTAACAGGATTTGTACATTCATTTTGTTATTTGAGCAAGGAAATTTCACATGCTTTTGTGAATAATAATAATAATGGGATGGTCAATCTCTTCTTTTCGATACCTAATCCCGCACTTCCAATCCAAGGAAGAACTGTCAATTTTTGGGATAGATTTCCTATCCAGAGAAAGAGGATGTGAACAGGGTTTAAGTAACAGCAAGCTTATTATAAGAAGCAAACTGTGTCGCAAGACCTGTTCTTATAGTTTTCTTTCTGCCTTCTTTACGAAACACCTAGCCATGTAAATGAAATCTAGGCATTAGATACCTCAGGCATATATAAATCAAATAACAGAGTTGTCTTGTAATTATGCAATCTCAGTCGAAAGATGGTGATCGTAAAATATGTTAATCACTGTAAAATCAGTTACTGGGTAAGTAATTACATCATGGATTGCATAAAAACGTTTGAAAAACCAAAAGTTTTTTAATCTTCAAGAAGAGATTTATATAGTAAAAAAGAAACAAGAACAGAGCAAAAGGGTGCAAGAGAAATCAGATGGTAGTGCATGTTTTTGAGATCATCATGGTAGTTTGATGACAGAATTTACTATGATAAGCATCATCATATTTTCTTTCTTGCATGCTCAACAAGCAGTACTTGAACAATAAATCAAAAGCCAAAGGAAAAAAAATATTATGTGAAGAAGTGAATCAGATATATGAGTAGTCAAACACCATCAAGCATCAAAGAGTTGATGCTTGTAAGACTGGGGCGACAATGACTATCATCATTTTCTTCTTTATCAAATCGCATCACAACATTACATAGAAAAAAGTTAATGTAAGAGAAAGACACCGTTGATCTAGCAAGAACAGAGAGATGACCTGTGGGCAGGTCTGTGTGGCTGAACAAGAAACGGAGGGTGTATTTAAAGAGGGATATTAGGGTTTTTGATGTTTCGTGGGTTTGTTAAGCCCAACTTCAGAAAAATCTCTTGGGGGAATGGGTTCTAGGCCTGCCTACGGCTAATTTTTTATTTACTCTTCATGCTATGAAAAATATGTTATTTCTCAATAAATAAAAAAAATGGTAGAAAAAAAATATTTTAAAAAATAAATAACAAGTAAAATCTTATTTACTCAAAAAAAAAAATAGTAAATAGGTTACCCCAAACATATAATAGTCTTTCATATAACTATTCTTAATAAAAACTTTTATATATATATATATATATATATATTCTTATTAAATGAAAACTTTTCAAACTTGTATGAATTTATTTTTATTAAATAGAGTAGAATGAGCTTGACATTTATTTAAAATTATATCATTTTATATTTAATTTTTATTGAATAAAATAAAATAATAAAATTAAATTTTGTAATTACCTGGTGAGGATTCTAATATCATATTAAAAAAATTAATTTATATAATTTTTTAATAATTAGAACAATAAATATTGCTGTCATTACATAATAATAATAATAATAATAGTAATAATAATATTCTTGAATTGATTTTAAATTATATTTACCATTACAATGCAATTTTCTTATGAAAAGTTATTACACAGTTCATCATCAGCTCCTTCGAGGGATAAAATTCAATGAAGCATAAATATGTTGGCAACTTTTTTAGCAAGGGTAACGACAAATACAAGAGTCGTTAGGGTTTTCAATTGCCAAGCAAAACCCATGAGCACCTTCTGCCAGTCTTTTTTGTACGCAAGCAGCATGGCATTGTAACTCATTGCAGCCACCTCCCCATAGCTCCTGAAGGCTAGAACCACCTTCAACGTTCTCCTCCTCGCCTGCATGGATTCAACACTATCCACAAATATTACCATAAGCCTGTGCGAGTTACATGGAGTTGTGTGTTTACAAAATCATCGAAATTTTGTTAGATGAGAGTTTCTATTCCTTGCTAGTCATTAAAAAAAAAAAATACATGATTGCTATGCAGGATGGCTATAAAGCCTGCAATGACTCTATAACTTCTCAAAAGTATTTTTCCTCTAAAAATACATTAAAATAAACTTTATTTTAGATTTTTTAAAAAATTTTTAACATTAAGTACATCAAAATCATAGAAAACACTAAAAAATATACAAATTTAATGTTTTTTATACCAAATTCGCTTTAAAAACACACTATAACACAGTTTCAAATGCAAAAATAAATAGCTACATAGGTCTCCACTTCTAATTATTTTTTTGAAAAGAGGTGTGCACATAGTTTTAAAACCAAATGGGAAATATTTATCTGGAAGAATGAACGATGACAAGCAGAAGAATGGTGAAAATTGAAAGGCTTTTCATAGTTTCTGTGAAAAATGCTTTACGTGATGATGCCCTTTGCAAGCTAACCTGATGATATAGGTAGAATTAGAGAGGAGCATTAACTGGATTTTATAAATCAAAAGAGTAATTTCAATAAAATCAACAAAAATCAAAACATTCTATGGAATTTAATAGCATGTTCTTGAGTCAAGGCTGAGTTTTGTTGATATTGATTGATAAGCGTTCCCCCTTGATCTTAACTTGTGGAACTGGATGGCATCTAAACATATAAAACACATGCATTTGCATTTGGTAAACCTTAGTTTAGCAGCAAAACTTCTGGGAGACATACTGGTTCATAATCCTATAGTCACTGCCCCTTACAGCAGAAAATGATGCACAAACCACACGATAGGAAACCAAAACTAAATAAGGTACCTGAGCCTTCAACACTAGTACTAGTGTTGCGATGAGCTGTCCAGAGTTTTCTTCCCTGCAAATTATATCCAACTTTATGAGTTCAAAACATGTGACGCAACAACAACAAAACTACATAAACAAATTTGCAAAGTATTGTGATATAAGCACTAACACATAACAATAGAATTTGCAGCTGAAGAAACTTAAAGGAATGATATAAAAATAGATCATGTAACAAAAGAAAAGATATAGGTACCCTGAAGCATGCCTACAGATAGCAGTTGGTCTATATTATCAACACGCTTCTGTATTGATTTTAGAACAGAATTCAATGATGAAACTCTCATTCGAACACCTGAAATCTTTGCTGCATGCTGCATGATAAACGGCAAGGGTGCCTCTTCCAACAACTGATCAAGCTCTGAAAACACAATTTTTTTTTATCGATGATCCAGACTGAAATGCTCAATAACATAGAATAATCAAACACCTTAAGGATCAATGCAGAAAAAGAATAAAGAGCAATTCAAATTGCATCCACTATGGGAAGCTTTGTCCGTCTTGATTTGAACTGCTTGATACTGATGCTCAATGAAATGCTCCATTCTTTCAATATAATTATAGATGTCGTGGCTGTATATTTTTTTATTAAATATTACATACTCCAAAAGATAACCAGGTATGTGGGCATGAAAAAAACTCATGTTAAATCCATCAAATTATCATTAATAAAGAAAATGAGAAACTCTAATAACTATCCCACTTCTTGCTAGCATCAAATCACTGTTGTGTATTCAGTAGCATAAAAAAAACAGCTGATGTGTACTAATCACGTTACAGAGATAGATTAAACTGACCATTTATGATATTGGATCCATTTCTAAATTGCTCAAAAGCATTTCTCCAGAAGAAAATAAATCACTTTGAAAACAAAAACCCATCAAAAGGGTCTCATTTTAGCAACCTAAGAAGCCCTAAAAATAAAATTTTATAACAAAACCAGGTGACTTAAAGATTACAAGTAGAAAAAAGCCAAGGTGAAGACGCTATTTATCTTATCTCAAGCACCTTCTCTAAAAGCATAGAATTACAAGACCATAATGAGATTAAAAAGGAAGAAGAATTTACCTCTAGTAAGACGATCAATAGCAGAATTCAGTTTGTCTTGGCTATTGAGAGTGTTTTGAGCTTTAGAGTCGAGATCCTTAATAACATTGGTCAGCATCGTTGATAAAGCCTTGCCTAATGAATCACTGCTGATGCTATTGGATTCAGATTCAAATTCTTGAGGATTGTTTTCATTGGAATCTGGATTTTCACCCGCAGAAAGTGATGGATCCATCTCTGATGACAGTCAGCATGAGAGCCCTTTCCCTTTGCCCTGTTTCAGTGGAGTGGAGTTCCTTTCCCAGGGGAAGAAATGGCATTTATGAGGGGATTGGATTTCCCAATGGGCTTCTTCTTGAGTATTAGGTATGGCCCATTATGGGCAAGTCTAGGGTTGGAAAGGATAAAAATTAAGTTTTAATTGGTATTGAAAATGAGTGGAACCAAGGTTTTGCACTTGTACTCAATTCTCTAACATGAAAAGGCTAAGGTTTAAGCTTAAACTCGCCTTGTCTGGATTATGCTAGGGTCAAGCTTGAATAAGCTTTAAAATGGTCTTAAATTCGGATTATTTGAATTCATTAATAAGCTTTCATATTAATTAAATTTAATTTAAATATTTGTTTGTTTATCACATCAACTAAATATGGAGATGAACAAGTATGATGGGGACAAGAAAATTTTTAAAAATATACATAACACTAATAACATGAAAAATCAGCTTATTTTACAAGATTTCTCTTAATTCTTATATATTTGTGTGGAGCCTTTAAATAAATTAGCTCAACAAGTCTAGTTAATGCATTTATTTGAGTTATCTATATATATATATATCAAATTTATTGATTTTTTTAATGGAGTGAGCTTGAAAAAAGAAAAAGGTTGGAATGACTGATTAATCTGATATAATGTCAAGCATAAATAGAAACTAAGGCTACGAAAGTTATAAGATTATATACAAATAATTTTTTTTAATATATTCTAATAAAGTCTTTAAATTATTTACACAGAGATGAACACCTACTTAAATAAAAGAATTCAAAGTTAATTAGAAGAAAAAAATTAAAAACAACTAAAATTTAATTAAAACAATAAAATAACATCTTTTTCTAACACCCTTTTAATTTTAACTGATTATATTGATAAAATAATCTAATAAAATCATAACTCAATTTAATGATTATGTAGCTTTATCTTATCAAAATTTAGTTTCATGAATGCATTGCATTCGTAATGTTGTATTTTTTAATATTAGAGTTTATTTAGAAGTATAGTTGTTATTGTTTTTTAAAGAATTTTTAATATCAAAACGTATTAAAATAATAATTTTTATTTTTAAAAAATTATTTTTAAGACTACCACATTAAAACAATTCAAAACATATTAAAAAAATTAATTTATAATAAAAAATTAAAATTTTTAAAAATATAATTACAACCACATCCTAAACTGTTAAATAATAATGATGTCATAATATTAAAAATTACAACATAAAACCATAATGGAATTTAGAAAGTTCAATTCCTTAAAAAATTGCTAAATAATATAAAAAAGAAAAGAAAAGAAAAAGAATGAGACAAGAGCCAACCTATTGGACAAGAATACCCCTCAACTGCGACTCTCAAACCCTAAAAACCCTGTGCCTATAAAATGCTTAGAACCCCATCTTTCTCTCAAAAACTCACTCTCCAGGAATCTCATCCACTCTACATCGGCTAATTGAGAAAGAGATCTACAGGGAAAGATATACCTCTGATCCAGGATGAGAGCTAAGGTATGTCTTCCGCTCTTCATTTCCCTTAATGGGTTTTAACTCAGAATGATTCTGTGCAACGGGTGTTGTTTAGATTATCTAATCTGGTATAGATAGTGAATGTTTATCATGATTTCTTAGGTCTCTTCTTCAAGTTCGTTTCTTTTTTATTTCTGTGGAATCTTTCTTTATGTTTGTAATCTGGGATTTTAGTTTTTAGCTAGATAATCAAATCTGTGTGCTTTTCTAGTCTAAAGCTTGTGATTTGTTAGGTTGGAAGAATGCTTGTTTTTGCTTCTTTTTTTACGAAACAAGAGATTTTGCCAAATGATTTCGTTAATCTTGGAATTTACATGTTATTAATGCTGTTTAGACACTATTTTTATGTGATGTTGAGTTTGCCTTACAGTTTTTTCTTTTGCTGGTTTTAGTGCCTTTGTTTCGTGTAACTTGGTTTGTTTGATTTGAGATCCATTGATTCTTTCAAGACTTGGTGCCTATTTAAACATGTAAAGCGTTTTTGAGTTTGTGACCGCTGTGGAATTCTAGGGATCTGTTTCGGAAGGTGTTTGACTAAATTGTTTTGTTATTTTTTGTTCTTTTCAGTGGAAGAAGAAGCGTATGAGGAGGTTGAAGAGGAAGCGCAGAAAGATGAGGCAGAGATCCAAGTAGGCTGCGGGCTTGGACAAGATGGATCTTTTTTCTACTGGTACATGCCTATGATGCTTATGGCTTTGTGCTGCGTGAAGCTGTGGGGATGAGGGATGTGTATAAGGGAATGTTTCATCTTGTAGGTTTTCAAGACTGCTTCTGCATTTAGTATTCTGTTGGCTTTAATTTTGTGTTGTATTTGACTTCTTTACTTTAATATTGCTTATGGATGGATGAATGAAACTTTTTTAGAAAATGATTAAAACAGAAATGAACTTCTATGAATTGTTTTCCACAATGGTGATCAAGATTTTTACTATAGTTTGAGCATAGTTTAGAGTCTTAACTTCGTGGCTGATTTTTTAAACACCTTTCTGATAGGCGGTAGGTTTCTAATTCACTAGGAATGCAAGAAGCGGCATCTGAAGGTCGTTTTAACCATTGGATATGCCATGGAATCGCACGCCTTCTTGATTTACTTCTGCCTTGTACAAGTTTATCACTCCCAGGCTATTTTTGAAACAGACCTATCTGATACGCGATAGGTTTCTAATTCACAAGGAATGCAAGATGTGGCATCCGAAGGTGGTTTTAACCATTAGATATGCCATGGAATCACAAACCTTCTTGATCTGCATCTACCTTGTACTGAATTTCTTCTGCTTTGAATTTGAGTTTAATTGTTAGTTGTTACCCCATTACGCAAGGTGACTGGAATCTAGAGTGGTGTAAGGATTGTTTGTGTTGTATGGCTTATGTAAGCCTTTTTGGATTCATGAGTTGCTATGTTTGGGTGTATAGTTTATGTAAGCCTTGGAAAAACGCAAAAAGATTAAAAAGTACATAAACTGCTGTCCATGGAAGACAAAAACATAAACAAATCTGGAATTGTGATAGATGTTCGAATTATGTTGGCAAAGCCCCGTAAACTACTGCCCCGGGTGTCGTCAACAAATGCTGGATTGATTTAGGAGAACGCTTTTCCAGGCTTTTCATCTCGGTTACGGAATTGTGAATACTGAACAAAGGGGACGAGTCTAGCAATAATATGGCGAGGGTGATCCTGCCTTGTCAGCTTGATGGCAAGCCGCGGTGAAACAGGATATTGTTCTCTCTCTTTGAAATCAACGGATTTTGCCTCTGGCATAAGATGAACATTAACACGAACATGAACAACTAAATGCGCGAGGCACGCGGACAAGATGGTTCCTATGATGCATGTTCTCATATTGCAGGGCAACGCAATTTACATCAACACAAATGGCACAAAATCAGATGCAGAACCTTGCAAGAATTTAGGGGTCAGCCAGGATCATACTGCATACATAAGGCGAGCGGAGCAGCAAGCATTTTCGATCACGAGTGAAAAGCCCAAGTCATAATGAATAATTTGTACGATCATGTCAGACGAATCGTGAAATTTGACTTGCACAGCATTAAATAAAGATGCAAGTTCTCTGTACAATTTTCAGCTCACAGAACCCACGGTGAAGCGAATACAGGAATAAAAGTACATAGCCAAGAATCCTATTGTTTGAAGTTTGAACCTGTGCTCCTTCCTCATTTTCAAGACATTCAACACATTCCAGTGTTGTGACAATCTCTTTCAATTTCAATATGCAGAATTCTTGATTTCCCAGTTTTGATCGGAATGTCACAATACAAATTTCTGACGAAGCGTGGACATCGGTATCGATGAACAAGCTTGCTCAAAGTATCTTCATTCCATGTTCCCCTTTCGTGTTCTTAATCTGGATGATGCATGCAATTTCATACCGCTAAAGCCTCGAGGTTGTATTGCAAAACAAGTCTTTCTGCTGTATTTCGTCTCATGACTTGTCTGAGGAGCAACTCTTCTAAAACTTCTGCTGCCAGCTCCTTTTCTTCTTCATGAGCAATCCCTTCTACTATAATGGTATAAGTTGTTTCATTCGGTGTGCATCCTTTCTCAACCATCATCTCAAAAATATCCAGGGACAAATCTGTTCTACCAGATTTACAAAATCCAAGTATAAGGGCATTGAAATTGTCAAGAATAGGCCTATAGTCATTTTCTTCCAATAGCCTGAAAATCTCCAAGGCCTCGTCCAGCATTCCCTCAATGCACAACCCTCTAATCAAAGATGAATAGGTATAAGGATCAGGAACAAATCCAAACTTTGTCATCTCGTATAAAAGCTGAAATGCTGGATACGTGTTCCCTTTTCTACACAAGCTCGTAATCACACCTTTGTAGAAGTCATGGGTGGATGACCTTTGCTTATTACCCAAGTTTTGAATTATGGAGAATGCCTCTGGCACCCTTCCCTGCTTGCAAAGCACAGCAATGGCATTAAACGTTCCCTCATTGGGATTACAGCGGTGATGAATCATGTGGTCTAGACACTTAATCACAAGGTCCAACTTCCCCTCTTTGCAAAGATGAGCAATTATAGGGTTATAGGTTATGGCAGAGGGCTTAAATGATGCCCTCACCATTTCATCCAAAACTTCAAATGCATGTTCAATCCTGCCATGGAAGGCAAGTGAACCAATTAGTATATTGTATGTAACCAGAGAAGGTGAACGCTCCTCAGAATCCATCTCAGCCAGGAGCTGGTTTGCCTCCTCCCATCTTCCTTCATAGCACAAACTCCTGAGTATAATATTATAACTCACAACATTCGGATTAAAACCCTTTGATGGCAAATCCCTGAAGAATCGAATCGCCTCTTCCGTCCTGCCTTCCTTGCATAATCCAGTTAATAAAACATTGTAACTAACCAAGTTAGGCTGCCAACCCTTCGCAATTATCTCATCCAAAAGCTTCATCGCTTCATTCACACCTCTCTCCTTGTAAGCTGCTTCAAGCAAGAAAGAATAAGTAAATTCATTCGGGACCAACCCTCTCCACATCAGCTTATCTAGTAACTGCAAGCTTTGATTCAAGTTTCCATGCATGCAAAGCCCTCTAACAAGCGAATTATAGGTAACCGTGTTGGTTGGATAGCCATTTTCCTCCATTTTCTCAACTAACTGCATTGCATGCCCAATATTTCCTCTCTTACACAAATTATTCACCAAAAAAGTATAAGAAGCTGCATCAGGAATAATACCAGACTCAATCATCATTTCCATCACCCTCGTCGCTTTCTTCATCTTATTCGACTTGCACAAATCATACAATAGCTGTGTTGCTTGAGCAACATCAGGTTTATGACCCTTCCCAACAATAAACTCTAAATGGAAAAACGCATCATTAAGCCTAATCTCCCTATTTCTTGTGCCATTCCTACCAACCTTCCAATTGGGCAGTGTCAAAACAGAGTCTTTAGGTGAAATTGTGATCTGGGTTGATGCCAAGACTCTAGTGAAACCTTTGTTTAGTGAAAAAGAATGGAAATTTGGGACATTAGAAAAGAACCCACAAGCTGTTCGGGCAGTCTCTGGAGAAGGGTTTGTTAAAGGAGTCACCGAATTCACCAAAGTGGCCATTGCCAACAGATAATGAAAAGCAAAATTCAAAATTTCAGCTTTGGCTCTTTAGCACAGACCAAAAAGATCAAAACTTTTTGGTTTCCCTAAGTGATTGAAGACTTGAAACTCTAGACTTTAAGCAATAACGACCTAAAAGAAAAACATAAAAAAGGAAAAAATTGAAGGAAACAAAAAGTGTTAACATACACTGAGTATCACTTATACCATGCAAAAAGTTGAAGCCGAAAATGGAGGAATGGGGTTGAGGGAGGAGAAGAAAGCTAGCTGTGTTTGGAGGAGGGTCTTGTTGTGCTGCTCTTGAGGTTCAGTCCAGTCTCATTCTATCCGAAACTTTGCAGCCCTTTCATTTCATTATCCTCCTCCAAGTGTATGCTGTAGAGGATACCGTCAAAGACACCAAAGAGAGAGACGTTTCCACTCTCTTATTTTTCAAACTATGCTCGTGGTGTAGGGCACGCGTTGTCGTTAACCTAATTACAAGTCCAATGCATAGCTGTCCTGGTAAGAAACAAACTAAAAAAATGCCTGAAGTTTGGGTAAGCGAGTCAATCGTTTCATTTTTCTTTTAAATTTTTTTAGTGTTAATTCCCTTGTATTACGTTTATAATACGAATTTAATTTTTTAATTTTAATTTTTACATTATTTTAATATATTAATATTAAAAATAAATTTTTTAATTTTTTTTTAATATATTTTCAAATGAAAAATATTTTAAAAAACAACAACTAATACCAAGCTTTATATATATATAATTAAAAATATATAATTAAATAAACTAAGTTTTATTAGATTAATATATTTTATTCAATTTATAATAAAATTTTATATCAACTTATCAAACAACTATAATCTCATGATCCTACCTATCTTTTTTACTAGGCTTAGGCATGAGTAATAAAAAGAAAATTAAATCATTCTTGAAAAATGATGTAGATCCAACAATTTACAGATTTATTGAAAGTGATGTAATTATTTTTATTTTTAAATATATTTTAGAAATACATTTTATTTGAGAAGAAAACATATTGATTTCTTGATAGTTTTGATGTGCACATTTAAAAAATTATTTTAATATATTTATTTTAAAAAACTATTTTTAAAAAATACACTGCGCCAAGATATTAAATACACAATTTACATTTACTTTGTGGAATTTGTTCCTTTTCAAGCACACATAGTAGGTTTAGCTAATTGTTGCACCTATTAATCATCGATGTCAAGTAATGAATCATTTATAATCAGTTGTTTTCTATTTAATTATCTCCTTCGAATTTTAATTTAAATTATAAAAAATAATTTAAAGTTGATAACTAATTTTAATTTAAATTAAAAAAAAAGATATTAACTTTACGGAACTTAATTGATTCATAATTCGATTGATTGAATAAATCTATTTCAAATTCAATCAAATCAACACCAACAAATCTAAAAAAGTATTATGGGATCGAGCTGTTGATCTGTAAATTAACTTGGATTTTCTGTTTTATAGCTGGGCGGGGTCTCACAAGCGTGAATATCGACGTGCAAACAAGAACACGAGCCACCTAGCATTTTCAGCCATACCTGTCAAACCCAGCTTAGAGAAACCAACACGTAAATGCTTCAATGACTGCATGTAAAATGGAGGGCATATGCATCTTCTAAGCCAACACATAGGAGAAACATTTCCTAAATTACAGACATCAGACAGATCATAGAGAGAAAGATGGCAAAGAGCAAGGATGATGTAAAGCATGGAACAGCACAGGCAAAGCTATCAGAAGATGAAATGTTAAGGGTGGCATGCAAGCATGGCAGTCCGCCAGTCCCCTAGGAGGAGGGAAGATTGCTGATTCCGAACCAGACGTTGATCTCTTCTCTAGCATAAAAAACACTTAGAGAGAAACATTTACAGATATCAGACGGATCATAGAGAGAAAGATGGCAAAGAGTAAGGATGATGTAAAGCATGGAACAGCACAGGCAAAACTATCAGAAGATGAAATGTTAATGGCAAAGAGGGAAGATTGCTGATTCCCAACCAGTTGATCTCTTCTCTAGTGCTCATAATAGTAAGCCTGCCCATACTGCTACATCCAAAATGTCCAACCCTGACCAGTCTCAGTCTCACCATGACAACCCTGATGGTGCTGCAAGAAAGANAATATATATATATATATATATATATATATATATTTAATATCAACGTATCAAAACGATTTGAATGCTAAAAAAAATTTAATTTTAAACAAATAATTTTTTTATTAAAAAATAGCTTTTAAAACATAAAAATATACGAGTTTTATCACTCCTCCTGCGTCCACCAAAGGTTGAGGAGTGTATATGTATATATATATATATATATATATATATTTAATATTAACGTATCAAAACGATTTGAATGATAAAAAAAATTAATTTTAAATAAATAATTTTTTTATTAAAAAATAACTTTTAAAACATAAAAATATACTCCTCTTGCGTCCACCAAAGGTTGAGGAGTGTTAATGGACCGTTTTCTTGTATTCTTTTTCTAGTTTGCTTCAAGGAAGTCGAGAAAAGAAGTGATAAGATCAAGCTGATGTTAATTAATGGTTTTAATTTGACTAAATTAAGGTTGCCTTTTGTTCCATGATTTCCAAATCCTATTGTTATAGACTTCACTGGTGGGTCAACTTGGAAGTGAGTTGATCTGGTTAAATTCATCAATCCATTAAGATGAATGGCTTGATTATCTGGTTAAAAGTTGAAAAAAAAAATGATATTGTTTTATTACCAATTTAAATTAATTCTCTTAATTTGTAATCTAGATTTTGTGTGAGTCTTCTAGTTGGATTTCAAACATTTCTAACCAAAAAAAAAGGAATTTAAACGTTCAGCTACAAAGTGATTGTATCCTTTCTGCATTCAGCCAGACACCTGACTACTAAAATAATCAATATTGCTCCAGAGTTTTCTCCTTGGAAATTGGCTGAAGTTGCTGCAAATTACCTTACCCCTTTCCACCGTCAACTATGCCACTCTGGTGATCTTGAAGCGCTTAATGAAGAGCTAGTTGATATGATTCGTGATCCTTCTGTCCAGTTTTCTCAAGAAGGGCAGTAATACTTTTCAAATTGATTTACTTTTCCTTGGATGGTTTAGATTTTCAAGGATAAGAGAATTTGCAACTTAGAATCTCAAATGCAATGGAACAGAGGTATACAAATGTGTTTAGCTGCTGGTGAGTTCATGTATAGTTGGATTAGTCATATTTTAATGAAATATGATTTTGATACTTGGTCTTCTGCGAATCATTTCACTTAACCAATGATTAATCGAATTCCATAAATGGATATCCATGATCAGCTTAGACTTTTGCATGTACTTCTGCTGCATCAGATGATTTTCAGGGTCGTCGTTTCTTGCATTTCTGGATAGAGCAGTAGACGATAGTGTTTCTTGAATTTAGGCGCTCCTACTTCATGACTTACTAACCCTACATTGATGGAGCCTGGAGGGTCCTTTTTTGCAAATCTCGAATCTAAAATTTGTCAAGAAATTTATTATCATTTTTATATCTGGGAAAGAAATGACAGAACTATCAATTATTCCTCATGCAAACCTGTAGGGAGAGTACCACATTTTAGCTCCAGGTCATGACCAGGTGAAATCGGTAAATGCATGTCTTCTCAGTAATGCTATCAAGAAATCATTCCATGCATCGATGGGTCCTGGCATGCACCAATGGACACAGTCGTTGTAGCCTTTCATCCATTTGTTACCCCAGTAGGAATTAGGGTGCCCGTCAGGTCTCATCAGCATAGCCTTGGTGACATCCAAAACTTCAAACTTTTTCCTTCTCCTTGCTACTGGTCTTACTCTTTTAATTTCTTCTACTTGCATGCTTCTGATTTTCCAGTCTAAACTTGCCAAGTCGATCTCTTTCTCACCGAGTGGATGCGTTCTATTGCAGCTCCCTCCTGTGTCCCATGCTCCATCCGCAAAATGTGCAGGTGAGAATGTCCTTAACACAGTCAAAATATTCCTGCACTTTTTGCAGTTGTTGATATAATTGAGCACAACCTTGATTACCATCTGGAGGGCGGAATCAATGTCCAAGCTTTTGATGCCTGGTTCACCGCAGAATATGCATCCTATGATCTTGCCTTTCTCGTACAAGTAGTTCTTCCTGAAGAACCAATGAGCATCCGAGAGGATTGCGTAGTCTATTTCTGGGAGTTTGCTTGCCCAGTTCTTGTCCATCTTATCAAGATGCAGGTCAAAAACACCTGTAACACTACCATTAATCACCCTCTCCTCATCAAGTACTAGAAATCTAGTCCAGATGACCATTAGGGTAAAATTACTGTGAGGAAAATACCATGTTCTCGTACGATCTTCAGTATCCTTGTAGATGCCCAGTGGCATTTCTTCCTGAAAAAGTCCAAAATCTGTTAAGACACAGAGGTCATAAAAATGGGGGATTCCGTTCCAAAATCAATGGGATATACAATCCATTGATTTTGCCAAGTCAACTACAGGAAAAGAATTATATGAACTAACCGATGACAAGAGACAGAGAAGTGATTCTACATGGTTTCGAGCGACCGAGTCTCCGATAAACGCCATCGTCTTTCCCCTGACAATCTCAAAAAATGTTCCGGGATCAAATCTTGGAAGCTCACACCCATCGGGTTTCCACCTCCACTGCAAAAATCCTGAGTCTGGCCTTCCTTGCATGAAGCAATTCTTCGATTCAGGGATAGATGAACAGCTTACATTTGTATATTGAGAACCTCTCAGGTCTTGAACCCAGTGTCCACTAAACAAGTCACATCGTTCTTCTTCTAAAGAATTGAAAAAAAAGAAAAGGATTGACAGGAAAAAAAATCAATAAACAGAAATGGGATTTTTTTTTCCCTTTCCTGACATCAGAATTCAGAATTTACCCTTCTGCAGAGAAATCAATAGCTGTTGATGAAGGTCCTCGTTATTTGACAAGTCAGATGTCTTCGGAGAATAGAGTATGAACAAGCTGAAGAGGAATATTAACCCTACTGTACAAAAGAAACGATTCATGTCGGAGAAGGACAAAAATGGAGAAAAGGGAGCATCAAGGGTTGAGTAAAAGTTTCTACCATTGAGAATCAAGAAATTAAAAGTGATGGATGTAAAAGGAACAATGCCTTTTCTGATCAAGCAAGAATGCTATAAATGGGAAATAATCTTTATCAAGGATTCCTATTTTTAGTCTACATGGAAGGTGATTGAACAGCATTTGTGGCAGTGAACATACGCAGAAAGTGACACAAAAAACGAGGGTAATGCTTATTGTCCATTCATTTTCCGAATAAAATTTCTGTCCCTCTTTTTGCAGAAAATTTAGATCAAAACTCTGCAAACATTAACATGCACAATTGGACCAATCCAAAACTTCATTGACAGCTTTTGATCACTAGGTTGCCTTTGAACAGTGATGGTAACAAGGACATAAAATAATTTTTTTCAGCGACAGTTTTAAAGTGGTTTTTTTCTTTATTTTAAAGTATAAAGTATAGTGAAATATGTCCATTATTTCCCTATTTCTTGCATCCAAACCTTGCCCGAAAGCATTAGGTAAAGCCTTCACTTACATGAGGCTTTAAAAGGATTCAAATAGAAGGCCTAATAATAGTAAAAAAATCAGTTTATACTTTAGTTTAGCTAGCTTCGTTACTCATGCTCGTAAGTCAACAATGGTCAAACTCCATTTATTATGAAAAAAATCTAAAAAAAAGGGCAGGCATCGAGAAAGCCATTGGTAATATCAATAAACATGGACCCACGACCAAACCTTAAAAACACTTGACCTGAGTGATTGCCAATGCTGAGATTCAAATCAAACCATGTGGGATTTGTTACGAGGTGAGTCAAATGATTGGACATGTCCAAAACTATCTTAATAACATGGAAAAATATGGATCGATTTAAAAAAAAATAGTCTTTTTTGTTTGTTTGTTCTAATACTTGAATGACAATATATTGGATCATACATGATTAACTAGAATTAACATTAAGTATACAATTTAGATCATAGACATGATTATAATGTGGTTAATCAATTATGCAATTATTTCTTTCTTTTTCATTTTTCTATTCTATTGTCACTTGGGAATTATTTAAACTTAGATTAGATGAATATTAATTCAGATATTTAATATAAAATACAAGGATAAGGTGAGATGAGGTTCGAGTTTTAATTGAAGAGGTATGATCAAATTAGAAATTAATCCGAATAAAAGTAGTTAGTTGAGATTTAATCAAAGAGTTAATAGTGAATTAAGAATTAAATGAGATTTGAGGTTTAGTTGAAGATTTACTATCAAATTAAGGATCAAAATTAAAAAAAAAAATCAACACATGCTAAGCATGCACCAACATGTAAGAAATATTATCATATTTAAGCGACGCATGTAAGCTATTGTTGTCTTCAAAGACAATTTTACTTAGTTTTCTAGAATTATTTGGCTTTCTTATACTTTCTGATAGTGCTTATAACATAATTCTCGATAACATGTGGTTGACAATTTTATTATTTTATTTTTTTAACTCCTTGATTCCACAATGTGATTTGTTTCTTCTCCCTTTACAAGTCCAATTGCAAAACCTATCAACATATATAAAAGGATTACATTAAAAAGAAAAAAAGTCACATGAAAAAGAAAATGACATTATGCAAAACCACAATTTAAATAAGAGATAGGCTACAAAAATTGCAACAGCAAACACCCACCAGTTTTAGTTTTTCTTAATCTTGAGTCCATAATTAAAATGTATTCAAGTGTGTTCTTATGATCGAAGAAAAAAAATTCAAAATTGGTTAATTTCCCTAATATAAAGTTATTTCTTAGGTTGTCTTTAGTTAGTGCATCATCATCACACGAGATAGATTTATAAAACAGATAAAAATATATTTATTTAAAAAATAAAAATCAAAACATAAAATAAATATTTTTTGAGCAATTTTAGAGTTCTTTTTGTCCTCCACTATTTTTTTTCTTATCATTAAACAATAACCAAATATAATTTTACATAAAGAAATCTCTAATAATTACTCTTTCATGAACTGATTAAAATTAAAATGCAATTGTTGGAGGTTATTATCTCTGCATTTATTGTGCATTAAAATCTTTTTTTCTATATGTAAAGATCCAAAATTTCCATAAGAAGAATGCACATTGAATATGAGTCATGTGACATTTTGTGGGTGGGATTATGCTTATGCTGATAAATTATTATTTTTTTCTTTTTTCCTTTTGTTTTCAATCCTTAAATCAATTCAAGATCACAGCAATTATTATTTTTTTATGCATTTACTCTAATAAATAAAGGATTTTCCTTCAATATCATGATCTCAAGTTTGAATTCAATCAAAACACAAGGATATCTTAACCATTAAAAGCCTCTTAAACCCCATCTTATGTGTTTTGTATTCATAATTAACCTTTTTAACCCACTTTTTTGTTTTGTTTTGTTAATCCTTTTCTCCTTTTATTAATGAAAAAAATAAAAATAATAATTCCTTCTCGACTTTTATTTATTTATTACCCCGTCCGAAATACAGTAGAATTTAATTTCTCTTATAACTCTAAAAATTGTTCCACAAGAAGCAAGACCTTTTCATCAGAACACAAAGAAAGGAAGAAATACTCTTCTTTACAAACAAGAAATCCAAAACCAACAAGGACTAGCGCACTCTTCTCTACAATTCCCTCTATATAAAAAAAAAAAAAAAACCAGGAGAGACTTGTTCTTTATCCACCCTTCCCTTTCTTGAATATTGCTCTCTTTTCTGCATTTTTCTTGTTTTGTTTTCCATGGAGAAATCTTCTGGTTTTTCTAATACCATTGCTCCTGAAAGTGCAGAAACAATGTCTTCTTCTGCTGCGGCAAGGTGTCCTGTTGAAAACCTGTTGCTTTGTGTTGAGAATCTTTCGTTGAAAGAAGGGAGCGCTGATACAAATAACCATCACGGTTTGTCTACAAGAAACTATCTTTGGCATGATAACGGTGGTTCTTTACCAAGAATTCGGGAAACCAGGATTAATGGGTTCTCACAGTATCAGACTGGGTTTGAGAATTCAATGCTGCTCCCACCACCGCTGTTTTCAGAATCCGTCTGGGGATCTAACAGCAGTTTGAGCAATGAAGGGAGTTTTCAGGGTTCAAGATTGCAACCTCGGGCAAGAAGTCTTGTTCCGAATTACAATTTTCTGCGTGGTTCTTCCCTTGACGAGGGGACAGGTAGGGCTGGTTCGGGCCTGGGAGGCGTTGATAATAGTATGGTGCAGAATCAAGAAGAGCTCAAGAAAGTAAGGATTTTTCTTGGTTTGCTTCAAGGAGATAGCATTCTCCACTATTGTTCAGACCAACATGGTTCAAGAACAATTCAAGGTCTATTGAGGTTGAGGAACCCGGAGATTACACGTGAGATATATCATAAAGTTTTGGCCTTGTCATCAAGAGGAATCGCTGTTGTTCTGGAGCTGATGCTTGATCAACATGGATGGCATGTCTTTGGTGAACTAATTGATGCATTGAACTATCAACAGTTGAAATTGATTACAAATGAGATAACCAAGAACTTGGACGATTTTGTTTCATTAACTCTCGACACACATGGTTCGAACTCCATAAGGAAGGTGATTAGACTACTCCGGAGATCGCCTTTGGTTACCTTAGTGACAAACAATCTGCGTGCTGCGTTTTTTGCAATCATGACCAATCGGATGGGTTCATATGCTGTATCAGAGTGCTTTAACCAACTGAGTGCTGAAGATAATAGGTTATTATATGAAGCAGCCATTGAATGTTGTCTTGATTTAGCAATAGACCATGAAGGATCCCTAGCCTTAATCAGGGTCATCAACACCATCCAAGGTCTGCAAAGATATCGGCTCCTAGATATCTTGTCCACATATGGAGCCTTCCTCTCGCAGGACCCGAAAGGGAACTATGTGGTTCAGAAGGTCATATCACTCAATAACCCTTTATTCACCCAAAAAATATGCCATCATCTCAGAGGGTATTATGGAACCATCTCACTTCAGAAAGGAGGCAGTTATATCGCGGAGAAATGCTTGGATACAGAATGGAAGAGTTGGGTAATTGAGGATTTTCTGAGCAACACCAACACACTATTGCAAGTTGCGAAAGACGGATTTGGTAACTATGTGATCCAAAAAGCATTGAAAGTCACCAAGAAATCAGGCAATCCACTCTACCAGAAACTTCTGTTGCGCCTGCAACCACATCTTAGCATTCTGCAGTCAGGATACGGAAGGAATGTCTTCAATTTGATCACTGGAGGAAAGTCAGTTAAGAAAGTGTAGGTTGGTGTTGATTCTGTGTTGTTCTCATTGTGTCTTAACTATGCCACTTCGTATGTAAGAGTTAGTGTCTTCTAGTGTTTGACGAAGTAATTTTGCCTTCAGAGAATTTAGGCTGTAACCCCCCCCCCCCAACCTCCTTCCAGTTCTGTAAGTAATCTTGTTAGTCCTTGTCATGCTTACGTTGGATTCGTAATACAATGTTGTTTAGAGCACTTTAAATGAAAATATTAACACGGGTAGTTGTTGTCTTTTTGTTCTTAATGGCTAGAGTAAGCCTTGCAATATATGAATTTGATAATATAATAGATACGATAGGTTTCAATGTAATTGCGTCAAGTGGGATAGTCTGTCATTGCTTTATGCTTATTATTATCTCCGCGCATTCCCTAGCTGTTGGATGATGATCTTCAACTATGAAATTGGAAGTTAATGATCATCAAGGATGATTTAGGAGACTTTAACTTGCATAAGATCAAGCTATATGGTTCCAAAAGTCCAATACTAGAAAGAGAAACGAAGCATCGCCGCTTACAGGAAGTAACAAATCGATCTGATCAGAAACATTTTTTCTTTTTCGATAAGAAGAGCATATCCTAGAAATTTTGCATGAAACAAACATGATAGATCATGTTCCTCGAGGTTGTTAGCCTTGCATAGATATCGTTTCTCCTTCTGGATTATGCAGAGTTTTTCATTGCACAATAATAGAATTTCCCTTCTGAGAACTTCACTACTTTGACAAGCCATAGATGTTGCAGAAGAAGAAATGGATTCTTTGTAACAAGAATTTCTGTTCAAGATTATGCTTTTATAGAATTAGTATGATCAATCTCTATAACAGCAGAAACAATTTGAGTCTCTAAAACACCAATATCTACTGGCCCATATCACCATGAAAAGGAGGCAATGATATAATCTTAATCGTCAAAATCAAAAGCAAGTGTCGTTCTTTTTTTTTTTTTTTTGTATAGAGATCAGATCGTCAATTGAACTCATGCAAAGCTGCCGAACCAGTCTCACGTAGACAAATCAAGCCGTCGTCGGAACTAATTAATGTGAAAACGTACAAAAAACAAGGAACTCCCTAGTAGAAGTGCTTGCAAGTTCATAATCCAAGTGGAAGAATAATCATAATTGAAACAATAAAAGAAACACATGAAGCACAGCATTAATGCATACAAATGTTCGTCAAGGATTTGATTTCTGTTGTCCCACAAGAAATAAAAAAGTTGATTTAACACACACACACACACACACACACACAAAGACCTACTCTTCTTTACAAACAAGGAATCCTAAACCAACAAGGACTAATGTTCTCTCCATTAAAATTCCCTCTATGAAACCACGAGAATTGTTGATTACTCGGATTTGTGTTTCTTTGTATTGTAATTCTTGTATTCCTGCTCTCTTTTCTGCATATTTTTTTCAATGGAGAAATCTTCAGGTTCTTCAGAAACGGTCCTGAAAGCTCAAACTCAATGTCTGCTGCTGCTTCAGGCTCTCCTGTCGAAAACCTTATGCTTTGCGTTGAAAAAAGGGATACGTGGCACAAAAAACTATGTTTTGGTTGATAATGGTGGTTCTTTGCTGAGCATTCAAGATACCAGGATGAATGGACTCCAACAATATCAGGCCGGGTTCACGAGTCCAACTTTAGTTCCATTCCCACTGTTCCCTCAAACTATCTAGGATCAAACAGTTTGGGAAATGGAGGGGATTTTCAAGGTTCAATACTGCAACTCGGGGCAGGAAGTGTTGTTCTGAATATCAGTTCTCTGAGTATTTCTGTCCTCGACGAGGGAACAAGTTGAGTAGGTTCAAACTTAAGAGGGATTGATTTCAGTGTGGTGCGGAATCAAGAAAAGCTCAACAATGTAAGGATTTTCCTTGGTTCTTCAACCTCAATAAACAACTTCATGGTTTATTGAGGTTGGGAACCCAGATATTAGTCTGAAATATATAAGAAAGTTTTGGCTACGTCATCAAGATGACTCCCCATTGTTTTCGAACTGATGCATGATCAGCATGGATGGCCTGTCTTTGCTGAGCTAGTTGATTCATTGAACAATCAACAGTTGAAACTGATTACATGTAAGATGACAAGGTCTCATACGATTTTGTTCCATTTACAGTCCACACACATTAGATGACAAGGTCTCATACGATTTTGTTCCATTTACAGTCCACACACATGGTTCAAACTCGATAAAGAAGGTCATTCGAGTACTCAGGAGATCACCTTTGGTTTCTTTATTGACAAACATTCTGTAAGCTGCATTTTATCTTATCATGACCAATCAGATAGGCTCATATGCTGTGTCAGGGTACTTTAACCAGCTTGGTGCTGAAGATAACAATTATTAAATGAAGCAGCCATTGCATGTAGTCTTGATTTAGCAATAGACCATGAAGGATCCATAGCCTTAATCAGGTTCGTTAACACAATCCAAGGTCTGCAAAGGTAGACTCCCGGATATCTGTCGACAAATGCAGTGTTCCTGTCACAGGATCCTGAAGGGAACTGTGTGGTTCAGAAGGTCATATCACTCAACAAAAAAAAAATGTCATCTGCTTTGAGGACATTACGCAACCATCTCATTGCAGAAAGGAGGCAGTCATATCGCCCAAAAATGCTTGGATACAGAATGGTAATTGAGGATTTTCCTAGTAAAACCAACAAACCACTGCATGTTTCAAAAGACGAATTTAGTAGCTATGTGATCCAAAAAGCATTGAAAGTCACCAAGCAAGCAGGAAGTCCACTCTGCCAGAAATTTGTGTCATGCCTGCAGCCGCATTTTAGCTTTCTGCAGGCAGGATGCGGAAGGAATGTCTTCAATTTGATCACTTTGCGAAACCATCGCCATATCAAGACTTATTGTAAGCGTGCACTCCTCAGCTTCAAGAACATCATTACCGAGATTTCCTGTTCCAAAATCTTGGTGACCTCTAAAAGCCCTAAATCTAAGTGAATATAGGTCCAAATCATAACCCTTTTCCTTTTCAGGTGGGGGAGCAATAATGCGTTCACCTGTAAGGCTTATACCAAGCTGTTGAACCAGTCTCGTATAGACGTACCAAGTCGTTGCATGAATTAACTAACAGAGACCAAGGCAAAAATATGGAACTCCAAGCAAACGTGGTTGCCGGATCACAAACATATTCTCCTTCAAATTCATTCCGGTAGAAGCTTCTAACGTGAAGAGTGTAGAATCTTCTCTCTTCCACACACAGCACTTGATCAGTCAGGAGAATTCACCTTCAGCGAAACCAGAGTCCCAAGAGAAGAGCCCGCCATGACCTGCAAACATGCCTGCATGGTGCAAGGGAGTATTGCTCATCACAAATCTATAGGGTTTTCAGACATTAATGGAGGCCTATGTTCATGTTATGCAAACAAATTGTTTGATTTAATTTTGTTAAACCTAGTGGGACAAAGTTAATCATAAAAGAAGATTTTATCACGCTAAACTAACATAATAATAATAATATCTCGTAACTTTTAATCTAAACATTTAAGCTAGAAATTAAACCCTAAAAATATTATTTGATTTAATTTATTATTATTGTTTGATTTTTCTAGATTTTATGTTATTTTCATACTTTAAGCTATCCTTCACTTTTATTTTATGATTATGATTTTTTCTACTTTATCAAGGTTTAACCCTATTTTGAGTGGTCATTTTTCTTTCTATGCTTGCTACTATTTTTATTGTGTTTCCACTGCATCAAAAACTCAACAATCCAAAAGTTCCTACATTTATTCTTTCCCAAAACCATATGAATGAAAAATAACAGCAAATAGAAACATAAATCTTGAGATCAAAACATTCTTCATCATGTATTATATGAAAAGTAATTTTTTATAAATTATTTTTTTTAATTTTTATATATTTGTTTATTATTAAAAAAATTAATTAATAAAAAATATTTTTTAGTCAAAGAAAAATTTAGTTTAACTTACCGAAAAGTATTTTTTTTTTATTTTGATATTTTCTAAAAATAATAATAAATTCAAAAATATTTTATTATTTATTGATGGTATCTAAAAGTTTTAAAAAAATAACCCCTTTCAACACCACCCAAAACAGGAGTAAAGTATGAAAGCAAGCATTTGTCAGTTCTGATTGTCCATAAACATACATCAGCGAGCACTGTAAAAAATAGCTCGATGATATCTCTCCACAGATTAAACATGGCTCAATGGAAGAATCATATAACAACAGGAGAAACGCATGCAGTATAGCATTAATGCAATATAAATGATTGTTATGAGAAAAACTGACTGATAGGCAATGTTACAGGCTCAACTTGGTAATTACTAGAAGAATTCAAACTCCATAGCTGCCCTGTTCGACAACACAGCCACCAGCGCCTGCCTAGCTTTATTGCCATAGGATGTCACAGTGCCCAAACTAGAACATGAAAATCATATCCACCCCACCTCCTTGATAACAAATAGCAGAGGAAAGCGGGAAACCTTTTTGCAAACCCTGTACAAACTACCCCACTACATCTCAATATCAGGAATTTCACAACAGAGCATCAAAATAGGCCCTCGAGACAAAAGGAACGATGAGGACGGGGGAAAGTGACAAAAACCCAACAGAATTCTATCACAACAGAGGAGAGGCCTTATACAGGTTTTGTCGAGGCAGGAGCATGGAATTGATTTGAAATGACAAAGAAAAAAGGAAACTAAAAAACTAAGCCGACTCTTATGACAGGTTGCTCCCGAAGCCTGATGCTTCATTTAGTTCGTGTATTCTGAATTAGTCACATTGTGGACATCAAATTAAAAGCAAATCCCCAGTGATATTGCTGCTCCAACAGTATTCCTGCCATATTCACATTACTAGAACTGTGTTTCTCAGTGACCTGGTATTAGATTTTCATGCAGCTTCATATTAACTCAGCACTGCTTGAGAATTGATGTGGCCACCATTACCACCGTCCTGACCAACCAAGGAACGTTGAGAAAGATCATACAACAACCTTTTCTGGTAGTCATTAGTATGGGGAACACTTGCACGTAAGAGCTCCATAGGTAGTTCCCTCTTGATAGCTTCAGCTGGATCTGAATCTGATGGAGACTGCATGATGCTATCATATTTATTTATGCAATGCTTGATAAGGAGGCCAAAAAACTCATCAAATGAGGCCTTCCAAAGTGCCTGATCTCTCACATTATAGTTGGTAGCATCATGAGGATCATTTGATAGTTCAGTTGCTCTCTCCAAAACAGACATCAAAATGAGGGAAGCCCCATTTCCAGCTGAGCTTCCAAGGGGGCGAAGTGGGGGCTGCTCTGAGGAGCAAACCACCGCAGCGAGACAAGCACTAAGTGAACCAAGATCCATGCAACGTACACATAAAGATACAACTCTTGAAAGGTTATTTGTGGTTTCTGCAGCTCCGGGATCAGAAGGGAGACCTCCAAACAAAAACCTTAAATGGCGAAAAATGGCCATACAAACAATCCGCATGAGATCGCGGCGTGTAAAAAGAAGCTGAAGGTACCTTGCAAGAAGCTTCCGTCCCTTGGGAAGAGATACTAATCGCAAGAACACAAAATCATCCTTGGGAGCAAGTCCAACTGTATTTCCATTCTTGCCAAGTGGGTCAACCAATTGCATAGATGCTGCCAGCCCTTCCAACAAGACCTGCCTCCTGTGTCTCAACTGGGCTCCACCATCATGGAATTGATTGAATTCTAAAAATCGATCAATATCATCTACATCAAGAAGAAGGCAGAGACCATCTTCAATCGTGACTCTCGCTGCAAGCATTGGCTCCTGTTCTAGGGGCTTCTCAACAGAATTCTGCTCAGCATTGCCACCAGCAGATGAATTTGGAGGTTCAACTTCTAGAAGTGGGCGAGGCCTACGAATTGAAGAGAAAGGAACTCTCCCAAGAGCATCTACCTGGAGAAAAGCATGTGGCTCGCTATTAGCACGTGCTCGGGGAGGAAGATCCCTCAAGTGAGTTGGACAGAAATGATGTTTGAGCTTCGCCCCAGCTGTTTTTTTTGAAAGGCATGCCTGGTGGTAATAATCATCCACGTATGGGTCATTACTGTGTGTTGCAGCCAGCTGCATTCTGAGAATAGTTTCAATTTCATCAGTGGTCATGTGCTTGGATCTGAACTGTGGCCAGCCAATATCAATCTTCTGACCATTGGCATCAAATCCTTGCTGAGGATATCGCATAATTGCTCTAACTTTCTGAGCAGCTTTTGGTCTTGGATCCCTGTCAGCAAGAGCAAGCATTGTGTCGAAGTTGTTCATCATAGGCGGGGATGGAGAGATATGGGGATTAAATACTTGAGACTGCATCCCTGATAGATGGCCCAATGATGGCTGAATTGAGGGGTGCAGCCTATGCTGTTGTGACTGCAGTTGTGGCATCAACTGTGGAGGCATTAGCCCATTTTGATGAGATAATGGTTGTTGCAGCATATTGTTCATGCAATTGGGATGGTCTCCAGGATATAAGCCTGTATGGTTGACCCATTGGCTTGGTGGCCGGCTATTAGCAGAAAGACCAGAACTAAACTGAGGCAAATTCCCACCATGATGTAAGCCGCTTAGCAGAGGCTGAGAATTAGAGAAGGGAGGGAGATTCGGTGAAGATAATGCCATCTGGTGGCCACCAGAAAGATATGGAATATTTAGATGACTGTGATTTGGTGAAGCCTGTGGAGATTGTCCACCTTGGATAGGATATGAAGTGTAGGAAGATTTTGGTACAAGAATAGGTTCACTAGAGTAGTGCTGGTGGTGTGGTTGCTGCTGCTGCTGCTCAGGGTATGAAGAGGTTCTGTGCAGAGGCTTTGATTCTGCAAGGCGAGCAGTAGAGTAATATGGCTGTGAAGACCATCTTTTGCCATCCTGAACGCCATCTGGATCAAGTAGCTGCTGATCAAACCAGTTAGGAAATTCCTCTCCCTGTGCCCATTCAGCAGCAGATGAACCTGGAAGGTTTAATACACAGGTTTCATTCATATTTGTTACACAAATCCAAACTTGGAAAATTCTTTTTTGAAACAATTTAAGAATTAACATTTTACTAAATTTTTAAACACTGATTAAACAAATGGGATACAAGGAAATCATCATAAAGAATTTCAATATATCATGATGCAGAACAAATGTCAAGCATATAGATTCAGTTCAGCCAAGTCCAGAATTTTAACTAGCCAGATCACTTCCCTTTATTCTCACGGCAGTAAATCTACACCCTTATTGGGATAACTTTGCACTGCAATTACATAGCTTATCCCATTCCATTGAAATGCAACTGATAAGGCTGAAGGGACGTATAAAAAATCTTCTTGAAACATTCATGTAAACTAAAGGAATATTGGTTACATTTCTATGAAATAACAAGTGACATGGGTACATGCTGGTTTTCCATTTTGCAAAAAGTATACATCTTGAACAAGAAATTACCAATAACTTTCTAATCCTGTGTTCAAACTGTCATACATTTGATGTTATTATTTTGACCATAACAAAAGAGCTCCATGCTGCACACATCATATAACATATGCCAGGACAATGGTGCAGTAGAACAGCCTCATCCACGTGCAGTCTTAAACACAAAAAAGTAAATCACCGGACTTCAGCAAAAACCATAGCATGATAAAGTGACAAAACACAGGAATGAAAAAGAATGTTCTAACAGAATACTAAAAATAGCTGGGAAAAAAACTATAATTTATGGATTGATTAAGTTACAATCTTATATTTCACATTAACAAATAAAATTATGCAATTGGATACTTACTTTCTCTGGAGCCCCTATCACCAATTATCCCAGTGCTTGGTCCACTCACAACCTTGTTCAACTGAAATAAATGAGTAATCAAGCATAAAAATTTAGCAAACCCGTCATAATCTAATATTTTGAAATATTTCTCACATTGATACAAGGATATGAAACAGTCAATATACCTACTACTGCCAATAAGACCCAAAGTAAACAAAATATTGGTTAATCTTCCTTTCCCCTCTCTTTTCAAATTGATAAGAATTAAATTTACAACATGCCCCAATTACACTCCATTCCTTTACCGAACAGAGTAAAGGCCCAACACTGAAAATCAACATCACTATCATTTTCTTTATTTAAATTCAAACCATCTTCTAGAAAACATCCACACTTGTCGAAGTATCAAAGCATACACTGACTTTCAAATTTCACATAAATCGGCACGTTTCAACTTTGTTTCAGAAAAGACATCAATAAACAAACTTGTTCATAAGTAGAAGGGTGTTTTCCTTCTTTGCTCTCCCTTTCTCCTCTCTAGATGGAGGCAGGTCTATTGGCAGGTAACAGCATTCAAGAAGCTATGTATAGACCAATGTTGTCTGGTGCTAATATAAATATTAATCCCTCATATGAAGAACTTTCACCCAAAGGTTGGTCCTTAAACATGTGACTAACTAGCTAATTGCTGTGCAGGAGGATTGAGTAAAAAAGGAATCACATGCATAAAGCAAGTTGAAACTCGCCAAAATAAAAGGTGATCTAAAAACATATTAACTACATGGTTGCAACCTCAAATCCAATGAAAATTCCGCCTGAATATCCAACCTATTTGTTTTCTTCAACTGTCAGAAGCACTTAACACATGAATAAGATGGTTGTCTTCTTGGCTAATAGATACTTTTACATAGTGTTTAGTTACCATCTCAACACAGAAGAGATGAAAATGAGACAATTAGGATAAAGGGGATTTAAAGGCCATTCACTCCAAAAATATTTCAGAGACAGATTTGTTTTTCATGTCTCTATCTTTGTCCCTTCAACCAAACACATTCCTTTTGTATCTATCCCTTATGTCCAAGGACTCTAACTAAACACAACCTTACACTTGGAAACATGAAAAGGAATGATAAATTAAAGACATCCAAGCAATGCAAGATTATCAGCGAGATTTTATTTTTGACAACCTTCATAGCATACACAATAGCATAAGTGAGTAGTAGACTGACCATTGAAAATGTACTTGCAAGATCATCGACATCAGATAGGGATCTTAAAACCTCACCCTACAAATAATAAAGGAACAATTAGAGGCACCATCAAAGTAGCTACCACTTTTGAAACAGAGAACAACTGCTAGCTTTTATAAATTGAATAGGGATTCACACATTATTTTAGAGTTTAGGACCCAATCTTGAACCCCACTTCCTCAGAATGAAAAGGTCACCAAGAAAATAGGAAAGATTGTAACTGTGGCCCTTCAATAATTATCCAATCAGTAGTTGGGAGTTCTTTAGTCCACAATTTCAACAACTATAGCTGGCATGAAGTGCAACAACAACAACTGACAGGCCTCACCTTTTGAATCGTGACATAACAAAAAGTTAATGGAATTGTTGGGTGTTAATTCATTAATTTACGGACCTATTTCAAAATTCCACACAACATGAGTTTATAATCCTAATTTCAACACCCTTTGTCTAAACTTCATTGGTAATTTGACGCTGTCAGAGTACAGAGTGACACTCATACACCAAAGAAGATCCTCATTCTTATATTAAGAACCCACAACAAAATGGAACACTTCCCTAATTCTTCTGATAAAATATGTAAACATTCCTAGGAACCAAAATGGTTCCATTTCAATGTAAATCAAATAATCAAATAAAAGGTAGAGAAAATATCAAAATGATGAGAGAATGGAACCTCTTGTCTATCAAAGAAAAACTCCTCTTCTAAATCAACTGCAGGCAACTCCTCCTCATCATCCTCCAATCCGCCTAACTCAACTTCCTCAACAAGATCTTTACCAAAGAATGCATATTGAGATGCATCGAATACAGTGTCTTCTGCCCACAAAAAGAATCCAAGTAAGAAAACCAGGTCAATTCCAATAAAATGGTGCACGCTCCATGATTAGAGAAGCTAAACTCACATTACAAAACCAAAAATGCATCAAACAAATGGATGGCAAGTGTTTGAGCAAGAACGCATTAATAATTTACATTAAGCTCAGCCTTGAAGCTAATCTTAACTAATAAATCACAAAAAAAAGAAGCATTCCCTTATCAGCCATTAACAACAAAAGCAAAAACTGAATTTGCAAAATCCAAGGACTAACTTAACTATTTAAAGCTAATATACAACTGTTCAGTTTAACATCAAATAAACCCATCTAGTTCCACTAAGCTCGAAACAAAGCAGATCCTATAAACACAAATCATGCTAAAATTCAAAGTTAGCCCACATTTTTTTAAAGTTGACCCACAAAACCAAACAACTTAAACAAACCATTTACACAGCATCCCATGATCTTTTCCTTCATTTGATCGAGAAACGAACACAAAAAGCAACAAAACAGATCTCCAAAGAATATTCAAAGAATTAATCAAGAAAACAAACCTGTAGAGTTATCTCCAATCTTGGGAGTTCGCTCGACGCCATCCCCATCCATCATCATCTCCACTTTCTTTCTTTTGGGTTTTTTCTATTTAAATCTTTAAACCCCGCAAAAATAAAAAAAAACTGCAAAACTCTTAATCCAAAAAAAAATCTAAATCTAACAAAACAAAGGCACTGAATGCTAAAAACCCTTAAAGGGTTTTTCTTGAGAGAAGGATCCGTTTCTGTACAGTGAGAATTGGGTGCAGCTTAGACGACACAATAATTCACGCTGATTAATTAAGCTATAAAGTTTCTTTCTTCATTTTTCCCCTTTTCTTTTTGGGTTATAAAGGAAGGAAGACAGGAGCCCTAGAGAGAAAGAGATAACGAAACGATTACAAATATTTTTTTTAAAAAAAAAATTCTTATTACTACTATTTATATTTATTTAATAGTAATAATAATTATTATTATTATTATTATAATTATTATTATTATTATTATTATTTTGATTTACATGGGGTGTCCGGGCCAGCTTACGCGCACCACGACTAATCCCCACGGCCCACTGAATACCCTGCAAACCCAGTAGGCATGTAAGGTACCGCGGGGGTAACAGGCGTGCACGCCAGGGCTCGAATCCAGG
Source organism: Populus ilicifolia (assembly GCA_015708895.1). Classification (NCBI taxonomy): domain Eukaryota; kingdom Viridiplantae; phylum Streptophyta; class Magnoliopsida; order Malpighiales; family Salicaceae; genus Populus; species Populus ilicifolia. The sequence goes on along the minus strand of SRLM01000153.1, from coordinate 3,515,714 downwards.
TACAGTGGAAGGAGACAAGCCCCTTCCACCACTAGGCCAAGCCCTAGAAATTATTATTATTATTATTATTGATGGATGATGGAGGGCGGTGAGTATTTGTCAAAAAAAATCCATTTCTTTCTCTCTTTGCTTTTTTTTTTTAATATGATATCGTTGTCTTTTAAGGGTTTTTTTTTCTTTCTAAAATTAAATAGTTTTGGGTGATAAAATATTTTTGGAATTATCTTAGAGTTATAAAATGATTTGAAAATAGCTTAATAAGTTATCTAGAAAAAAATATTTTTTGAATTAAATATATATATTTTTATTAATTTTGTGGTTTGGTGTGTTTTTGGGTGTGGTGGTTTTGCTTTTTGGTGTAAAGAGAAAGGTAGAGAGGCATCTCCTTATATTTTAAGTGTTCTTCGTTTATGAAATGGGAGTTTTTGTTGTTATGTTATAGAGGGTGGTGGAGCTCGAAACATGATGTGATTGAAGATTATTTATTTATTTAGATGTGAGTGTCATGAGCCTTGTGATGGAGATAGGATTATGTTGTTGATTGTTTTGGATTAGTGCTTTCTTTAATTAAAAAATTAGGAAGGTTCGTGCTTTAGGGAAAGGTAGGCAGAGATTTTTCTTGATCTGATTTGAGGAGGGTTTCTTCCATTAGAGACTTTAATTTAATCAAGAACAGATATGTTGATATGAAGGTTCAGTAGGGTGTTTGGCATGTGAGAATTGTACTGATATTTAATGTTTAAATTACCAGTCGTGAATTCTAATGTTTCTTGGTAGATTTAGGATTGTGGAATTTAATGAAACGTTTCCTTGAAAATTAAGTATTTATCTGTGTTTAATGTATGGTATTAGTTGTTTTTCATAATATTTTTTTAAATATATATATATAATATTTTTTTATTTTTTAAATTATTATTAACATTAATACATTAAAATAATTCAAAAATATATAAAAATTAATTTTTTTTAAAAAAATTTAAAATCATGAAATTTTAATTGTAAAAACAAAAATCCCTTTACTAATAAATTATTAATGGTTGTGTAATTTTATCCATCATTGTTAATGATAACCTTACAATAACACCCTATCAATACACATCATTTATTTAATTTTATTTGAATATTAGATGTGGGATTGTGGGTGCTGTCATTAAAATATTTTTTATAAAAAAATAATATTTGAATATCATAAAACCTATTAAAAAAACAAGTAATTTGGATTATAAACCTGATTAGGTTAAATAAATTGATTATATTTTAACTAAATGATTAAAAAATAGTAAATGAATAAAAAAAATTATCATGATAACTTGAAAAAACAACCTTTTATATATAAAAAAAATTGATGTAGATCAATTATTAACTAATTTAAATATGAAATTATGAAACTGGATAAAGAAAAAAACAAAAAATTGGTCTCAGCATACCCAAACTAACATGACAAATCTATAACTTATGTAATAAGAGGTGAGATAACTCGAATTAATCTATTAAACTTGCGATCCAGATTATGAAATTAATATATCTTTATAAAAAAAAAAAGCAAAGAAAACCACAAAGCCAATTAAAAAAATTAATGTCAAATAATGAAGTTGAATTTGAAAATAAAAAAAAATATATCAACCTGTGTTAACTTTTCAGACTTACAACTTAAGTTATTAAACCAGAAACATCATATCTAGAAAAATCATAAAGTTCAATCCTTAACCAATTAAATATTAAAAAGTAAATTTTTTTTAAAAATCAATTATATAGGGATACAAAACAAAAAATAATAATTCAAAAAATAAAGATTAAAATTGAAAAATAAATAAATTAAATGACAGTTATAAATTTTTTATTAAATGATAAAATTGAAAAGAAAAATAAATAAGTTATCACGAAGAAGTTTTTTATTCACAGAAATCCACTAGAAAGAATCTTTTAGATAAAAAAATATTTTAAAAATAGTTATTTTAATTTAGAATTATTGAAGTAAATTAGAGAGTTTCTCCTGATTTGTTTTTTTATTTATTTGAAATTTAAATTAATATTCATTCCAAACACAAAAATAAATATCTGACTCTTAAAATTAAATTTAATTTCAAGGATTTTAAATAGACCATGAAGGAATTCAGTTCGAATTGATATTAAAAATTCTTATTTTGAAAAACACTCCTTTTTTTATTTCTTTCTAATAACTTGAATTTATGTTTTTTTTTCATTTTTTTTTAAAAAATTGTTACTATATGATGGTGGTTAAATAATAAAAACTTAAGATTAAAAGCTTTGTTTTCTCAATGATTTTATATTTTATATTTAAATTCTTAATTATTTATACGATGATATTTAAAAAGTTAGATGATGATTAATTTTAATAGAATTAATCGTAAAATTACCTAAAGACAGTCTTCGTTAATTGTCGCCCCTGACTTTGCCAGCAAAATGAATGCTCCACGCAAGCTTTTCGTTGCTGCTTCCACTCTACGTTGCCGCCATAAAATTTTAGGCGAAAAAGTTAGTGTGGAAGGAGCAGAAAGAAGCACAATGATATCAAGAGCATTAATGGCAAGCCAAGACAACCATTGGCCCTTGCGGAGACCTTTGATGTTAAATATTTTTCACGATATTTTTGGCCTCTTGAGCAGCAATGATCTCAAGAGCCCAATGGAGGAGGCATTTGGGATACGAGAAGTGTTATAAATAATATAATTTTAAGAAGTTTTTTTTTTTTAAGATTCATATCTCAAGTTAGAGAAAATATCTTTTATCTTTTTTAAACTTAATAGATTGTTAATTGATTCGTGTATTAAACCTTTTCAAGGAAAAGATATGGATTTGTTTGTAGACTTGAAGTTTGATTTTACTGTGTTTTTTTTTTTTTAAATTTCTTGCAGGGGTTGGGCAACAAGTTCTTGTCACCTGTTCGTGAAGTTGATTCCATTCTTCAGGTTCACATTGATGTTCTTTTGCAGCCACTTCCTGTAGCAGCGTACTTGACAAAACAGCCTTTTGTTCTGGGCTCTTCGGAGGTTTGTCCTAGAGGTAAAACCCACCTTTCCAATCCCAAACCATTTTAGGTTCGAAGCTAAGATTAGTTTGAATGACTTGTTTAGCTTACAAAACCATGTTTATTAGTTCGAATGTCAATCGAAGGCTACCTACTCACAAAATCCTGAAGGCTATTGCTAGACACCAAGTACAGCTATTTTTAATGTTCTTCATCTGTGTATTAAAGGCCTGTTCACTATTGCTCCAGGTTGTTCTCTGTTTTGAAGATGGCAAAGTCGATCCTAGATGGGATTTTGATGTAATCAACTTAGAGCTTGTCTTCTCAGATCTGGATCGGGTATGCTGAATAGAGCTAGAAAATTTGCTTCTTCAGCATGTTAATACTATTTTGTGCCTTTAAATCTTTATTTGTGATGGTACTTCATAGACAACAAGGTGCAAATTGATATGGGATGTTTGGCATTGCAGTTAAAATATTGTTTGTCAAAAATCTATTTTTTTAAAAAAATTATTTTTTGTATGTTTATTTGTAAATTATATTTTGGATATTTTTTTGTATCATTTATAGTTGAGTCTTTAAAAATATACACCAAATTACCTCTGCAATTCTTGACTATATCATTATCAATATGCCATATCAAAAACTCAAAATACACATCTATCATGGCAGTGTTCAGCAGTACCTGGAAGATGCTGTGCAATTAAAATCTCAATGTTTCTTCATTTTCCTCTGACCAAATCTTATGCCTGTAGCTTCCTCAAATATAGCCATACATTTCTATACCAGTTACTGTTTTTTTTTTTTTTTGGTTATGAGTGTTTCGATTCTTGGAAGTTTATACGAGGACTTCATTTTATTCTTGTCCTACATAGTTTGAGGATTTTCTAAATCATTGCCTAAATCTTGGTTTACTTTAGTGATAGTAGTTAAGGTCTAACACATTACTTGGTGCAAAAATAAAGCAAAGAAGTGATGAATCTTGCATCTGAATTACAATCTGGACTAGTGACAATTTCTGCACAGGCATGGTGATCCCTTTTAGAAAATTTAACCTCAATACATGTGTTGTGCTGTCTTTTTCAGATCAATATACCTGTCGTGACCTTTAAACTGTCGATTTTCAGATGTTGCATGAAGCAGGTAGTCTGAGGATGCTTACCATTGCAGGTTGAATCAGAGCTTACAGAACTGCCATTAATTTGAAGAACGAAGTGAATTTTTGAATTCACTCGGCGTTAGTTAAAGTTGCCTCGGGAACCTCATCAGAGCAACATATAGCCTTTTGGGGTTGCGTACGTACTTTACTTCTGGAGAGAAGGTGAATTATTTGAAAAATATTTTGAAAAACAACCTTTACCACAATCTAAAACATGCTCTTAATCTTTTGTTCTATTGGAGTTTGAGAATCAGTTTGATCGACTGTTGTAGGAGAGAACAATGTGTTTTTTACTCGTTTAAGTCTTTTATATGGGATGCATGTATAAGTTGTGTCATGGAGTAAATCTCAAATGGTTTACAAAAACACAACCGATACCTCTTTGTGTATATTCAGACAGTTATGACTATTGCCTGAGTTTTGTTTCCTCTTGATTCAGGAATGACTGCACCTCAAGCTGCTGGATTTATACATTCCACTTTGGGAAGGGTTTTATTCGAGCTGAGACAGCAAGCATCTTAATTAGAAGTTTTGACTTTTTCTTTTTTTGTTCAGATTGTTGAAGTTCTAGCCAAACATAGCTGTGAGTATTGTCTTTGTGCAATTGAAAATTTTACTTGTTTTCATTAATCTTTTATAAGTGAAAAAGCAGTGCCCTTGTGATTCTCCAGGCTTGAAGACTGTATGAGAGAAATCACACACCTTACACACTCACATCCACACACACACACACACACACACAGGGGAGGTGGGTGCGCGCACACTTGTGAATACTTTATGTGCATATAGTCTTAATTTAGGTTCTCTTCCCCTAGAGAAGATTTATTTACCTGCACATTACTTTGACTGTTGCAGTTGAGAATAGTTCAAGAAGGAGATGTAATGCTGTTTCGTTTCAACGTTTGACAGTCATCATGCTAAACATGAACACATCTTGTTTCTTTTCCAACACAGTCAAGCTGGTGAACAATTTGAATACAGCTCAATTGAATGAACGGTTTTAGAGTTCATTTAGAAATCATCTTGAACTGGGGGCATGTTCTCTTTCATCTTTTACCTGCTCATCCATTCAAAACACAGAATTTTGCTCGAGTAATCCGAGCACTCTGTGATGAGTAGAATAGCTCATAATATACAAAGAGTTAGTTCGGTGAATTATTTTTACCCCATTCATCGGGACATCATTAGTTTATAGGTAAGTTGAGAGCAGAGGTTGTATCAAGTAAGCTGATTTGGATTACTTTCTCCCCGTGTATTCTTTGAAAATTGTACAAGAACAAGTTCTAGATAAGGTGCTATCGAGGTTTGACAGCAACTTGAGTAACCTCATGTGCTGGACAGAGGTAAGAAGATGCATTTTCTTGCTGGTTTTGGGTTCTGAATTTGCTCTCACGTTTGCTTCTAGAGTGTTTGCTTATGTTGCTGCTTCTGTGTTTGAAGCATAAGCAGACCATAAAAAGAAAATTATTTGGTTAATAGTAGAATATAATTTAGTGGTTGTGGAATCCAATATAATTTACGTCCAGAATGCAGGTTTATAAGAAAGTAACTTCAAGAAGCTGCTTCTTCTTCTCTTGCCATTTTTCCGGTGAAGAGTAAATTAATTTATTTTTTATTGTTTACATAAATAGAAAATATTTTTATCGTTCATGACCAAACGGGGTTTGACTCAAACTTAAATGTATTGGACTGAATTCGATTTAGTAAAAAAAATTTAATTTAATTTATTTATTTTAAAAAATTAATATTTAATATTATTTAATGACACTACATAAATTAGAAGGAGATCACAAATAACATATTATTTATAAAATTTGATCGTAATTATAATTTTATTTTTGATAATATTTTAATTGATATTGTTGTATATTCAGGAAATTAAAAAAATTATAGTTTTATTAAATGAATTTTATACATGATGAAAATATAGATAGTTTAATGAACAATAATAAATATTATATATAAAATATTATTTATTTCATGATATAATAAAAGTTTTTAAATTTACAATATTTAAATTAAAAACCAATAATATTAATATATATATTTTTAGTAATTTTATAACTTTAATTTAAAAATATTCTTAATCAAATATATTAAATTATTTTTTATTCAATTTGAATTTCAAATAATAATTTTAAACATACATATATAAATATCAAACTAATTTTAACCAAAATTATTTATATAAAAATATTTTTTTAAATTATAACAATAGAAGCGACTGCAATACCGAACATCCTTAGAAAAAAATGAATTTACTATATGTATGTTTTATCCCCGTAGCTCTCCATATTGAAATATATGCTTCTTGGCATGTCGACAAGCTCATTCTGCATCATCACGGGCTGAGAATAGTGGTCAAAAGCTTGAAATTCTCGTCAAGAACATAATGCTATCTGTTTACAATTTCGCACAAGCAATTGGCCTATCTTGCAGGTGTGAAAGCCTCTCCAAACCTGTACAAACTCATGGTCAATTGTCATTGTCTCCAACTGATAGCATCATTTGCATTTGATTATGCTCTCAGTTGTGACAGTGGGACCTTGACTTATTATAGATTCTCCATTGATTATGATGGATTATGCTTTTGCTTCTAAGCTAATACAAATCTCATCATCTGTCACTTGGAAGCTAAGCTGGAAAGAAGCTTCACTGCTTCCAATCCTCAAAACTGATCATCACGCCCGTTCAGCATTATTAGCTGGTTCATTCGTGATCACTGTTTGGTTGTCATCGATCGAATGATCTTTACACTTCAATGCCACTGAGCACCTCCGGCTCCTTGTCCAATTAGTTAGCAGCTTAGCACTACAAAAACTTTTTGAATTTAATGTCAAAAACGAAAATATATTAAGAAAAACGTTTGAAAATATTTTATTGGGATGCCTTGAATCCAGAAGACCAAGACATCAGTGACGATGAAATTATGAAGGTAAGATTCCATGGTTTCCCTGTGTCGTTAAAGAACCTGTACTCGCAACCTTAAAATAGTACAGAGAAATAATCTTTGCAAAAAGCTGAAGGATGTGGAAAAAACCCAGTACAGCTGCCGTGAATCACAGTGAATTCTAACAATGGATTCATGGATTTGCCCTTGATAAAAAAAAAATAGTATTTTTATAGGCTTCATTTGCCATTTTATAATTGTTTAGGGGCATTTCAATTTTTTTCTTTTGTAATTTTTTGCACAATTAAATTACTTGATTATCATTAAAAGCAAAAAAAAAACACTTAACTATCATCCATGAATCCATGAGATTCTTTAATATTTTATTTTTTTAACATAATATAATGATTTTATTGCTTTAAAAATTAAAATTTTTAAAGCTTGATTATAGTGACTTTTACATAATTTCATAATATTTTTTTTTATAATAATTATATTATTATTTGGTATCAGGAAAAATATAATATTTTAATTTTAAAAAATTAATAATGCATTCATCCACGTATCAATCATCCTGTTAATTTTAAATGACATGTGTAGCTAATTCTAGTGGTTAAATCGTTGTTTCTTGGTGTCATTTAATATGTCTTGATTTTTTTTTTATAAATAAAATGTGTAGTTAACGAAACTCTAGTTTAACACTGATATATATTTTTTTTCTTTATTTTCTCTTCTCCTAGACATTCATGCTATGCCTTTCAAATTTACATATTAGCTCTTAATTTTTTTTCTTCATATTTAGTTTTTTTTTAATTATAATTTTTTTATTTNGGTGCATGCAAGTACATGGGAAACATTGTTAATAATATATAGAAAAATTTTAGGAATTAAATAAGCTTGGGATAGAAATGCTTCCATTTATTGCTTTATTTTGGGGAATATGATTAGATGTAAATTCTGTTATTGCAACAACAATAACAGAACAGTTGTTAAATTGGAGACATTATTGAAGAATGTCTAACTTAAGTTAACCGAATCCTGCTTCACAAGCTGTGTTAAATGAGTTTTTTTTATCATGTTTTGCAGGTGAAGAAGGAGAGAGCAGAACGTGAGGCTTTGGGAGCTCTGCCTCTTTACCAGCGCACCATTCCTTGAGTTTCTTAGCATTACCCGTGTCCATTTCATATTGAAGTAAATCTTGTTGAAATTTTTTTCCTATATGTTCTGCTTACAGAAGGGAAGGGCAGATGTATTATGTCTCTGCTTGACAAGTTGTTCTCCCAATCTTTTCGTGATGGTGGTGGTTAAATGCTGTCTCTTATACACATCTAGATGTGTATAAGAGACAGGTATTTTCCTTCTCTCAACTCAAAAAAAAAAACACTTTCTAAATCTTTAACCAAAAAAATAAAGTGAAATGAAAAAATTATTTTTAAAATTAAAATTTATTAAACTAGGATTTAATGGTCTTTTTTATATTTTAATATTATTTTTTTAATAATAATTAAAAAAATAATTGATAGATACAATAGATATGCCAACGTGTCACTCGTGTAGTGACGTTTAGGTGGCATGCACATGCAACCGTGTATGGTATCCGAAAACAACCCTCTTTAATATGGTTAGAATTGTCTCACGACCTTTTTTTCTATACGATACTTGTAGTGTATCAATTTTAGGTTAGGTAATTGTAATTTTTTTTCTCCTTCTCTCTACTTAATTTTAATGTTTGACATTTCAAATTTTCAAAGCATCTTTTAAATTTTTTTTCCTTTAAATGTAATTTTTATTGTTTTTTATTTTATTTTTTTATTTGAAATAAATTATAAAATAATATTTTTTTATATAATTTCATCCTCTTTCAACTTTTTCATTCTAGATTTGGTCCTTATTTTGTTTTTTTATTTATTTTATTTAAAGTAATTTACAAAATTATATATTTTTTAATTTCATCCTACATTTTTTTCATCAGTTAGATTTGGTTAATATTTTTTTGATAAACATTGTAAAAAAATAAAAAAAATTAATAAATAATTTTTTGGTTTATTTTTTATAATATAGTCAAATATTAAAAAATATTTTTCAATGCAATATTTTTTATGATACTATATTACATAAAAAAATAATTCATATTTCAGGAATCTATTCTTTAGATTCTTTCCAACACAGAACTACTTTCCAATAAATTAATATAATTTTTAAATAAATTATTGTTTTTAAAGAAAACAACCTAAAAAACCCCTTAGTTTACCTAAACCCTATTTTGTAATGTACAATTAACTTTATTCGATATGAAATCAACAGTGTCGAACAGTGTCCACGGCCGGTGGTGGTGGCAAGCAGGGGTAACTTTTGCAGGTGGGTTCAGGTGCCGGTGCATAGAAACGTTCTGTTCACAGCACAGATATTCAGCCAAGCATAACTGCGTGTTTGATTACAAGAGATAGAATACTGGACAGGATGCGATTGCGAAGGGCAATCCAGTTGTCAGTTGTCAAGGCAGATAAGATTGATAAAGATATGATCCATCGTTGACATCTTACTATATACGCAACTTGTATTTTCTTTCAAGATGATTTCATGTGTCAGTCAGTCAAGGAGAAATAATGTTATCGATCTATTATTTAGTCAATTCTTCTCACTAATCTTTACTTAGAGTCTGATGAAGGAATTGTTTTCTAGGCCTTTGAGAATCCTTGCTACAGTTGCATATATCTAGCATTGAGGGAAAGAAATCAGGGATGCATACTGGGGTTTGCTTTACTACAAGAGGATGGGCAAGCTGGTGGGATGAACTCAAAGTGTAGGTTGCAGGAAACACCAACATGGGAGTATATAAATAGGGAGTTAATTATGGCTGCAGCCATGGGCACTTAATTTGTTGACCTTTGCATTGATCTTTGTTTCAAGTTGCTTCTTATTAATTACAATTAAGAATTGGTTTTCTACTTGTTCTTTACAGGTTATCATGACTTGCAGAGTTAGTTTTCTTCCGTCATGATATTATTACGAAGAAGGAAAAGTAAGTATAAATGGTGGCGATACGGAGAAGAAGAAAAGTCAAGAAATTGAGGGAGATGTGATTGTTGGTTGATTTTGAGATGAACACAATAAAATTGTAGAAATGGTGGCAACTGCAAAAGTGATGGCAAGGAGGAGGAGATGATAATATTTAATTTAATTTGTCAACGCAAATTTTAGAGAATTGAGGGTTTTTGCTTTACGAAAGCTTTCATGGCTCATTTTTTTTTCTTTTTAATTAAGCCTTTATTAGGGAATGATCAATCAGGTACATTAATTCTAAAAACACCCTCAGGCCTTACATTACACTGCATTTTCTTCCCTCGATACAACTTTTTTTTTTTTAAAAAAAATAATATAGGAATACTCAAACCCAGGGTCTTTGCAAGTGTCAAGAAAATGACACGTCAAGCTACAAATCTTCGTGGCCAGGCTCATTGCCATGTTACTTTGCCGCTGGTTTTACCAGAAATGATTACAAAAACCCAATGGGTGCTCAACATGTGGTGTGGCTGAGCTAGATTTTGATTTTAGGGTTTCTCTGTATTTAGAAAGAACCCAACATGACACTGACTACTGTAGGTGTCAAGAGACAAACGGCATTTAACGTGGGAAAAAGGATATTTTTTTATTATTATTAATATAAATGTTGGAACTAAGTTGCATGCACTATAATTAATTTTACAGGTTTTAAAATTAATAATTATATAATTTTTAGTAACTATCATACAAGAAATTAAAAACTCGATTATAAAACCAGAAAAAAAAATTTTAATTCTAAATTTTTATCATTTAACTACCACATGAATAATTAAAAAAAGAATATTCTTTGTAACGTCAGTGATGAACCAGGGCATGCATATCTTTAGATTATGTTTGTACAAAAGGATAGACCAGAGAACATATATCTCATCAAATACTCTTAAATTCATATAATATATATATATATATTAGCATTTAATCAAATTAATCATTTTAGGTTCAAGGAATCAGAACAGCCCATGCCTAGGTAGCATGCACAGGGTACCAAGATGCTTTTTCGCAGGTAATCTTCATGAATTTCGGTCATCTATTCTCTTAGCCAATTCGATTTGCAGAGGCCATGTGGAAAGGTCGAGGTTTTGGGTCTGTGACAAAATTTCCACGATCACAGATTTTGTCAGCTACCCATGAAAGTTTAGGCAGCCGTTCGAGCCTTCCATTCCAGGTGGGACTCACTCCTCATGGCTATTTCTTGTTAAAATGTACAATGCAAAGCAAGACCTCTCTTGCTGTAGTGCTGTTGTTCACATCTGATCTCATGTGCATGTTACATTCCGGCATCTACCAGACATGAAAAAAAAAATGTGTTACGTTAAATTACACAAACATCATGCTTAGCTGATCTAATCTATAGATTCCTTGTCGAGGAAATTAATATGTGTGGCTAACATTGTGAGAATTATGTTTTCGGTTACAATATGACGTGGAATGCTTATCAAAAATTCAAGTTTTGTACTAGTAGAACGAGCTCTCTAATTAAAAAAATTAAACCTGATTTAATAGTTAGATTAGGTTGAAGATTTTATATTATAGGTAAGATCAACTCGGTAGCACCAGGCTAACATTAGATCTAGAAAATATTATTTTATTTTATTTTATTTTTATCCTTCTATATTTTCTTAATTAGATTTCAAAAATTTTATTTGTTTATGTTTCATTAGACCACTTTTAACTCTTTTTTTTATTGTTAGACGCTACATCACTATATGTCTTTTCACGATAAATAAATTTTTTTCTTGATTAAACAAAATCCCATGATAAAAAAAAAGAAAAAGAATCCTCCTTGCTCATTCTGATAACGGATCATGCACCATTTCAATTGACAATTATATTGAGTTTAAGGATTTTAGATGATATTCAAAAGAAGGTAAAAATAGGTGGTATAGTTATGGAGGTATGAACCTCAAAATTCCAAATCTTTTCCAGAGTATGGTAGTCAGTTTTTTGACGGGCATGGGCACTTTTGCCTTGCCAATATGCAACTTTTTCACAACTTAATTAATTCTCTTGCCAAGAGATTTATGCTAAAAAGTGTCTACCTACCATTGATAACCAGCTGTGCCTTCCTGTGAGGTGTGTGTGTGTGTGTGTGCGCGCGCGCGCGCGCGTGTAACAAGCTAGGGCTGAGAAATTTAGATTTAGGAATTTGTCTATCAAGTGCCTAACCACTAATTTATTGGATTGTCTTCTACCAAAAAGGAAAAGAAACAAACTATGTGGCTTTCTTTCCCGTAGGCAATCCACTGCTATCATGAGAGTGGTAGCTTAATCACTCAACAGAAGACTTCCACGGATTTCAGGCCTGGTGTGAAAACTGACGGCTTGCACATACATTCATGCCCGCTTTTGACTTGTAAATAGAGATTTTGTGTGTCCTTTTGTGCCTGTAAAAGCCCCACCATGCAACATTCATTCATAAAATTAAAAAAGATGGCTTGTTTTATGTCATTGATGATTGAAATGTTCGGTTGCAAGGCACAACATGCCCCACATTGCCAGCAGATGTAAACAATGACATAGCACCCACCATGGCTCATCTAGCCACCCCAATTGCTGTTATACCTTCTGAGAGTGTATAGCAAGTCTCCTATATATTCATGCCGCATTCATATTTTTATGCAGTATTAACTTCTAAACTTGTCCTTCTGTTCCTTTTGGTCTCACAAAATATAATGAAGAAGATCAACTTGATACTAAGGAAATGCAAGAGTTTGTCTAGGCAACTAGGGAGATCTTCATCTTATAGCAGCCTAAGGTCTAAATCAACAAGGGAAGATTTATGGGGTGATCACAAGCAAGAAGATGAAAATCATGAAACAATATTTGTTGGAAGCACAAGAAAGAGGTATGTCATCAGCTCCAAGTACCTGAGCCATCCTCTGGTGAATGCTCTCATTGAGAAGTCAAGGCAAAAACCAGGAGAGGATAATATTTTGGTGGTTAAATGTGAGGTGGTCTTTTTTGACCACCTTTTATGGATGCTTGAAAATGCTGATCCAAATGCTAGTTTTGATTCTTTGGAAGAATTAGCTGATCTCTACATGTTCTAAATCAATGAAGCTCTCTCTCTCTCTCTCTCTCTCTCTCTCTCCCACTCTCTCTCTCTCTCTCTCTCTGCCCCTCCATGCATGCACTGATGGTGCTGTTTGATCCAGCCAAGGACAAGATCAATGTTCATGTAAGCAGCATGTTGTGTCAGCAAGATCTCAATTCAAAGTCATTGAATTCATATTTTCTCATAATTAATGCACTAATTAATACAATTCTTAATTGTCGAGTTTCTGTTCTAACTATTTGTCTCTGTTCGATATAGTTTATGATAAACACCATGAATTAAATTTTTAGTCATGGTGATTTTTGTTGTTTTTATTTCATTATTCTTGATCCTTGCTTATAAATAAAAACCCTAAAGGGCTGTGAAAAAAATTATAATATATATAGCGTTGTGAATCAACAATTCAGCAAGTACAACGTTCAATTTCACGGTACAACTTAGTTTCAAGCAGAGATTTGATATTTTTGGTTAATTCTGTTCCACTGGAATATGATCTTTAACTTCATTTGGTAGTTCTTCATGATTTTTTTGGTAAAATGAAATTTCTTTGAAGAACAAAGTTATGAAAGTATATAAGCAACTTGTGACATGATGAATGGAGATAAGTAAATCATTAATTGTTCATGAAATCTGAAAAGATAAAAACATTGCAGCCCGGTAATCGGTTCAATGTCACATCAACGCCTAAAAAGACAACTCAAATTACATTGACAACGATAAATTCGGGTCTTTTACCGTTTTAACAAGGTTTATGTAAATGTTCCGGGAAAATAGCTCATGTTAGAAAGTACTAGGATAATAGAACAATTTAAATATAATTAAAGGGAAAGAAAGAAATAACATGTTAGTGGGAACTTGTTGAGATTTCATTTTTAATATATTAAATATTATTAAAAAGATCTTGACAGTATAATTTTAATTATATCTTAAAAAAATATCATATAAAGTTGTAATTTATTAAAAGTTTTATTTGAAATTTAACTATATTTTATGATCTTTTAAGGTTTAGTTAGAATTATTTTTTTTTGGAGATATTTATAACAATAATGAGCATGTTAAAAATAGAATTATTTGAGTTTATTTTTATTTATGCTAATTAATTTTTATAAAATATGCATTTTGGTTTTGACTAAACAACCAATATTGAAAATAACAGTTGTAAACATATAATAAATTAAAATAAAATATTTTTATTAAGTTTCTAAGGTATTATTTATGTGAGATTTTCAAACCAGTCCTCTAGAATGAGTTACGTGATACGCACAAGAAAAACACCGGATTTAAATACTTAATATATATTTATTATCACGTGGAAATATACGATTAACTTCGATGAGTTGCTGGGAAAATCTCACTTCAATGATAAAGAGAAAATTAATTAATTAATTAATTGTTGGAAATTAAAGAAATTATAGAATAATTTTTGCTTAAGAGGGGAGAAAACGATTAGATAAATCATGTCTGAAATTCAAAAGGCAAGAAAATAGTAAAAACCTGGAATAAGCATAAACATAAAAGGCAGCCCTCAAATGGTCTGGAAGTAGGCCGGAAAATTGTTCGAGGGCCTCCAGTTGACCTATCCCCAGAGGTGACTAGGCTTTTCTGTAATTCCTCTTTATCCAGCATATAAATATAAATACTTTATTTATTTATTTATTTATTCTTCAAGAAAAAAAAGCTCTCTTTATTTTTAACCTTCTTTTGTATTTACATTTCAACAGAGTTTCATGAAAATTTTAAAAAAACATTTAAAATTAATTTTTATATTTTTAAATCATTTTGTTGTGCTTATTTTAAAAATAAAAAAATTATTTTAATGTATTTCCAAGAAAAAATACTTTAAAAAACATTCATTATTATTGTCACAATCTTAAATACCTCCTAATCCTTTCCACTTGGTGGTGACAATTCTCAAAATACTTTTAATACAATGGGAATTAATTGGTTCATGATGTAATCTTTTTATATCTTCAAGCTACTGTACCTAGGCTGTTTTGTAATAGGCTCATGACTTTTAAAATTGAGAATTTATTTTTTAATTTTTTTAATATTAGGTTTTATTGAATTTTAATGTTGGGTTGATTGTGAATCAATATTTGTATTTTTTATGATATAATAAAATAAAAAAATTGATTAAACCTAGTATATTTCATAAATATAGTTGCGACTTTGACAAGCTGACTAGGATGAACATAATATATATATATATTTGGACATAATTAGTTGACAAGATTATATTAAAACAACTTTCATACGATTTAATTTAAAACTTAAATTAAGTACAAAGTTATATTTATATTTTTTAAATTTGAATTGTTTTATCAAATTTAATAATAATATAAAAAATTAATAATCTAGTTATTATTTTTTATATTCCAAAAAATTATAATCCAAGCTACAACCGTAACCACAACAATATCATGGATGATACATCTTAGTGATAATCAAGGCAAGGTGTTGGATCATGACATGCAAATTAAAAACAAGTAAAACATTATATTTTTACAAAGATCATTCGACCAATATTAGTTCAATGAATCAATCCCAACGATTTTAAATGGAGATTTGAATGTTGTAAATTATCATATGATCATGACTATCAGCTAATTGCTACAATTTATTTCGCACTATATAACCAGTGTTATCCAGTTAGGGCAAACACCCGGATTTAATAGCATTAATTACATTAGAAAAGGATTAATGTTAATTTCTTGTTCCTCTATATTTTTTTCCCTTTTTTTCCATTATGATTTTATATCCATGCATGCATGCATGCATGGGTGTTACTCACCACCAAGGGAATTGAAAGGAAGAAAAGAGCCCAACATTAATTTCTCCTGACTTGTCAAAGACAAATAAAGAAATAAATTATTTTTTTTGGGTGTTATTTACTTGTTGTAGCTAGTGAGTGAATTTACAATTTACTCCATCATTTTAATTATTTATTCTTCAAGTCATAGTTATAACCCACAGCCGAATTCAAGTTTTTATGTCAATTTAAATTGACCAATATCAATTCAAAATAATATAATTTCAAAAAAATTTTAAAAATAAAGTTAAGTTGTTTTGATTTAAAAAAAAAAATCAAACAAATTTTATCCCGAGAAGAAGTTATGGATTGATTTGTTAAGTTGATATGGTCAACTTCTAACCTTTTTAAATATAAAACCTTACTTGATTTAATTTAATGAAATATATATAAAAATAAATTAATCAATTATGCATGAGATTTAAATGGCTGAAAATATTTTTTTTATCGGAAATAAAAATTATTATTCTGTTGACTCCTAGTACAAGCATAAAATTATAAGGCTTGGTGCGGTTCTTTTTAAAAGTATTTTTTGTTTGAAAAAACATTAAATTAATATATTTTTTTTAGTATTTTTAAATAATTTTAATGTATTAATATCAAAAATAAAAAAATAAAAAAAATATATGTTTTCAAACAAAAAAATTATTTTAAAAAATACTTAGCACCATGCTTGTCTTTCATCAACCAAAGCAATAATCATGGAGATCAATCTCATAGCTGCCCTAGAGCTCATGTCTTCTACGAGCAGACCATATTCAAGACCAATGCAAACTTAGGGTGTGTCCTACATCGACCCTAAGGAGAAGGCTATCTCAAGAGTTGACAGAACTGGGAACACTGTTAAGCTCAGCTTAACAAGATTAGAAAGAATAAAAAGAAAAGAGAACAGAAATTGAGAAACATTGTCACTACGTAAAGCAATCACCATGGAGATCAATCTCATATCAGCCCTAGAGCTCATGTCTTCTACGTACGAGCAAGCCGTCTTCAAAACCAATGCAACTTTATGGTGCGGCCAACATCGACCCTTGGGAAAAGGCTGTCTCCAGAGATGACAGAACCGGGGACACAAACCCCACTTGGAATGACAAGTTCGTTTTTCTGTGGATGAAGAATTCGAGCGTAGGAGACCTAATTCGTGCTTGGTTTTGGAGATCTACCGGGTGACGAGATTTAGGAAAGATGAGAAGATTGGTGTAGCTCATGTCTTGCTTGGAGACTTGTTGAAGATATTGTGGCAAGAATTACATTGCTTTCCTCGTGCGAAACACATCTGGCGAGCTTCATGGAATCATCAATATGGGAGTCGCAACCTTGAACGGCATGTTTCATGAAGAGACGCCCGAGTTTCTTTCTTCAAAAGTTGCATCGGACCACAGAAAGCTGATGGCGGCCGTGGCTAGAAGAGTTTCAGCATCCTGTTTTCAAGAATTACCCTGGCAAAGAAGGGCTTCCTCACTTCGTCGCATGCAAGAAATATGGGAAAGGCAGCTGGACAGAGCTGGAGATAGATGATATCTTAAGGACGAAGGCGATGAAGGAGTCTACACTGATGACTTTCATACAAGAAAGATGACAAGGACGTATTGTCTCTGACGATTCATGGTGGCAAGTACCATATTAGGACCGAGCCATTTGTTCTTTACGTTTACATGTCTTTTATTACAATAAAGTTTTCACGAATTTGCCAACACAGATCACCTCCAACGTTCAGTTTTGGATAAATTTACAATAGAAGTTGAAGGTCTGACATGAATCTTAATTAACAGAGCATAAGGCAAATGGCTGAACCACAGTTATAATTTGGGGTTGAAAGTTCCCGGAATACAAAACAGATGAATCCTTTGATGCTTGTTATTTGCTGACCTAAAACCCTAGAGTGTCGTGAATTGGCGCAATAATAGCACCTATACCAATGAGGTTTCCCTGCCCCATCTAAAAGCGAGCAGGATGATAAAGATAACAATCATCAAATCTAACAAAATTTAGAATAAGCAATTTCAAGATTCCCCCATGAAAGGGGGGGAAATAATGATAAACATGATGCCCAGAACCAAAAAATTGTGGGCTTTTTTGGTTAGCTAAGTCACTCACGTACCTTATCCTTAGCCGAATATAGAACAGCCCATAAAAAATATCACTTCAACAGGCAGACACCCTATTGACTCTTTTCATCTGATTTGGATGCCAGTTTACTCCTCTGTTGATGTTCTGCAACTTTATAATCTACCACTTCTCTGAAGAGGGTGGGGTCAAGCACACAGTTCTGACTTCCATAAACTGCTGCTTGGACACTTGCCATCAATTTGGCTATTTCTCTCCCAGAAAATCCCTCTGTTTTTTCTGCTGCTTCCTTTAAGATATCATCGGTCAGTCCCTTTATTTCTATCTTCCGTGGTTGTCTTTTGAACAAATTTTGGAGCCAACCACCGGATTTTCTTGATCCAGCCTGAGCTATATACTTATCCAGATAAAGCTTGAGCAGCTTGAAACGTTCTTCTGTCTGAGGCAAAGGGAATTCCAGAACTTCATCTATACGGTCTGAAACAGCTGAATCAAGATCACCAGGGCGGTTTGTGGCAAGTGCAAGGACTATATCCTTGGACTGGTCACCAGTGCGGAAAAGAAGGGCATTCAGTGCACTTCGTTGAGCTTCACTCATGTAGGTCTTGTTCCGCCTGCAATTTTAGGCAAATAATAAATTCTCTCATGCAGGAAACTATACATCTTGTAGAACTGAAAACAAACTTGCTAGAACTAAATAACTAGGGGTAGTGCAATGTGCATGAGAAACTCCAGTCTGCAGTTTTTCCAATTGGACATTATTATATATAGTGGGGCATTTTACCAGCTCACTCATAATAACAGTACATGTTCCATCCAATTCCGAACTCCTATAGTTATTTGCTAGTAAATCAATATCCTCTCCATCAAATAGGAGTAATTTTGATACTTCACAAAACATCAGTAACTACACACGGAAATAGAAGGGATTTTAGTCTGTTTTATTTGTTCAATTTCATTTTAGTTCAATTTTCACATGCTGAAGAAAAATACATCAAGCCTTATCATATAAAGCAATTAACAAAGACAGTTTTTAAGCTCTTTGAGATGCAATTCTTTTATCCAATGGAAAATCACCACTTACTCGCACAAAAATGCATCTGCTTCATCAATGAATAGCAACAAACCCCTCCGAGACTTCTTGGACCAGTCAAATAACTGGTGAATCTTTGTGACCGCCTGTGATCCCAGCGGAGCAACATCTCCACCAGTCATCAAAGCATAATCTAGGCCCTGATTGTAAATCTCAAGTCAGGAAAAGAAGAAGGAGAAGCAAGACATTCTTCAGAAGCTATCTTGATATGATATGATAGCATATGAAATCCCCACTCTAAAGGAGTAATTTGAAGTACCATTAAATACACACCTACTGCACTTAGATTTGACAACCAAAAGTGCCAAAGCTCTAATCCCAAATCAAAATTACAAGCTAGCCAACAGAAAAGAAGATATGGTTACGGGTATTAACATGCAAGTTTATGACACAAGTACTCCATCTTCCTTAAAGAAATTAACAAGTGAATTGATGATTCAAATACTTCATCCTCCATCTCAATCAATCCGTAATGTGGCAATGTAAACAAAATCAATGCATAACAATCTGCACAATATATGCTCGCAAGTTTATTGCTGAACAAAGAAGATCACCATCTCAGCACAAGTAATGCACCGAAGACTTCAATAATAATAATGAAAATAATTTAAGGTTAGTAGATATCTTACAGATTTTTTAGCTAACTCTCTAGCAGCCATTGTTTTCCCGGTTCCAGGAGGTCCATAGAAAAGCATGTTCCGAAATGGAGCCTGATGGGATTTTGTATTGGCTGTTGCATTAGCCAGCTGTTCAATTCGTTTCTGAAGAGAAGGATGTAAAATCACATCACCGAATCCATTTCCATTTTTAGAAGTCAATCCCTTATTTGCACTGCTTGATAAAGTGCTCAAGGAACGGGTAAAAACTCCTGACCAAGGGTATTTGCCCCTGGAGGACTCCCTGATTAGTGATGGTTGTCCCAGTAATCTATCTACATAGCTCCAAATCACTCTAGCACCTTCTCTGCAATCCAAAAACTAGAAGCATGAGCTGCAATGTTACTTCACACCAGAGGGACGCACAGCATAGAATAGAAAATCAACTACTGATACTTCCATACTAGCTGTGTGACAACATACCCAAACATGACCAACGCTCACAGAGATGTAAACTGACATTGGGCACATCACTGATCAACTATTTAAGACCATATCAATTCAATGCCCAACAAATTCTCACCTTAAAACAACAAGCATGATGAACTCAAATTCTTTAAAGTTTAATGACATGTTAAGTGCAGAGAAAAGGGATTTCAACTTCCAAAGGTGACTACCAGCAAACAAGCCCACCATTATGTGTCTTCAAGCAAGGGTAATTTTTACCTTGTTGTGTAAATCCCTGCTGCAAGTGCTGTGACTCCTCCCACAACAACGACTAGCTTGTTTTGATCAGTTAAAACTGTTCGCAAACCACCTACAAAAGACATTTATAGTCAAATAAGATGATGTCCTGAAAACAAATAATGAGCATAGAAAACCCAAACAATGCACTACAGGTTTATGAAGATTAAGGTTAAATTTAATCGATAGAACACTGAATTTGATATAGAGAAATCAGGGACCATCAAGCATTCAGTTAATTAGCTGCAAGGACAGGGTCCCTGAGCTTGGGAAGAGAGGCAGGGCCTTCAGTAAACCAAGAGTAGTCCAGCCCATCCTAAGACTCATAACTGTTTATAGAAGTCATAGCCAAGGCTCTCTTCAAACAAGGCTTTCTCAAAGTTTAGCTAGTGCATGTGATTGAATATATACCTCCAATGTGTTCAAAGGTAGTGTTTATTGCAGCAACCCATTTCTCCATTTCAGCATTTGCACGATCCTTCAGAATTCGCCGATTAACATCCTCAGCTAACTTTGCTTCATGGGCTCTCCCTTCTGCTTCTGCTATAGCTCTCACTCTAATTGTTTCACGTTCTATCTCAGCCTTTTCCCTCTCTGTTTGTCGCTGCTGTGCTTGAATCTGTTCTTCTGTTGCTCTTCGAGCCTGCTCCTGTCTTATTGATGATTCTTCTTGCAGTTTCACAAGCTCTTGATTCCTTGCTCTTTGATATTCATTTTCAGCCTGTAATATGAAGAAATTAAACTACTCTCTGTGAAATAACTCCTTTCATCCTAAAATGTTTATGATACATGCCTGCATCCTCTTCCTAGCCAGTTCATCCTCATAGCGAGCCATCTGAGATTTAGTTTGTGCCTGGTGCTGTGCCAGCTTCCTCTGCTCATCATATACCACTCTTTGTCTCTCCTGACAAGCAAAAGACAGAAATTTTGAGAAAAAATGATGATATATCAGCAACTAACAATGGGCCAATTCTCAAAACACATATGGCATGCAGAAGCCAAATTCGTTGATCTAGTATAAAAATTCGTTGACAGAAATAACAAAGATTCTGTGGTCAACTTCTCATTATAAAAAAACCAAAGCCCAATCTCTCACAAGCCATTTGACACAACTAACAACAACATTGCTTTCAGTGAATAGATGGGAAGAGAAAAATAAATTATCCGCCACTATTTTGAAATTTATTCCCCCCCTGGGAGAATGGATTTCATTTAATCACCAAGAAAGCAAAGGGGCTCATCAATAGGAAATTTTACAAGTGCACACAAACAGATTTCAGTCAAAACTTTAAAATTACACAGCTACAGGAATTCTAAGCAAAGCAATGACTCAAACACTAACAAATTCTAAGCAGCTGCTGAGCTACAGAAAAATCATATTAAACCTAACATAACTGATCCGATAACAATAACAAATAAAACACAGGATAAGTCAATAGAGAAACACAGCTATTCCCCCAAAAGAACTCCAATTCACATCAGTAATAACCTGAGATTAAAAAAGAAAAGGTGTTCCTAATAATTTCCATAATTGTTAGATTCAAATAAAGAAACAAATATAGCTCAATGTACATCTAATATATAGGGATAAAATGCTGGCAGGAGACAGAAGCCATCTAGAAATAATAGCATATGATAAATGTTTCAAGTCAACAATTAACCCACTATATGTTAGTAAAAAGGTATCAAAGATCGCATAGCAATTGCAAAAAGCCAATGATTAAAGAACACATTATGTGATTCACAATAGGGGAAGACCTGGTATGCCCCAACCAGAAAACATGATCAACAAAGGAAAAACTGCAACCAAGCAGATTAACTTCAATTTTTGTCCACGTAAAGCCCCCGTGTTCTTTCATTTGGATTCCAGGAGCAATAAATGAATAAGTATAGAATTCAACGCTTGTCCTAGCAATATGCTTTATTGAGTTCGTGACTCGAGATATTTCAGCAGTTTCAAAAAAATTGAGGTCAGTCATGTAATTATTTCAAAGGCCTTCAAATATAACGTCGTTCCAACAAACAACAGCAGGGAAGCCATGAAGCCAAGATGCACTTTGGCTTCGGGTATCTACAACCATTCAAAGAGTTCTGAGCCACCAACCATTTAATGACTAACCAAGAGGCCTCAGAAGTCACAAGCTCGATGAAAATTAAAAAAAGAAAGGAACACATCATATCGTAACTTACAGTTTCAGCCTGAGCTTGCAATGCCTTAAATTCTGCAGCCTTTTCAGCCAATTCTGCCTGCCTCGTTGCTTCTTGCGTCTTTATAGTCTCAAAGACCTACATCAACAAGAAGCATCACTATTAGTCCATTCATTTATTAACTAAAGAAACTATTTAGATCCACATTCAACATCCATAAATAATCAAAAAATCTCCTAAAAAACCATTTCGAGCATGCAAATTTCACAACAGCAAAATGAATCCAAAGGCCGGGCAATGGAAAACTAATACCAGTTCAATTTTGTCAAGTCGTATGCAATCCGGATAACAGTAACTTAAACGCTAATTTTTCTTGGCAACAAGAAAAGGGACAAAGGAAAATTCAATTCAATTCTTTCCATTTTCGAATTTCTCTATCCACTCGTCTCTATAACTTAAAGTAACAACAAAAACTTCAAAACGAAAATCGAAACTCCCCAAAACAATTCCAAAACCCAATGAAAGCCAACAACCAAACATCTCAATAAAAAAATAAAAAAACATTTTCACCAACTCCTCAAAAATGCCCCCAATTAAAAACCCAAAAAAGAAAATCCAATAAAGAAACTCCAATTCCAATTCTAAAAACCCAGCAAAAACAACACAAACCCATTTCCACAAATTTTTCATGAATCCCACCACCAGAAACACAAAAAAAGTACAGGCACCATTACAGCAACCGCAAAATCCCGCAAAAAAACTACTTCCTTTCAATAAAGTTTCAACCTTTTTAGCATGAGAGGAAGTGGTAATCTCCCTCAAAGCCTTAGCACCTCTCTCTAAAGCCTCAGGATCAAACCCAGCAGATGTCGTTCGTGGGTGATCATTCCTAGGAGCTCTAGGAGCGGGCTCACTATTACCCGCCTCCGCTGATTGAGGCAAAGTGGACGGCTGAGATTGTACAGAAGAAGAAGGCGAAGAAGATTGGGGGGAAGGAGAAGGGTTTGAAGAAGAGAAAGGAGAGAAACTAAAAGGGCCATCGGCAAAGGAAACAAAATTTGATTGAGAAAAGGAACAGGAAGCTGCTATTGCTGAGATTAGCCCTCCAATTTCACTTGTTTTTCCCATTTTTTTTTACTGTGTAAGGAGATAAAATGATAGAAGGTGTGTAGAGAAACCTTGGGTTTGGGGTTTAAGAGAAAGAGGAGGGCTTTAAGGGTTCTTTTGGCACTGTTATGTCTTGAAGGGCAAGACAGTTGCCATGGGAGGAGAGATGGACAAGGTTTTAGTAGGGTTTTAGTTTCAGGTTTTCATGGACAAAAATGGGTTCCGGGTTTGGGTTTTGGTTCAGACCCGTCAAACTTTCAACAACGTTTGATTTTTTAGTGGTCAGCGTTGTTTTTCTCAAAATAACCAACATTTTTTTTTCATATTAATATATTCGGGAAAATTTTATTTTAGTATTGGTCTCCGAATTTTAATTTAAAACATAAAAAAATAAGAATACTTTTTAATTACTACCAGCTACTTGGAATTGGCAGCCAATGTATTTAATTTATATATTTTATGCATTCATCTCTTGCATTGGGATCAAACATAATATGTAAATCAAACTTATTATATCGTATGAAATTATATATATATATTAAAAATTGATAATATGTTAAAATAAAATATATTGTATAAAAAAATATTTAGAGTAAAACTAGTTGTTTGGAAGAGCAAAACCACTAGTGTATTTAGTTGAACCATATCAGGCCTTTTAAATAAGTCATAATGCTAATTTAGTTTTAATAATTTTGATAACATGCATATTATTAAGTATGAGAGGTTTTTTATGTGTCATATTTAATATAATTTTTTTAACACTTAAAATCTTCAAGGTTAATGATTTTTTATATATAGATTTTATTTATTTATTTATTTATTTGTAAGTGAAAACTTTTTATTTTTTTACATACATGTCTTATAATACTAGTATCGACCTATCATTACTTAAAATTATATAATCAAGTTGATTTTAAAAACAACAAACATAATCATTTCTAAAACTTCATCAAAAAAATAATCAACATCATTAATATTAATTTTAATAATTATTTTTTTACAACAAAAATAAAATCTAAACTTAAAGCTAAAATCTTTCATCTAAATAATATAAAATTTAAATATTTTTTAATAATATGAATTTAAACTCTAGATTCAGAAAAAAAAAACCACAGAATTGAAAATATTAAAAATAAAAAAAAATATGAAAAAATCTAAAACTTGAAATTGTTATTTCATCTCTTTTTTTATAAAGAAATTTAAAAGTTAAAAAAGCTATTATCTTCCGTGAATTATTTATTATAAATTAACAATTAAATATAAAAAAATAAAAATTTTGTATTTGTCAATAATTTATTTAATTAAAATAAATCTTGAACATGGAGAAAATAAAAAATCTGTTTCCAAAGCAATTTCAGAATAAATTTATGTCATTTCTGACAAAGTAACGCAGCTCTGATACTGTCCTAGATCCTGCAAGGTGCCTAAAGCCTGCAGTGAAGGGAATCAGAACGGCCTACTGGTGGTCAGTCAAACTTCATGTTTGGTGCCTCTTAATGCTGGGCCACGGGCCTACCCTAATTTGTTTGGAGTTTTCTACAGAACAACTCGTTCAAAAGATGGGATAAATCTCTCTATCAGAACCAGAGATGTCCAAATCAAACACAGAATTATTCTAATCTAACGGCAAAAGTTATCGACCCCAGAGCCCTAACCATGGAGCCATCCACGTCACAAACACCACCCACCCAACCACCAATGTACATGCTCTTTATACACACACACACACACACACAATAGGGCCTCATTAAATTATTACAAACAGAAGTAACTTTACCTTGCCGTGTACATAATTTATGTTGTTATGGCTTTCATGGGCTGCTACTTCTATACAAACCATCACCGTAGCATCAACCACTTTGCTGCACATAGTGCAAACTTGCAACCTTTGCACCTTTTTGCCAGATTCTTCATTCAACTGGGCTCTTAAAACTATGTGGGTTTGCCTCTTTTAAGCCATCTACTATCTCTCCAAATTGGACTTGCTAATCGTGTTCTTGTATGCTGCCAGCTCTTTACCACCTTTGGCCTCGCTAAACAGTGAGTTAATCTTCGTTGTCCCTCTGTCTCTACTTGTGTTGGTTTCTTGATCATGTATGAACTAATTGGTGTTTGTGATTGTACGCTCAAAAGGTATATATCTGGCTTTTAACTTCCTGGGTTTGCTTTATTTCCTGCTGCTTTAATTTTTTGTGTTGCAGTGTTGGGCTACTGTAAATTTTAATGTTTTCTTGATATACCCCTGCTCCAGGGTCTTTTTTTGAAAGTTTTGAAGGTTTTGTCTAGAGAAGTGGAAATTTCACACAAGGTTAACTACCATGAAGACTAATTAAGTACAGGATGTATAAAGAGATACTGTGTTTAAGGGTATAAGATGTGTTATACTGTGTTTTAGGGGTTCAAGGATGATCTGATGTAAGTTAGTATCCATATGAAGGGGAAGTTGAAGTTGTTACAAGCCCACAATATGCATAATCTATGTTAAGAAACGAATGCGCTCCATGTTTCCTTTTCACTTGAGAAAAACGTAGAATAGGGAATGGAGGGGTTGTGATTCGTAATTTTGTTCGCTGCCTTGTTGTTCTGCTAAAACCGCGCTAATTGCTCTTATTTTCTGGTACTCTTTTTATTTTTATTGAAGACTGCGCAAGATCATTCAATCAACACAGTAGCATTTTTTTCTTCTCATGTCTGTACGAAGCTTTAACGCGTCTTCCAGCTTGTGATAGATCAACCTTTTGATTTATGGGTAAAGCATGTGACTTTCGTTTTTTTTTCAAAATTTTGCTACTGTTATTTTATATGCTCATTTTTTCATGCTCCCTTTATGCATTGCTGTTTCTCATTTCATAAAGTCTACGTCGTTCAACTTTTCTGTGCTATTTCTCTAGTTAATCTGGAAGATGGAGCGTAGCAGAAATAACATGAGAGCGCACTGCAATGTTTCAACACCATCAGATGAATCAGCTCTTGAAAGAAACTATTGCAGTCATCCTAGACTGACTTCAGTAGGCTCTGCAACTCTTCAACCCTTTGCTTCAGCTGGACAGCATTGTGAGAGTAATGCTGCATACTTCTCTTGGCCCACGTCCAGCCGTTTAAGTGATGCTGCTGAAGAGAGGGCAAACTACTTTGCCAATCTGCAGAAAGGGATTATTCCCGAAACACTTGGTCAGTTTCCTAAAGGGCAGCGAGCAACAACATTACTTGATCTCATGACTATAAGGGCATTTCATAGCAAGATCCTTCGGTGTTACAGTCTTGGAACAGCAATTGGATTTCGTATTCGACGAGGTGTGCTGACTGATATACCAGCTATTCTTGTTTTTGTCTCTAGGAAAGTTCACAAGCAATGGCTCAGCACCGTCCAATGTCTACCAAATGCTCTAGAAGTAAGAAAGGATGCTAAATTTTGTGATTTCATCCTTAATATAATGATTTTCTGAGAGGCTGGCTGTTGTGATATTTTCTCAAGACTGCCACTTATTATTTTGCTTGGAACAATTTGCATTTAAACTGCATATTATATATCCTTCTAAGCAGGGACCAGGAGGTGTGTGGTGTGATGTTGATGTGGTCGAGTTCTCTTATTTTGGTGCACCTCAGCCAACTCCCAAAGAACAGTTGTACACAGAGATTGTGAATGACTTGCGCGGTGATGGTCTGTACATTGGTTCAGGCTCCCAGGTAATTGCGTTCTTGCAGAATATCCTTTTTGGATATATCTGTTCACTCATAAGAAGTATTGTTTTGAACAACTGGGAAAATATTTTGGATCCCTCATTGTGCAAGAGGAACGAAAATGGTAACCATATGAATAACTTGAGGCAGCACTTTGCCATCTGAAAACATTGTATTGACAATGCTAATATGCCCATGAAGAACTAGATCTAATGGACAATATGTTAATTGATCATGTCTGTAATTGGAAGGACAAGCATGGCACTCATGTGGTGCTAATTACGTCTGTCTCTTCATCTTGACACAATTATACTAAATATATATAATTTTTATTTGATATAATTGATGGGGATAAGTACATCTGAGTTGTTGCGTGTGCACAGGTAGCAAGCCAGGAGACTTATGGAACCTTGGGTGCTATTGTAAGGAGCCAAAGTGGCAGTCGACAAGTTGGTTTTCTAACTAACAGGCATGTTGCAGTTGACTTGGATTACCCAAATCAGAAAATGTTTCATCCTTTGCCCCCAACACTTGGACCTGGTGTGAATCTTGGTGCAGTGGAGAGAGCTACTTCGTTTATTACAGATGATCTTTGGTATGGCATATTTGCTGGAATAAACCCTGGTAAGCAGATTCCAAATTTATGATTCTAAATAGAGAGCTTGAATAATGATAAAAACTGATGCTACCCTCCAATGAATCTATATTGGCATAATTTGCACTCCTAGTCTTCTTTCTGAACCATTCTGCTTACTGAGCTGTGTTCAGCCAAGCTAAGAAAAGTGTCACTGAACAAATTTTTAAAACCCTACGAACCTTCATCAGTGCATAGATATGACTAAATGGATTTGTTGTCGCTGTTTTTATCCATTTGTTCATCTACCAATTAATCATGGTTTTGTTGCTAATGAAGTCATCTCATCCACTATGACAGGTTTTAAGTCTTGCTACAATAAATGTCATTGTAAAACTGTAAACCTAGTGGGAATCTCAGTGTGGTATTCTTGTGTTTGATGTAAGTTCATTTTTATAGTATAGCATCTTGCCTAGCTAAGAACTGGGTGTGAAGTACCCCAATAAAACCCAGATTCTCCCTGCGACAAAGAAGCAGCAATGCGCTCACGTGATTGGTGCTGTAGTTGTTCTCTGATTCAACATCTAATTATTTTATCTGATAATTAACTAGTGTCTGGCAGTGAACTTGTGCAATATGCTATATCTTGTTCTCTTTCCCCAAACATGCTTGTTATGAGCTTGGCTTAATGGTATCATCTTGAACTCTTTCTTGCTGCCTTTTCTCTTAAGATTTTTATGGTTCAATGCCTTCTCTGAACAAATGTCAGCATCGTTTTTAAGCTCCATGAGTCCAATTAACTCCTTGTTCTTCTTCCCTCTTTTCCTTCTGGATCTTCTCTTTAGGATTCTTCTACATGCTCTTAAATTGGAAACAGCATTTTCATCTCTGACTCCTCAATGGTTCAATTTAACCTTTAACAGCACACTTACAGAGTACTGTTTGGCATCTTGCAGAAACATTTGTGAGAGCAGATGGGGCGTTTATCCCATTTGCTGATGATTTTGACATGTCCACTGTTAACACATCTGTGAAAGGTGTAGGTGAAATTGGTGATGTCAAGATTATAGATTTGCAATGTCCAATCAGTAACCTTATTGGGAAGCAAGTGATGAAGGTCGGAAGAAGTTCTGGCTTGACAACTGGAACTGTATTTGCCTATGGCCTGGAGTACAATGATGAGAAAGGCATATGCTTCTTAACTGACTTTCTTGTTGTAGGTGAGAACCAACAGACTTTTGACCTTGAAGGAGATAGTGGAAGCCTCATCATAATGAAGGGTGAGAACAGCGAGAAGCCTCGGCCTATTGGGATCATATGGGGTGGTACTGCTAATCGTGGTCGACTTAAGTTGAAAGTTGGCCAGCCTCCAGAGAATTGGACGAGTGGAGTTGATCTTGGTCGCCTTCTCTATCATCTTGAGCTCGATCTGATCACTACCAATGAAGGGCTTCAAGGTTTGTCCTATGTCATATGGCTGATATTCTACTATACCTTTTTTTCTTCCTGTTTACTGTTATCTGTATACCTGTCTGGCATTCAAGCTCATCATGTTTTGGCTTGGCTAAAAAGATTGTGTTGAAAATTGGAAATGTTATTGCATGGCCTCTTCTTGATTCTTACTCTTATCTATCTTTTTATCTAAACACCTGTCCTTCGTATTCTCTTTGGTGTTATGTTTGCAGCTGCAGTACAAGAACAAAGAGCTGCCTCAGCAACTGCAATTTGCTCCACTATAGGAGACTCATCACCCCCTGATGGAATGCTTCCAAATGACAGAATGGATGACAGATTGGAATCATTGGGTCTTCAAATTGAGCACATACCTTCAGAAGTTGAAAATGGTATCCCAAAATCATCACTAATGGAAACCAACTTTCACTTGGAAGATGGCATCAAGTTGACTCCCAGTGTTGAACACCAGTTCATTCCGAGCTTCATCAGGCAGTCCCCACTGCATCAAAACAATGTATCAGATAAGGAGGTGTCTGAGAATCTTGCTTCGCTAAGGAATGGCTGCGATGAAGACTTATTTGTTTCATTGCACCTCGGTGACAAAGAAGCCAAAAGGAGTCGTTCGAATTCTCCAGCCAGCATGGAATAACCTAAGTAAACCAAGGCAACCAAGGCGTGGCTCCAACGTTTGGAGTTCTGAACCATCTTTACTGTTGATTCTGTTGTATACATGTTGTGTTTTGCACTGGTCTTGGTATTTGCTGCTCAAACGATGAGAGTTTTTGAACTTGGACGGTTTATCTGGTTTTGTGAAAAACAGTTCAGTGAAATGTTAATCCATATCTTGAAGACTTGACTTGTAAATTGAAGTCAAAAAACAGAAAACCAGCAGCAATCAATTCCCTTCCAAATTTTTTAAGGACATAATCATGAACATAGATATAAATACCGGTATGACAAGTTGAACTGGGTAGCTCAGGATTTTGTCAGGTTTTAAATGGTTAAAATCCGTTCTTGCAATTGATCCGGTTAAATTTGAGTGATTCGGCATAACTAAGACCTGAAATTTTTATTTTTTTAATAAATCTAAAAAATATAAAATTAATCTGTAAATACTTCATCTTATATATGTTTTTTTATAGCCTACAACTCGTTTTTTTTTTTTTTAATTTTTTTTTTAGTATATTTATAGAATGTTTCTTAACTTTTCCAGATTTTAGTAATTTTTTTCGTGAGATAATTATATAAGTCTATATTCATATAAAATCTTTATTTCTTTTTTCATATAAAATTTTAAATTATCAAATATTGTTTCTTAGATTAATTCATTAATTTATATAACAAAACCTGGTTAAAATCAGGTAAAAAATTTTAGAATATAAACAATTGTAGCAGGCAGAAGAAAAAACAAGAATAAAATCTAATTTCTTGATAATAAATAACTGAAACATACCAATTACATTTTATTAACTAATGGGCTAACCATTTATTATTAGGATTCATGGCATAATATATATATATATATATATATATATATCTTTTTTACAACCTGTCAAGTCTATTAGGCTGATGTTTCACTTATTATTATTGTTAAAAAAATATTATTATATTTTTTTTCAAGAAAGATGAAAGTTAATTAATTAATTTATTTATTTATTTAACCACTTTTTTTCCCATCCTATGAAGCCTTTGGATCTACAAAGCAGGCCCAGCATTCATCTTAGGTCCACAAATAAAAACCACTAACAGGACACTACCCCTCTCACCCACTGTCTCTATCCGCAAATTTGCTAGGGTTTATCCAGGGTTCCATTTCCCTCTCTCTGTGTCATGGCGAAGCCAACGAGAGGCCGCCCTACATCGCGATCAGGATCCGGTTCTGGATCATCCTCTCGCTCCCGCTCCTACTCCGGTTCAGATTCTCGCTCTAGCTCTCGCTCTCGTTCAGTGTCCCAGTCTAGATCTCGTTCTCGGTCCTTGTCCTCCTCCTCTTCGTCTCCTTCTCGCAGCGCCAGTTCTGGAAGCCGAAGCCCTCCTCCTCGCAAAAGGTGAATTCACAATTATGCCTCTCCTGTTTCTTCTTTAAAATTTAGTTTGTTTTTAGAATTTTAGATGATTCATTGACATTAGCATCCGACTAAGGAATGAGTTTACGATTTTTCCATGTAGGGTTCTTGAAGATGATTTTGATTTTTGGCAGATTGAATTAATTAAAACATGATTATCTTTAATGTAGAATGTGATAGTTAATGTGAGGTTTTTTTTTGGAATTTTTTGATGGAGAGTAACTGTGATTATTTATCAAGTGTTCCTAATGTTCTTTTTTTTTCCTTTTCAATTAACTTATTAACCTAAAATTCTATTTTTTGTGTTTAATTTATGGGCTGGAAGTTAACTTATTAAGATTGCATTTGATTGGAAAAATATATATTTTAAGGGTGTTTAAGCACAATTGATAACTGATACCTCATTTACCATTAAGCCCGAGCATCAAAGATTCATTAAAGTGGTCCTTGTTGATGTAAAATTTCAGCATTTTTTAGATTAATGAGTATTTTTGTATCTTGAGTCATTTATGAGTTTATTTCTTTTACATTTTTTTGGGGTTTGTTGTGTTATTTTGTTCTAACATGGGACATATGCTTTGTTCATTTATTTAATTTGAAAGAAGTCCTGCTGAAGGAGCTAGGCGAGGCCGGTCTCCACCACCACAATCTAAAAAGGTTTCTCCACCTCCAAGGTAAATTTATGTGCTACTTTTTTTGTTGAAATTGTCTTCTGCATTATTTTTTTGGTCTATAATATCTGCAAACTGGGGGTCTTCAGTTTTTACAGTCTTTATTTTTGTGGGTTTTATTGCTTACCATATATGATCATTTGCATTGTCATCCATTTCAGGAAAGCTTCACCAATTCGCGAGTCTCTTGTTCTGCACATTGACTCTCTAACCAGGAACGTGAATGAGGGTCACCTAAGAGAAATATTTAGTGAGTTCTTTCTGCTTCTTTTATGAATTAAAAAAAATGTGCTGGAGGTTGCATTATGTGGATGGGCTATTGGTCTGTGGTTGATTGATACTGGTCTTATACTTTGCGGCAGTTGGTCTCTGATTGGGATTGTGGTCTGGACTGAATCTAGTATTTCAGTATTTATTCAGTCATGTATTCTGGAAGATTTTCTTTTTATCCTGTTACTTTCCTAGCCCTTGTTGTTGCTTGAATAGGTTGATACTTGTGCCTTGGTGGTCATGTATGCCTTGCCTAACAGTAAATGGATCTTGCTTTCCTGTTTATTGACATGCAACATTATGTAAATATTTGAATGCACGCATACACGCGTATGCTTTCCTAGCCCTTGTTTTTGCTTGAGTAGGTTGATATTTGTGCCTTGGTATTCATGTATGCCCTGTCTAATTGTAAATGTATCTCAGTTTTGTGTTTATTGATACATGCATGCACTATTTGAATGCTTGCATACAAATGTATGCATGTATAACTATGCAACATTATCAGTGGAAAGAGAACTGGGCATTGTTCTTTTGGGAAAAAACTGTTTTTGAGGTTGAGTCACCCAATTGTTGTCATAATGGACATGGTCCCACCTGTCCTCTTTTCCGAAGTTATAGTATTCTAATTATGAATTAACCTGAGCTGCATATTACTATTTAATGCACATGGACTATCACTGTATTACTGCTAGGCTTAGACAGTAATGTGAGCCTGCCTTAGTAACTGAGATTTGCAATGGTATTTGTTTAAAAGCTTCTAGTAGTGAAGAATGGATCAACTCCAGCTACCTAGTGTACCAAATTGGTTGTTTTCTGTATTTTGCTGCATCTTCTTGGATAAAATTGTCAAGGGAATCCCTAATGATTTGTTAACCAAAGCATCCATTAATAGTAATAGAACTCCGTGAATTTCTTGATCATTGATAGCAAACTAATGTTTCATTCATTCAGGTAACT
Source organism: Populus ilicifolia (assembly GCA_015708895.1). Lineage (NCBI taxonomy): Eukaryota > Viridiplantae > Streptophyta > Magnoliopsida > Malpighiales > Salicaceae > Populus > Populus ilicifolia. Next base: position 3,482,320 of record SRLM01000153.1, on the reverse strand, counting down.
TCGGTGAAGTTGTACATGTGGAGCTGGCAATGGATCGCACTGTAAGTCTATAAAAGCTTTTCGTTATTCTGTAATCAGCAGAATATGTGTTTTTTAAGTTGTAATCACTTTTTGAGCAGGTTAATCTTCCTAAAGGATTTGGATATGTTGAGTTTAAGACTAGAGCGGATGCTGAAAAGGCCTTGCTGTATATGGACGGGGTAGGTCATGCCTAGACGTGGGTACTAAATGTACTTGTGACAAAAAAAGCATAATATGACTATTAATGTTGTAACTTGCCTCCATGCAGGCTCAAATTGATGGCAATGTTGTTCGGGCAAAGTTCACATTACCTCCACGACAGAAGCTTTCACCACCCCCAAAGCCAATTGCTGCAGCTCCAAAGAGAGATGCTCCCAAAACTGATAATGCTAGTGCAGAAGCTGAGAAGGATGGACCCAAAAGGCAAAGAGAACGTATGGCTTGTATAAGATTACTGTCACTACACATTTTATTTATTCTCTACAATCATCATGAATTAATGCCTGTGTGCACTATTCTTTGTTGATGGTGTCAGCTTCTCCCCATCGGAAACCATTGCCTTCACCTCGAAGGAGGTCACCTGTTGCTCGAAGGGGTGGATCTCCTAGACGTCAGCTGGATTCTCCACCACGCAGACGTGCAGATTCTCCTGGTCGTCGCCGAGTAGAGTCTCCTTATCGTCGTGGTGAGACACCTCCAAGGCGGAGACCTGCATCACCAGCCAGAGGTCGTTCTCCATCCTCACCTCCAAGGAGATATAGGTCCCCTTTGAGGTAGGTAGTTGACTATCTATCACATATTTGGTTCTGTGATATCATCAGTATTTTGAAGCTAATGCCACATTGTCATCTCTCCCTGGGGCCTCACCTAGAAGGATGCGTGGTAGCCCTGTTCGTAGGCGTTCTCCTCCTCCAAGGCGGCGGTAATTATATCTATCAAATCACTGCAATCTAAAACCTGAGATTCTTCAAAGCCATTGCTTCATATGTTTTCTTTGTTGTGTATTTTGACAATTCCTTTTCCTTTACTACAGCACACCTCCTCGACGAGCTCGTAGTCCTCCAAGAAGGTCTCCAATCCGTAGACGTAGCCGCTCTCCAATTCGTCGACCAGCTCGTTCTCACTCAAGGTCACTATCACCACGAAGGTAACATCAAATACCCAAGATATGAGTTGATTGTTTTCTGGAATAAACGTTGTTTGGGAAATATTTTTTTTATCTCCCTTTTTCCCCTCAACTTTCTTTCTTTTCAGATTTATTCAAGCTAATATCTGGGTTTTCCTACACTTATTTGTTTAAATTTGAAGTTAAAGTCCTTAGTGAATTTCACTAAGTTTGATGATATAATGTGCACTCTTTTGTTTGACACTTTCATGCTAGCGCATAAGGGGCATTATGAATTAGTTTTGGGTTCAGACTTGTATTTTTAAAGAAGATGAAGCTGAAACAAGATACCCTGGACTGTCTTCTGAACTTCTACCTCTTTTATAAATGTGGAGCCAACATCCTTTTACTAGTGTGGCCTTTTCAGCTTAAGTGAATATGCTTAACTTGCTTCAGAAAATGAATAGCAATATTTGATTGAACCTCCTATTCTATTATGTCATTGTAAAACAAACATATGATCTCGGAATATTTTTGTTACGTTCCTTGGTATTGCATTGATGTCTCTCATCATGTTATCTTTTTCTGCTTGGTGTTTAAATTTGGCAGGGGCCGAGCTCCAGTTGCAAGGCGTGGGAGGTCTTCATCATACTCTGGATCACCTAGTCCACGCAAGGTTGGTGCTATATGTTTTCTGTGGTTTCCTGCAAGAACCTTTTCATTATTTTTTTTTATTTGGTTGTCTGTTCAATTGTAACAGGCAACTCGCAAGATATCAAGGAGTCGCAGTCCTAGAAGGTAATTCATTTTCTTCCTTTTTAGTCTATAGATTTTTCCATTATTCTTTACATGACTTTCATGTCTGATAGAAGATGTCCATAGTAGCACATGTTGCTTGAATGACCACTATGCATTCAAAATTTTCAATTATTGTTATTTAAAAAGAGGGATAAGGGGTTGGGGAGTCTGTTTGGAAAAAGACTGAGAGTATGGAAGTTACTGGCGTACACTTGCTCAGATTATTATTTATTCCTGTCCTTCACTGAAAGAACGTGAATGACCTAGAAGTATAGAACAGAAGTTTTACCAGTACCTTAGGATTTGAGGCCACGGGCATCTGACATCACTCCAGGCATTGAGTGCTCTGGACACTGAAAAAGGCGATTAGGATGTAAGCACACATTTAACCTTTTGTTTTTGATATGGATGTTGCTTCTTAGTTATCAATTATGTGGTATTGATGTCAAAATCCATTATGCAATGCATGGTTTTTTTTTTAAAAGATTTATAAGCTTAATTTTGAAGTGTGTGTTTAAGATGCAAGGATCTTTGATGATGTTAGCAGACATGGAAAATTTTTTCTACCTAGGGATGCATAAGGAATAGTTAAAATATGCTAGCATTCTGTGTAAGGGTCATTCTGTAGTCAATTTAACTTGATTTTCATGCAAAAGAAAATTGCATAACTGAAGAAAGTGGAAAGTGAGAGCTTTCTCTCTCTGTTTGTGTGTACGTTTGGCTTTTCTAGATTTTATAGTTCACTTGAATGTAACCAATCTAACCAATAATTATCTACTCAATCTCAGTCATATTGGCTGTATTAGTTAAATAACTGCTTTTGAAACTTGAAGGGATTTTTTGTCCAGGCTTTTGGTTTGTTGTGAAGTTTTGAATCATACTGCTGTTACTTCCTGTTGGTTGTAGTTCTGTTCTGTACTGATGGGAAATCTTTTTCTCGTAGGCCCTTGAGAGGAAGAAGCAGCAGTAACAGTAGCAGCAGCAGTTCTCCTCCTCGTAAGCCATAGGTAATGTTTACTCCTCTCACCATTTCTCCCCCTCCTTTCCCACCCCCTGAATTGATTGTTGTGAATGACGTAATAGTGAAGATTTTATTCTGTTTTGACTGACTTGGCCTGTATGGATTAGTGGTTGATACTTCTGTTGCTCCTTTGTTTTATGGAGGCTGTAGTTAATATTCAAGTATGTTGAATAGGCTGTGTTTTTTTAATTCCTTTATGAAAATTTTGGTTTTCTCCACGTATTTTTCCCTGCTTCGATGAATTAAGAATGCATCACTGCATTTATGAATATCCAACCAGTCAAAGTTTGCTGAGCTCTCTGTTGCAAGTATCATCGAATAATCCCCGCGAACTCTCAAGGACTGGAGTTTGGGGTCACCGTATCTGTTGAGATATATTAAAACCTATAGAGAACTTGGTTGTATAAGACAACACTAGTATTCCAGGTATCTCCAGATGAAATGGGATGCTCAGCTATCCCAAAATAATAAATCATATGCTTCTGCTGGGGGAAGGAAATTCAAAGCTTTTTATGGACAAGTGAATATAGGCTGATTGAAATTAATCTATGCTAAGGGAGAGAGTGATCCCACTAGAGCTTTTCAGTAACCGGTGCTGCCGAGAACGTAAAATGGTTGGAAGATAAATATAGAAATGAAGGCCACGGATGGGATCAAGATTCGAAAATTCAAATGAAGTTTGTACGTGAATCTAACGTAGGGTTTTTCAGATTGAAATAAAATCTCTTCCGGCGTGCAAGTGCTTGAAGCTTGAAACGTTTTCGTTTGATCCACGTCCAACCCGGATTCCCTCAATGAACGCATCAATTGGAAACAACAGGGTTAAAACTCGATTAAAGTGATTTGATTTTAGGGTGAAAAAATATGGGATTGTTGAAACGAAAGCTCTCCCGGGTTGGTATGACGTATAATGATTTATAGTGAAAAGGTAGAAAGTTTACGAGTTGGTATTTCTTTGTATGGTTGTAATTTTCTATCAAAGCCATGCGATGGGCTCGGGGTTTCCATTCCCAAGCTCGTGTTAAGTCGAAAGAGAAGCTCCCCTTAGTGCTTGGGCGACTCTTTTAATTTTCAAGGTAATCGAAGGAGGTAAGAGTTTTCTGATGAAAAGGGGCATGTTTTTACGTAAACTTCTAACTTGATTAAGTTTTTTCTTCATCGTCGTTGATATTAACTTGAATGTCCAAGGGGATTTATATTTACAGCTACTCAAAACATCCAAATTCAATAATCGGATTCAATGGCTCCACTCCCAAGCCCAACAACCTGCCCAGAAAAAGTCCCATTTGCTATCTTAAAAGTCGGGAAAAGCCACCCTCATCACTTGTTCATCTATATTAGCACATGGCAAGAGTTCAGTTCATAAAATGTTCTGGAGATCCACACGAAAATGCATACAGGTAAGGCCACACTCTTCTTGTTTAGATTTAGTCACGACTGATCGGTGGCCCCATGACACGTGCTTGACATTTTTTTTAATATACAAAAATGAAATTTAAGGTTGAGTGAATAATTCATTGAACTAGTTTTAATAATTTTGATTAATGTAATAATATGATTAAAAAAATAATATAAATAAACTGAATTAAATAAAAAAATTGACAGGGATTAATTGCAAGAAAAAAAAATGCTTATCAATATTATAAAAAGATTCTCCATAATCTTATTTAATAATAAAGTAAGAATTAAATGAGAATGAAATAAACTTGTAAAAAGAAAAACATAAAAAAAATTAGAACTCAATTCCCAATAAATTAAATGTTAAAAATAATTTTTAGAAAAACAATACTCAAGTCTATGGAGTTAACTAGTCAAATCTATGGCTTAATTATGAGATTAGAATAACCTTGTATAAAATAAATTGAATAAAAGTAAATCAAACTAACTTAATGTTGAAGGGCAAAAGTGAAAAAAAAAAATTTATTTTTTTTTTGTCAATTTAGATTAACTTGTCAAGCCTACAATTCAGGATATACAATCAAAATAACCTTATAAGAAAAAACATGAAAATTTTAACAAAGTTCAATCTCCAATTATCTCAATAGCGAATAATAAAATTAAAAAAATATCAATTAAAAAAACTTGATTTAATATTCTAAAATAATTATCTAGGTTATGAGGGTGAGATTATTTTATATAAGATAAATCCAAAAAAATTATGAAGCTAAATTTTTAATAAACTAAATACTGAGGGATTAAATTTATATAAAAAAAGATCCCAAAAATAGCAATAAAAAAATAAAGACCAAATTGACATAAAAATAAAATGAAACCAAATGTTAAGAGATGAAATGAAAAAAAGAAGAAGAAGAAGCTATCAATAGATCAGGGACTAAAATATAATAAATAAATAAAATAAAATATTGAGAGATGAAATTAAAAAAATAATTAAAAAAATAATACAAAACAAAATAAATAGCAATCACAAAAATAAAAACTAGATTTCATGCCAAAACAAAATCACATGACACTTTTCATCTTTGATAAACCATTGCAGATTTTGTAAAGTGGAAAGAGAAAACATAAAGGATAAGAAAAAAAAATGTCATATGAGCCTCATCGTCGCTCCATTATGAGCACGTGCCTAACCACCAGAAAGATCTCATTATGACAGTTTAAATACAACTACTAACAATGTTTTGGAGCCATCAGAAGAGATACATGCACTATAAAAAAACAACAACCTCTTCCTATAAACTAATTTGTTTGTTGCACGAGTCAACCAAATTGATTAGCCCATCTTTTTTAATACTTGGAATTGTTTGTTTTCAAAATATGATCCATTGACCCTTAATTATTTTAGATCAATAATTTTTTATTTCTTCTTTTGCAAAATCAAGCATAAAATGAATGTTAGAATTTTTGCTTCACATTGTGGGATATCCATATTTAGGACAAAAAAAGAAAAGAATAAAAGCTAAATCTCTTCTATGTAATTCAATTTACTATGTTTGAAGGAAAAAAAGAGCTCAACACTTATCTAATGTTTAAATTCAATCCCCGCGACCTCAATTGTTTTAAATCAATTTAATTTTTTTAATTGAAAATTATTTTTTTAATGATTTCTTTCTTTATGAGTTTTTTCTATTAAATTTGATATTTATTTTTTTTATTTCCATCTTTTTTTCTTTAACAAGTTTTTTTAAAATTTTTTTTTATGATTTCATCATTTATAATTAAATTAGTTAGAAATTAAACTTGTTGAAGGAACTTGATTCAAGAATTTCACCATTTCCATGGTTATGAGATTTGTGAGTTAACTTAGGTTGACTTATTATTATAATTTTTCTATTTTCTTTTTAAATTATTATTTTTTAATTTTTAGAATTCAATATTAAGTTGTTTGATAATTGAGTTTCATAATATTATTCAATTTGCTTTCTAGTGTGTTTACCCTTGTATCATGACTGGATAAAGATTTTGTATTTTGATCTGAGTAGGCTCAGATAGAGTTTTTTTGATGTTTTTAAATTATATTTTTTCTTTAAATTTCATCATTTAATATTTTATTTGTCAGAGATAGAGCTTAGCCTTCTCCTTCTTCTTCTTTTTCTTGTTTTTTTAAATGAAGTTATAATATTCTTATTTGATTTATTAGAAAATAATTCTTGTACTTTTTTTCTTTGTTTTTTTATAAAATTATCTCAATCTTATTTCCACGGTTGTAAATTTTACGAATTAACTCGGTTTAACAAGGATTTTTTTTTATTATTTCCCTTCATTATCAAGTTATTTAAGAATCTATGTTGGCTTAAATCAAGTTTTTTTAATCTTGTTTTCACTATTATTTTTTATTTTATTTATTTATTGTTGTTATATTTTTATAATCATATTATTTAAATTATTTATTGAGCCAATAATTTGCTAGAGATAGAGCTTAACCTTCTTTTTTTTTTGTGTGAAGTTATCATGTCCTCATTTAATTTATTAGAAATTAGTTTTTAAACTTTGTTCTCTTTGTTTTTTCTATAAAATTATCTTAATCTTATTTCTATAGTCGCAAAATTTGTTAGTTAACTTGGTTTAACTATAATTTTTTTGTTATTTTTTAAAATTTTTCTTTAATTATCGAGTTATTTAAGAATTGATGTTGGCTTAAATTGATTTTTTTAACCTTTTTTTCATTGTTATTTTTTCTATTTTCTATTTATTGTTGTTATATTTTTATAATCATATTATTTAAATTATTTATTGAGCCAATAATTCAAATCTTATATTTTTTTTCCCTAAACATTTACTTTTACTTTGAAATTTTTTTCCCAGCCCGCGGACACCAAGCTACAAATCTAGTAAGGTGGCATCATTAGCTAAAACTCGTCCTCTTTTAGTGCATTTTCCTCCTGCAAAAATACAAAAGATAAGCAAGAGCTTTGCAATCAAGAACTATAAGAACACACACAAGTTAAATTACCAAAAAAACAAAAAAACCCGATAAAGAGAAAGAAAAAAGACTAATTAATTTGTAACAACATTGCAAAACCTTCATGTCTTCTCTTGAGAACCAGTTGGTGGTTCCATGTCTCCCATCTTCACCATGACAGAGCTAAAATCAGAACAGGCGTCTGCCTCCTTAAGAGGAGTAATTACTCTAAGTATATTTTCAACTGTATCTTTCCCTCTTATCTAAAGTTGTGTTTGATTTGGAGTGTTAAAGATATATTTAAACAAAGTTGAAGGATGAAGTGTTATGTACGTTTATTTGATAGGAGATAGAAAAATTATGAAAAACAGTGGATATCAATAAAAATAAAAAATAATTTTTAAAATAAATATAATTATAAAAAAATTAATAGCATCATATATATATATATATTTGATCAATTTTTTTTTATTTTCTACATGTTTTTCTTCTCTTTATATCTATGTTTTTTAATAAAGTAAATATTAATAATTATTCTTAAAACACTTTAAAATTTATTGTTTTTTGCACCTTTTGATATCACTACATTTATAAGAAAACATTTTAAAATACCTCAAAAATTAAATTTCCATCCACATTTTTTAATAAATGAAATCATATTTTTATTTTATTTTATATTATTTTCTCTTTCTGGTGGCTACATAAACATCAGCCAACATTTTTAACAGCTTTATCTTACAGGCAGCCAGAACAACCAAAACAAATCCAGCAATATTTACCAAGTTATCATCCTAATGCCTTCATTTCTTACCCTTCCGTTCCTCAACTGAACAAAGCGAAAGGACTCTTTCATTTCCTGTCTTTAACTCCTGACCCACCAAGTCCTTTCTGTCTCCTCTGCAAAACCCTAATCCAGAATTAACCCAATTTGGCATTTGATTGTTCAAGCCAACGTGTTGAGTTTCTTTGGAAAAAGGTGGCTTCTTTCTCTCCACTTCGTGAAGTTGTGGACAGAGTTTATGCTAAAAAGTTCTGATTTTGAAGTTAGTTTTAGTCTGGATTGTTGCTTTTTATTGATAAATGGAAGTAAGGATGGTCATTTTGATGGAAAAGCAGAGAAGATTGTTATTTTCTTTGGGTCAGGATATGCATTAAAGGGCTATTTCATAGCTGATGTTCAAAGAGGCAGTTTATTTATGGGAAATTAATTTTTGATTTCACTATGAAAGATGAGTTTTTTAGGTTTTAGAGCTAGGAGTAGGAACTGGGTCTTGATAATTGGGAACTCAAGAGGTGGTTTTTGCAAGAGAAAATGTGATTTTAGGAAGTGGGTATGAGCTGAAATTGTTGATACAAAACTTAGAGGATGTTGATTGAATGATGTGGGCTTTGAAAAGCTTGCTGTTCTGTAAAAGCATATTACATCGTCATTACTATTTCATTTTCTGTATATTTTTGTTATATTGTTTCGTTTAGGAAGATAAATGAATCATTTGACAAATTAGTGTTATTTTCTGCTGAAAAAACTGGAAATACAAGTAGAAATGGCATGCCACAGTTGATTCACGTGGAAAAACCAAAGTGCCCTTCATAAGACCTGTGGATGTCTGCATTCTTGTTATTATCTGCAAAATTCCCTGTAACATGTCGTTTCATTTGAGATTAGATGACCATTTTAAATGAATAAGTTTCTAAGTTCAAGGCAACTGAAACAAGTTTTGATTATTTACATGATGGCTAACAGTTTTTGGATTGTGACTGATGCCGTAGTTCACTTCTGCTGTTCATAGGGTGCTTTGGTTCTGTTTAAGCTCAGGCAACCATCACAGTGACAGTTTCATGGCAGGCAATGGCCTGCCACCTTTGGGTCGTGTGAAGCTTAGCGATCTAGTTCCCTCTGAAGGCCTTCCTTCTGAATCTTACAAACTATCAGTAACAACTTTGTCACAATCGCTTGTTCAATATTCTGCCGCCATCATTCAGTTTTCATCAAGTGACGGGGCTCTCTTAAGATCTGGTTTGGATTCTGCTCGCTTGTATTTCCATCAACGATCATCATTTCCAGCTCCAGATATGATTCACTCTAATGATTCTCGTGAATGGTGCAAGACATCAGGTTACTACATGGATCCTCAGCTATGGCAGGAAACATATGATTATAGACCTGGACTCACTCCTATAGAGCCCAACAATACAGTGGAAATTCCTCCAGGAGGTTTGCCTGACATCTTTTGCCTGCTTGGAAAGGCAGCTAGGGATATACTGGATGCCATCAGCTTCTATTTGAATTTGCGTAGCTCTCCATTCACTGAAATACTTGATAATGTTCCCTTGAGAAACAGGGAAATATCATCTTCTGTGTTGTCTGTTTGTTGTCATGCAAGGCCATCTTTTCAGGGCACACAACATCATAATTTAACAGCCCATGAGGACGGGCAGCTGGTTATGTATCCAGACCATGAGCACCAAGTGGATAAAAGCCTAATATCTCTTGTCAAGTCAGATAAGCCAGGTTTACACATAAGAGACCTTCATGGTCGGTGGGTTCCTGTGGATGTTGATCTTGGTCCTCAAGAAGCCATTGTATACCCTGGTCTTGCCCTCTACCAGGCAACTGCAGGCTATGTCAACCCAGCACTGCTCAGAACAGAGTTTAATAGCATGCAGGGTAGCATGTATGGACGCTGTTCTTTGGCTTTTAAACTTATGCCAAAATCCATGACCAGTCTCAATTGTTCGGAGATGAGAGCAGCTGGTCATGGTGTTGAAGCTCAATTTCAGCTACCAATACCAGTGGATGATTTCATGCAGAGATCACATCCTACCGACCAGCTTTTTAACAGACATAATTTCCAGAGTTTCAGTTTCCCTACAGCGCAAGATGGTATGCAGCGCTCCCATAATGTTCCTGTTTTGGGTTTTCAACTCGCAAATTAGTATAGTTGTTAAAATGCATTAGAATTTATTGCACAAACCTTATGCTGTGGATGGCATGTGATCCTTGTCTTTCTGATTTAGTTAGGCTCTGCGCAAGGTGCGGACAAAACTTTCTGCTTAGGAATTGCGTAGTTTCTTAGAATAGTATTGATTGGTGGAGCAAAAATTGTGATTTTTAATTGCCTTCTTCTGTTGTGTTGCATAGTTATTTGTTTTCTGTTGTGAGCTCCATCCTGCATCAAGTTTTTGTTTTCTTTGGGATAAGAAGAAAGTAAATGCCATTTGACAAGTGTAGAGTTTTTGAAATCAGCATCCCACTGTTTGGTCAATAAAGGTTTGTTATGGCTGGTCCTGATAATATGTTCTGTCCATTTCTGTTTGTTGGCTCATCTTCATTTTGGATGTTCACCTTTCTTTTTTTGTTCAAATAGTCCTTAGTGAGTAGTTTTTAACAGCAGGTCCTTGGATCGATGACATGCTGGTACAGGATCTGTGAAGACCTTGATGAAGAGGAGGAAGAATAATTCAAGATGCAAACCTCTACCACCTTCAAAGAGACTAAGGCTTGAGGCCCAGAGGGTTCTGAAAGAAAGAGTTCAGGACATTGCTGATAAAAAGGGTATCAAGTTAAGATTCTGCAACCTGAAAGAGTGTGAGAATCACATTCATGCCCTAGATAGCCCATGTGCAAACATAAGAATGGAGATTGGATGGCCTCCTGGAGTGCCATTTGTTCATCCCCATGATTTACCAAATAAGGCAAAGATTAGTTTTCTTGAAGCTTACGAGCCCGGTGCTACTCACGATATGGAGTTGAGTTTCACAGACCCTGGACAAGGCAGTCAACATACGTCCAGCTGTAATTGTAATTCTCCTCTTATATCTAATTAACCCTCTATGGTTCATATCAGATGTCGTTCTAGGCGTAACATAAGCAAGGCTGCATGTGCTTGCACGAATCCACACGCATGCACATAAATTTTGTATGTTATATACTTGCAGCAGACATTGTAGAGAGGGAGGAATGTTCCTATACAACACACGTGTTTATGCTGTCTCTTAAAGACATGTCTTCATTCTCTGTTTGCAGGAATCAGTTTCAACTGTTTTAAATAGGTGGCAACCATTGATCAGCTCATGACTGAGACTGGCTTGGATGATCTCTATAATTGCCTTGTATGGACCATTTAACCAGCCTTCATTCAGGTTTTGACGCTACAGTGGTTCTCCAAAACTGTATGAAAACCGTATGAGATGAGAGCATTTGAGCTACAATCACTGAGGATATGTGAGATACAGGTTAGTTGGCTTGGATCGTTGTGTGTCTAAGTTGATAAGATCGTGGTATTGTTGTGTTGAGATCTACTTGACCACGGTTAGTAGTTGGTTCGGATCCGTACACATTACCATTAGAGTTGAAATCAGATGTATACCTGCTGGTCCTTGTAATGCTTCTATACGAATATAACTAAACAATCACTGTCATACAATTCAATGTCGTTCTTTCAATCAGCTGAAAGATAAACTTTCTGTTTCTGAATTTGTTCAGTGATCCTGTGAATGTTTAAACTCCCAGGAAACCTTAGTTTGGTATCCTTCATTTTATTTGTCATCGATAAACATTAGAACTCATTGGGATTGAGGAGGAAAGAAGCTTCCTTGAAGAATAAAAACTGCTATTATGGTTGGCTATACGTTCATTTTTTCATGTTATCCAAACCACATGGCTTTCACATATACTGCTTTGAGGACACCCTGCAGCAACGGAAGCCAAAAGAGATACTTTAAGGATGTTGACACCACCCCCCCTCTTACTCCATTACAAATTTGTGACAGGATGTCTTCAGCAAGGACTGCTCGCAGAAGTTTCGATTCCACCCATCAGCCTCTGCGTGTCTATCAAGCAAAGCACAAACAGGCAGAGGTGAAATTTGCCTCCTTTGCCAACCAAACACCACAGCCATGTGGAGATGGTTAAAAGCAGTTAGATCCTTGAGTACAACTTATTTCATCTGCCAAATGGAGGTTGGTTCTCAAAAGGAAGCTCAATTGGTGTTGCATTACCATAGAATTCTTCCAAGTTGTAGAACGCTCTCTGCGGAGGAAGAAATATGTGGATTACTACATCACCTGGAACAACATACAGGTTAAATTACATCAATGAAAAACAAGAAATTTCTCATAGTGAAAATACACAAGCCCAACCACCAGCCAAAAATCTATCAAGAGAAGAAAAGTCTCTGGATTACCAATACCAGAAGTACCCTAAATACTAATATTTCAGGAAAAAATAAAAAGCCACGGGAATCAGTTGACCAGGACACGACAACCTCTTCAATTTTGTACTCAAATTGAGGATATGGCTATGTTCATAACCGTGAAACTCTTTTTTTTTAGTTTGTTTCTTTGTTGAGTTAATTTCATATAAAAAGAAGCCACTGGTATTGTTATTCAAGAACTCACCGAAGTCCAACAGGGTCCATGAGTTGGGTTTCGTGTCCCCAGATGGAACTTTTCCATACTTCTTTTCAGCAAGATCCCTCATTCTGGAACTACAAGGGGAGATAACATCATCTGAGGAATTGCTCCAAATATTGACATCTTTAATCTTATATAAACCAGATGTAAAAAGATAAACGACATGAATAGAAGTTAATACTTGATAGCATCAATCTGAGGACGTGAAAATGCTGTTGCAATGATAAAAAATCTAGTCCAGTACACAAGAGGCTTTACGAAGAGGACCCTTATATCTGAAGCCTTAACATCACTTGCAACCTTGGCCATTTCAACAGCAACTAGAACAGAAGAAAAGAAGCAGGACATTGTCAATCAGAGGCGCGCTACATGAAAATGGAAGGATTATATGTAGATTACCTAGGCCTGTGTGCATAACTGCAATATGTGTGTCTTGTTCAGAAAAGAACCCAGTGAACTTCAGAAGCACACAAATCATTTACAAAAAAGATAAAAGAACAAAAAACACGAAAGTCCAAAGAGAACTGAAAGACATCACATCACAACTAGCTGAATGACACCAACTCAGCCAAAACTTCGCAGAAGTTGACAGACATGCATGTCTTGTTATAATGAAATCGTTTTCTAAGCATAAAAACTACTTTTCATTTTCAAATTTCTTAAAAACATGATTGCCCACATTAAAGTACCTTCAAGCACATAAAGAATGCCTGTTAGCAGCACTTGTGAAAAAAGCAGAACAGCGTTGGTTTGGAGCAATGTACCATGTCAAAGATGGCAAGAAATATTTTAATATTTTAATGAAACAATGATGTAATTAAATGATATGATAGAAAAGTAAAAGCAACAACAAGGGTCCTTTAGCAGCGCTGAACAAACTAACATCATTACAATAATTGTAATCAGTACTTGGAAAATACAGCACAATAGTACAAAATTAGATATCCAAGAATAAGATACCTGATATCAGCCAAAACACACATGCAAAGCTGGAAAACTATGTGCAGACAGATAATTACTATATTTACATAAAACATAGGCAGTAACCATGATTTTAAATATGGGTGTAATGAACTTACACGACAAGCTTTCAGCATCATCATCAACCTCTGCGGTAGGAGGTTTATTGTCATTGCTCCTAAAGACTACTTTTCCATATTTATTGAACAAGTCATCAAACATCTCATCTGTATCTTCTACATTCTGCAAAGATATCAATCATGTCAGGAACATTGCCTCAAAGGTATTGGAAGCACTCACCCTAACATCCAACAAGCAGATAGATAATTAAGCATTAATCAAAAGAATCTTCCAATTCCAGCCATCACTACAGTAGCATGTAGTCAAAACAAAATGAGAAAAAATTTCTTTCAGCGTCCATGACCATGTAAACAATTCAATTTCTAGTGATAGTAAGAATTCCCTAACCTAATGAATATCAATTCCTTTGGACTCCAATAAGAAGCTGAAATCTCTCACTCTGTCTGGCATCTTATGCTTGTGATGTAGAATGCCTTAAAAACACAAGAAGAATGGAAACAACAGAAGCAAAAACATGGTACTAGATCTCATTCTGACTAATCAAAATCACAAAACTTGAGGAAGGGCTCCAGCATTTAACAGGGAAAAAAAATGAATGAAAGAAAGAAAAGAAACCCCATGCACTAGATTCAATGAAGGAAATAACATTTGATTTGTTTTTCACATCTCTAGTTTTATTTATGCCGGAATGTGTTTTACATAGAACAGTCATCCTCAAATTACTAGTAAGCAATAAATCAGTACCCTAGAGTTTGACCATTAAAAAGCCAAAAACCTAAAGTGCAAAAAAGATGCATAAAACTGAAAATAATATTGTGACATGAAAATACAGTAACCGCATAAAACCAGCCCCACAGGTTTATGACATTAACAAGGGCAGATAACTAAGAAAAAGAGAGCAAGCATTTCTAGAATCTAACCAGGATTCATCACATTTAAAGGAAACAGCAGAACTGGAATCTATCAGACAAACTGCAAATCACCAAACGAATGTGAATCTCACCGGCAGCACAATGTGGAGATACAGGTTTCGTATGTTTAAATTGGTAACCGACACATTCATCCACTTTGTGTATTCTTCTATATGCACAAGCATGGTTAAGGTTTAACATATTTTTAGAGGAAGAACAAAATCAAATGTGAGTTGTGAGGGATTGATTACAAATTAAAGAGTCATGTGCTCTCAAGTAGCAAAACATTAGATGAGATGGTGGATCATGCTTGGACTAAAGTCTTGATTAAGCACATATCAACTATTTTGACCTTAAAAGTGCAAATTAGATTTCCGATAGCTTCTCCCAAAATTCAAAAGAATCATTTCAAGGAAATTATGAGATTCTTAGGCTTACAACCAGAGGTAAGACATGAGACAAAAAGAGCAACCATTTCTTCCAAAATGTAGGAGGAGACAACCACTCAAACTCAGCGTGGTCTCTTCACAAAAGTCAACACAAAAATAAAATCTACTTCATAAAGAAGTTCAGAAGCACAATTCTTTTACTCATTAAATCTCATTGCCAAGCTTCTTCATACATTCCCACATCAAGCAAGTCAAAAAAATTGGCAAGAAGGAAGAAGAATTTCAAAACTTTCCCAACCTGAACAATTTGTTTGATGGTATCACATAGACTCTCGCGACAAGAACTGGGAATTTCAGGAATGACACAAAACACAAGTCAAGCAGTACATATGACAACAAAACTACAATAGAACGTGTGATTCAAATACAAAGTCTCAAACTTTCAAACGCTTTCTTCAATTTTACAAGCACCCAATTAAAAAATATCATGATCAAGTTCAACAAAAGAAAAAAAACCAAAGTACAAAACAACAAAAGATCATAAACTTCAGTTTTCACATTCTAAAGTTTCCAACAGTAACAGTACATCAAACAAAAGCCAACAAGAAATGAAACACCTTACCGAGAGAAAGCTGTCATCAGAATCTTTACGAAGTGCTAAACTTTGCTTGAAACACAATTTCTCGGTTCTGGATTCTTGCCAAAAGCACTTGTAATAATGAGGTAATTGGTGCCTACACAGGCATAACCAGCCAGAATGCTTTCTGGGTTTTTGAGAAAGCCTAGTTTCAACACGCCCCAGCTGCTGAAAATCACCGGAGAAGCGAGTTCCGGCACCTGCACCAGTTATAGATAAGGCGATGGACACTGCCATTTATGGTTTAGATATCAGAAGAAGATAAAAACAAAAAAGAAAAAATAAAGAGAGAGGGAGGATGAGATAACTGAAGGAGGAAGATACAAACCCCATAAGCTTCAAATGGATTTACGGCCTTTTTGGACGAATTACAAATCACTCCTCCAATTTTCACTTGATTTCATGTTAGTCTCCAATAATTAAAAATCTTGCTCTATATAGTTTGATTCTTGTCCAGCGGGTTCAAACTTCATACCTTGTGTTTGGTTCTTGTCACGCTATGATAACTTTTATTTTCCCTTCGTGGAATAACTTGATTTCATTGAATGGAAGAGGTAAATTTAGTTTAATCAGTTAATCTAAATATTTTCAATATTTTAAGTTGAAGTACATTGTTTAATATTTATTTAACAATATGAATACATGTATGCATGCGCGTGTTCTATTGTCCCATTCACTTTATTATAAATAACATTTAAAAATAAAAATAACATAAGGATCTTCATTATTCTACTATAATTAGTGATTATCATAATAATAAATATTTAGTGGAATTTTCGTCAAGAACATTGAATTTGATAATTTTATTTTTTAATTTTGGTGGACTGCGATCATTCAACACTTATATATTTAGATGTATATATGAAAAATAAAACCTTTTGAAAATTAAAAAGAAGAAGAAGAAGAATATATACAAAGCTATCACTAGTTTATAGTAGTTAATTTACCCATTTTTCTAATAAGAAAATTATTCATAACTGTAATCAATATAGAACTCAAACAAGCAATTGTATAAGCCCTTTTAAAATGCAGAATTGACATTGATCCTGTTGGAAGGCGATGCAGAATGGAGACTGTGCAGCCGTGCAGGTTCTATCTAGCTAGTAAACCTTTAAATTAAAAACATGTACATTAAATGGTGGCCTATATTATCCGTGTATATGTTTCTTGTGTTGGGAAAAACAAAATGCTTGTTCTTTGATTAGCATAGAGATTCTCAAGCCTCGTAGCTTTTCATGAAGCTCATCATGAGCAAGACACTTTTGGGGCCACTTGGTAAGGATAGCATACTGTACTAGTTTTGAGAAAAACGCCAGAGATCAGTGGGTCTTGTTCTCTTGTGTTTGTTCTAAGGGAATCCTTTTATGTTGATTTTACATTGCATTGTGATTGTGACAATGCCATGCCGACGACCATAAATATTAAACCATGCCCGAGCTAGCTTTCTAGGTAAATCGATCTCGATGTGGGATTTCGTGCATGGATTTTAAAATAAATCATGTGGAAGTTAACTGACAAAACCTAATTGACTTAACATATTTATATGTAATTCAATAAAAATTAAGTTTTATTTTTTTTATTTTTTTAAAACAATATTTTTTTCTAAAATATATCTATTAAAATAATATTTTTTAAAATTAACCATAGATAATTTACCCGGTTAACAATTTGTGTTTTAATTTTTAGCAAGGAATTCTCTCACATGAATTATGCTTGCATAGATATGGGCTTAAGTCATGCTTCCACATTAAAAAAAATGTGCGGCTTCATAATCGTATTGATGCATAACTGAATTGAAATGAAATTAATTTTTGTATAAAATAATTGGTATATGATTTCCACTCTTTTACCATCATCAAGTTCAACACGAGGAAAATAAACTTTACCAAGAGTCTCAAAGTTTGAACAATTACTAGTGATATCATAATCATAACCATTATCTAGATACCATCTTGTAGCAAGGCTTGTAGCCCAGCAGTTTTAGTAGGGTTTTTTTATCCTTGCATCCTGACTTTAGGCTCTAACATGTAGGTTTGTCGTCATCATAATATTTTATTTATTTATTAGATTTATATGATATTTAGTAGATTTGAAAATTAGCTGTGATTGGTGTAAGTTGGCTTGAATATCTCGAATTATATATATATATATAAAAAATATCATATTTTTTTTATTCTGTGGTCTGAATTCATGGAAGAATAAAATAATTCATCTTCATCATTTGAAAATTTTCTTATATTGATCTCTCCGCTACCATTTATCTATTCCTTGTGCCAACAATTTTTGTCAGCATAAAAGGAATTTTTGCATCTGGTACATTTAAAAAAATAGTCTCCAGTTTCATTACCAGCTTTTTTTGTAAATAGTACATTAAGAATTGGAGCTCCCTCATTGTTGGAAATCTGTTCTTCCTCTGCCTCAACTTCTACCTTCTACTACAATTATGACTTCCACTTGTTTTCCATGTGTTTCTTTTCTGAAAAACAATCTTTCTTCTCTCTAATTTTGATGAAATTTAATTTTTTTATATAAAAAAATAATTTAATTTAAAATATTTACCTAATGATTGCTTGCTATACTGCTTTATTCTTTGTTCATGTGCTTCCTATCAATTCATAAATCATAAGCCTCGATAATTTTTTTTCTCTCTTCAATAACAGTAATTATATACTAAAATTTTTATGGCAAACTTTTGAAAATCTTCTCTACAACTCTTTTATCAGAAACATTGTCACCCAATTTTTTATTTGATTGATGATTTCAATGGTTCTTGAAAAGAAATCTTTAACAAACTCACTATCCTTCAATGTAAGATTTTCAAATTCTCTTAGTAGATTCTGCAGTCGTATGGAGATAGCTTGCTAAGAACCCTGTGATTCATTTTTCAAAATCTCCGATGCTTCTATTGCCTTCTTAATATAGAAAATTCTGGGATAGATTGATTTGTTTATTCTCTGCTGAATTATTCTTAAGGCTGTTGCATTTCTTTGCATATTCTACTCATATTCTTTTGCATTTTGTTCTGTCCAGGATGCAACAGATCCTGTTTGGGCTGGTTCTTCATATCCCTCATCAAATAATGTCCATAAATATTGTGAAATGAAGATGGTGTCTATATGAGAACTCTAGTATTCATAACGTTGATCTCCATAAAAGATAGGAATCTAAGTTGCTGTATAGAAGAAAATAGAGATACTTGATGAAGAAGCCATTTAAAAAACCTAGCTCTGATATCAAATATGTTGGAAACAGATTGCAGAAACATAATTGAAGAAGATTTTTGCATGAAATATTTGGTAGAGGTACAACTCAATACCATAAATGTTTTTATTATTTTTGTTATGATCATCCAATACTGGATAGAGAAGGTCTCTCTATAACAGAGACTAATTTAATAAAAACTAGGAGGACATAAACTTCAATCACGCTTCAAATTATAAATGACACTTTAACAGTGTTATCTATGAAACCAATAATCTCGAACTAGCTAGCTGCACTGGCTCAATGAGCACTGAAGTAATGTAATTTCTCACTTTTCCATTGGCATTTGTGTACCCATCTCCATCTTTGTACATGACATCCATCACCCGGGCAAGGTTGAGAACTCGAGTGAGGAGGGGTATCGGCACATGGTCTTTAGGAATGATTAACAACTCTTCGTTGATGTCTTTCCATGCTTCCACAACTTGCCTGCGTAGTTCATCATATGCTTGTTCCTCTGCAACTTCATGCTGGTTCAAGTAACACTCTATTGCTGAGGCAACATGACCTCTCTCTTGTTCAAACTGCAAAGAGTTGGATTCAATAGAAATTAGTCGGAGATCGATCCAATATATTAGAAAGAAATCACAAAAAACATACCTTGTGGGATACAATGTCATCCATGAGCCTGGCTATGACGGACGCAGCTTTAACAATCTTAGGATCCTTGTTTAGCCATTCAAAGGCATCTTTTGTTACAATATCTCCCATCCCAACAAAAGATATGCATGTGAGCAAGGGATAGCCTGAGGAAATCAATGAGATGCGCATGTACTCATCCATTGTTGGCATGTAATTTTCATGGAGCCATCTTGTTTCAACAAAATAGGCTTGAACTTGTTTCTTCATCTGAAACATACAAGAAGAATACTACTATGATAAAATTAACTATAAAAAGTTTGTTATGTATATATATATATATATATATTTTCTATGCCATTTAAGACAATTTCCATTGATTGAAATGTCACCATAAGGTGGAAAAGAAGAAGAGGAGGAGGTTGCTATTGATTAATCATGCAAACAATTTCTGATTGCTTCTAAAATTCAAAGTTTTTTTTTCCAGTGAATTAATTTATAATAAGTTTTTCCAATAAGTTTTAAACTAGTTAAGAGTTGACTTGACAGTATACGTACTGCTTCTTTCGCATAGTCAACCCTGTACGATCTTCCTTGCTCGGCCAACCCCGTCTCAATTTCTTTGTAAACATCATAGAGTTGTTTGTAAAAAAACTTCATATATTCTGGGAGATGATCGATGTTGCTGATATCCCACCTGAAAGATATAAGTAATTATGATTAATTAACGGATTTCATATCCTATTGTGAATACCATCAAAGAATTTTATGCATACGAGTATGATTTCATGTATATTAATTAATTAATTGATAACTTCATGTATACTAGCTATTTTTGTGAACCAAACCTCTCAATTGCATCTGTGAAGAGTACAAGTTCTTCCATTGTACCATATACATCATATACATCATCCATCACTGATGTCATGGCAATTACTTTAGTCATAATTGTTCTTGTGAAAGAGTATTGAGGCTCAAAGCACACTCCCAATATCCAGAAGTAGCATTCTACAAGTCTGTCTCTTGCAAATGGTAGCTTTTTTGAAAGGTCCACCTTTTTCCACCACCTAAATGACAAAAACAAATAAAAAATAAAAAATAAAAAATAAAACACTTGTAGTTAATTAAATTCAATATAATAAATTTATAATTATTATATAATAACTAATTAGAGATCTAACATTCAAAAAACTAATTTGTGATATCTGCAAGTTCCTTTTGGTGCATATTCTGGAGGAAGTTGAAATTTAGCTTTGCAAATTTGAGTAGAACTTCACTATGTGAAGCTTCTTGCTCATAGCTAGAGATGTAACGCTTTGCCCCTAGCCATGGTAGGTCCTTGTGGATGGGTTGATCTAAGGCATGCCTTAGCTTTACCAAAAGTGGAGGGCACATGGCTGTTGTTATTGATTTGAGATGAGTGGTAGCAAAGGTAAGTGCTTCCTCTAGAATATCTTCTCCGTGAACCCTGAGGTGTGTAGCTTCATACAAGCTTAGCATTCCTTGAATATCATTAGTTAGGCAAACCTGAAAGTTCCCTTCAGTATCCTTGAACTTCTTGAAGACATCTATGTGTGTGTGTGTGTATATATATATGCACCATATGACCACTTTCATCATTTCGTTCCTTATTTGTGAAAAAATACGGAAAATTTTGATTTTCAAAAGATTTAATGGACAAAAAGGAGAAAAATTAGAAGTTATCTCGGGAGAAGCGATATGTACCACATGAAACATGGTGCCCTCGCTGTCTAAGTAATCGAAATCGAAGAGCAACCATTTGAAGGTCATGATCATGGACATTGTCGTCACCACTACCTTGACAGTACAAGTCACACAACATTTGATCAATATCACTTTCAAAGATGTAAGATACTCCCAAACGTTGGATTACATCGATAAAGTTCAGTTGCTGTGAAAGCTTGTTGGTAGCAGCATATAGCATTTCCTTCACCTCCTCCTTCAGCCTATAAAATTCTTGCTCAAAATGATCATCAAACTGTGAAGAAAATTAAATCGCACAGGTATCATATATAATACTAATTTGTAAGGGAGTTGATATGCATATTGACATGGATAAACCCCGCAATCTATAGATAGAAGACAAGCAATTAGAAAATTAGCCTTAGTATTCGTTGTTCGATGGACATATTAAGGAGTTGTATTACCATGATGGAGAATAAATTGGCTACCATATATAATAGAGAATTATATACGCACATATATTACATTTACCATGGAGTTGAAAGTGTGGCAAACAAAATAATCACCCCAGATGCTCGGATGGAAATTTGCAGAGCGTCGAGTGACATCTGGTATGGCATCTCGAATTGAGTTTGGAGCAGCTGAAACATGAGAAGACATCTCTGTGGTGATAGCTGGGGCTTAGTAAGATACAGTATCAAGACAAAAGTATATTAACTCAATTGGCTTAAAGCTTCGTGCTTTCAAGGGGAGGCTGTGAGTACAAGCGCTGTCACCTTGTGGTATTTATAGAGAAATTCAAGCAGACAATTGAAGCGAAATTAGAAGATCAAAAGTGCTGCTCGATCCTGGAATTAATTACCACATGCCAATGCCAACTACCTTATGTGATTTGATCTTAGAAAATAATATAGGGTTAATTAAGAGATATGCTTAATTACTCCTTGACTTCCTCCGGAATTTAAATCTTAAAAAAGTTATTTTCCAACGCCAAAATAAAAAAGAGTGCAGACATTGCTGCTTGCTAAACTATCAAAGAAAAATTAACATTATATAACGAAAATGTAATATATGTGTTTGATAAAATAAAATTGAGAATCATTTATGAGAAAAAAGCCTTTTTAAGCGAGAAAAAAGCCAATTAGAACCAATAAAAAAATTAAAAGATTTAGAATAAAAATGAGTTATTAAATGCTTTTGAAAAGTAAACACTCGAATAACTTTTTAAGTTTAAAAGGTTGGAAATGATGAAAAAGTGGTCAAACTACAAGTTGTTTGCATCTTTTTTTTTTTGTGTTATAGTCAAAACGATATTGTTTTGTACCAAAACAAATCATTTTGATCAAAACATACTATTTCATTTAAATAAAACAGTGCAATTTTGATATCTTTGGGATTTTAATTAGGGATTTGACTAAAATTCAATTTAATCCTTTGTCTTTTAATTTCTTTTAATTACACCTCTAATTAATTTCAAACTTTTAATTTCATGCAATTTACTCTTGCCAAACTCAAAATCAACCTTGAAATTCAATGCCTTTTCATTTTGGTATTTGGTTTTGGGTTTATGTAAATTGATCCAAAATTGAAGTTAAGATAATTGAGAGATAGTCTTTGTATTAATTTATGGTGATTGTCATGGAGAGCAACCATCTTTTGTATTTATACCCTTAGGGTTGTGTACAATATAATGATGGAATGTAATGATGGAATGTATTACACATGTTAATTATTTCTACATAAGAGTATTTACATATATATGGTCTTTTTTCTTAATACACCCCGTCAAGCTGAAGGTGGAGACTCTATCCGAAGGTAGGATTGAAAGTAAGCAAACAAGATTGGAGGAAGAGGTTTGGTAAGAACATAAGTTAGTTAATCCTTGGAAGAAATGAACCGCACCTAAATTTCACGCTTAGCAACGTGATCACGGACAAAGTGTTAATCAACTTCAACATATTTAATACAAGCGTGAAACATTGGATTGACAGATAAGAAAGTGGCCTTTAAATTATCACACCATAATGTAGTTGTAGATGAAGAAGGTACCTGAAGTTCTGACAATAATGAGCGAATCCATAAAATTTTAGCAGTACCATTAGCCAAGGCTTTGTATTCTACTCCAATAGAAGACTTCGTATCAACAGTGCGTTATTTCCTGAATTTCCATGAAATAGGAGTAGAACTAAGGTACATAAGGTAACCACCTGTGTATTTTCGATCATCAATACTGTCAGCCCAATCAACATCTGTGAAACCATGAACAAATAAGAGAGAATCCCAAGTAATATGCAAACCATAGGTTGTTGTAGCTTGGTAACGTAGGATACGTTTAACAGCAGATCAATGATCCTCAGTGGGGGCATGTATAAATTGACATACCTTGTTGATTGCATAATAGATATTAAGTCTAATAGAGGTAAGATATTGTAATGCCCTAACAATTTGGTGATACTGTATGGGATCAGAGTAAAGAGTAACAAGCACGAATCCTAATTTAGAAAAGGTAGATAAAGGAGTATCAAGTGGTTTGTAAGAAGCCATACATGGTCATTAGATGATATTAAATGCATATTTCTGTTGGCTTAATAAGATACCCATAGCAGTGGATTTAACTTCAATGCCCAATAAGAAATGAATAGAACCTAAATTCTGAAGCTTAAATTCTGATTGCAACAAAGTAATCAATCTATGAAGCACATCTGAGTTACTTCCGGTTAAAATATCATCAACATATATAAACAAGTAAATCATGGCTTCATTGAGAGAGAGAATAAATAGAGAAGTATCACCTTTGGATGCCTGAAATCCAATGGAGATTAAAAACTCACTTAACTAGTTGTACCAAGCACAAGGGGCATGTTTCAAGCCGTACAAAGATTTATGAAGATGACATACATGAGATGGGAGTGTAGGATCAACAAACCGAGGTGGTTGTGCTATGTATACCTCTTTCTGAAAAATACCATTCAGGAAAGCATTATGAACATCCAAATGATGAATGTTCCAACCATATAAGACAACAATGTTAAGCACAAGGCGAACTGTTGTGGGTTTAATCACCAAATTGAACATCTATAAATAATCATTCCCCTCTTGCTGAGTGAAGTTATAGGTAACCAACTTGACACGACCAAAAGATTAATGTCTTCTCCCAAATGCAGAAGTGTCAAAGTAATAAATAACTCGGCAAGACGGGGGTTGTACCACAAGGAGGTGAACTATATAAAATTGTAAACAATAATGAAAAAGGAGCTGAAGAGAATTCTTGAGATGTGATATTGATGTAAGGATTAAACAAAGATAAAATAATTATCAAGGTTAGAGGATCTACTAATGGTATTTTATAAACTCCTTTTACTATTCAACTAGAAACCACACATAAATGAGGTTCCAATCAGATTATAAATTGTTAACATGATTACATTAGTTATCTTATTCGAATAATGCTAATACTTGTAAATGTTATAAGGTATTCATGATGCTAACTTATGTTAACAACAAATCAAGTTTCTTTCATGGCACAAGTATCGGTTATAGAATATGGTTGAACTATGAAAATACTAAGTATTTATTGTACCATGAGTATACAACATAAATCTAAATTAATTATTTAACAAGTAAAGTATTAAAAGTGAATAAGATAACAAATACAAAACATGTTAATATCAAACATTAAACTCCATATTGAGTTTATACTATATTTATTCTTACATCATTAGTGTGACCTTTTTACCTTGACATGATAAACTTAACTAAATATAATGAAAGAGAGAAACATAAATAAATAAGATAAGAGTATATAAGTTAACTAAATAAATGAAAGGAAATGAAAAGCATAAACGAGAGATTAATGAAAGCAAAACTTAAACAACCCACCTCCCATACCCTTTTTGTATAAATCTTCAGGATTAAAACTAATGCAAAATTAATTCAAAATAATACCAAAATTACTTGCTTTTTCATTTTTAACCCTTAAATACATTTCATTAAAATAAAATAAAACTTGACAATTTTTCCTAAAAAAGGAGACATCATTCACCTTTTAAAAAATAACATTGTTCAGGTAGAGGAAGTTCATTGATAAGATAATTTATTCATGAGGTGGTAAGAAATATTCTTTCGAGGTTAAAAAATTATTTTACATTTGACCCCAACTAAGGCCAAACCCAAAAACGCGTATGGCATAAGCCCCAAACCCATATGATTAGTAATTCAAAATGTATTTTTATCAAGGTTTTATATTATCGTATTGCACTTAAAGTATCATTAAATTCCCTAACTTAAACATATTTTATAATAACAAGTCTGATAATATAAGATATCTTTAATTTATGGTAAATACTTATTTTGAATGCAAGCATATCTCACACTTTAAAGAATTGATTGATGTGTTTAACTATTGTAAGTGAAAAGACAAAAAAAGGGCTAAACTTGAAGAAGAAATGCTGGTTCAATTCAAATTGGAACACCATTTGGTTATTGGATCATAACTGAAGCTGTAGAATTTCGATTTAGGTCTAGTTTATATAAATAGAAAGCTAATACATGGGTTTAAAACTTTCATGAGAGTCCAAGATTCAAAAGGGTCAATTTCAAGTTCAAATTATAACAATAAAAGAAAAGTCGGAATCTGTCCTACAGCCTAGACACTATTCAACCCATATCTCGAGTTCTAGAAGTCTAAATGACCTTATTCTTATTTTGTTAAAAAGCTGAGACAAATGCCCAAAACTTTTATGAAAACTATATATTCAAATTATGATATTAACAATGATATTTTGTTCAGACAAAAATATATTGATTGTCACCAAGTCAAAAGGTGGCCACCCACTAAATAATTAGTCATTAAATTAATAGTTTTGAATTTTAACCTACAAAAGAAGGTATTTGCCATATATTTAGGTATCTTAGTTTGCAGATCAAGATTATGCTCTTTGTTTCTTTCTTTATATTTTTGTAATGTTTAAGTTTTATTTCATATTATATTTTTCTTCATCCCTTGTTTATGTTTTTCATTTCCTTTACTATACTTATGTTCTTATGTTATCTATTTATGTTTCTTGTCTTCATTATATTTGGTTAAGTTTATTATATTAAGGTGAAAATATTACACTAATAGTGTAAGAATAAGTATAGTGTAAAGTCAACATGAACTTTAATGTTTGATATTAATATGTTTTATATTTGTTATTTTCCTCACTCTTAATACCTTGCTTATTAAATGGTTAACTAGACTTATATTGAACAACCCTTGGTACAATAAATACTTGATCCTTTCATAGCCAACTATATCGTATAATCGGCACTCAAGCTATTAAAGAAACTTGATTTGTTGTTAATATAAGTTATCACCATGAATACCTTATAATATTTATAAGTATTGACATTACTTGAATATGATAATTAATATAATCATGTTAACACTTTTTAATTCGATTGGAATCTCCTTTGTATATGATTTCCAGTTGAGTAATAAAAAGAGTTTATACTATACTTATTTGAAATACCATTAGTGGATCCTCTAATCTTGACAATTATTTTATCTTTTTTAAAATCCTTATATCATTATCACATCTCAAAACTCTCTTTAAATCTTTTCTTTTATTTATAATTTCATATAGTTCATCTTTCTGTGGTTCGACCTCGGTTTTACTAGGTTATTTTTTACTTCGACACTCCTACACTTAGAATAAGATATCAATCTTTTAATCTTACCATCACATAACTGAGGATCTCTCCTCTCTAAATGTTTTGGTGCTCTATGTTGCAGGGGCGACAACGTTGGATGGCTAACTCACTAAAAAAATAGGCCTTAATAAGATGTGTGTTGATGGGAAGAAAAAGATTTTGGATTTAATCATAAAATTATGATTAAGGTTTAAGAATCACCACCTAGTATTATGGATACTAGAAAACTTGTGGTCTGCGAGAGTCTAAGTAAAAGATTGGTTATGCAAAGAGAAGACGCACCAACATTGGTGCACTCTACCTAAGATAAACTGTATTGTTTTTTGATTGTTTTTCTATGTCAAGTTCCTATCCGTTGATGTTTTTCTAAGGTCTAAAGCAAATCTCTTTTCATGAGGAAGTATCTACCTTATTGAATTAAATCTCATTTAGTTTGCACTTTATGTCTTTAATACCTGATGATGTATTTTGTTATATAGTTTTACACTTTGCAAATGTTAAAGTCTACATCTAACTCCTAATATAAAATGAACAAAATGATTAGCAAAGGATCTTTGATATTTTAGCCAAATCATAGCTTACATGAAGGCAGTATAGAGGCCCACAAGGAATGGTTAAGGCATGGTATGACTACCATTATCAAGTACATGCTCAATTCATAGTTGGATGTTTCACATATCTAAATCCCAACTAAAAGTTGTGAGGCAGAATGCTACTTCCCACTTAACTTAAACATAGGTTTATTTGTAAAAAAATAAAATGCATGAGGGAATTAATCCACACTCAATATATTTATGCATGAATAAGAAGTAAAAAAGTGATATCCATTCTTTTGCATTTTAAAACATGAGAAATGCATTTTTTAATGAAAATATGTCTACAAAACTTTTTAATACTATATATTTTAATTCTAATTTTTTTTTTAGATTATGTTTGATTTGGCCATATGCATAAGATTAAAACTTTTTTTGTGTCTTTTTGAAAAGGAAAATTAATTTAAAAGTTTTGAGTTTTTTATGAATTCTTTAATTTTTTTAAGAAATGTTTTGAAGAAAACTAAGTATTTTAATATCAAATATGTATATTTTAGTATAAAAATACAACCTAATGTTATAAGAAATTGGTAGAAAAACACGTGATAAAATCAAAAATATTTTGAAATGCCCTTTGGAATTTTTTTACATATTTTTTAATATATAATATTATATATTATTATTAAATATATGGGTTTGGCTAACCAAGCTATATGGGCAGAGCTCAACCCAAAAAAGGGGTTCAGCAAATCTCGGCCCAACATATCTGTTTCCTTCTCTTTTTTTTCTTTGTTTTTTTGGTCTTGGCCGGACATGGCGCAACCACTTGGGTTAGGCTAAAACTAGTCAAGCCAAGGCCTTAAAAGGTTACTAGCCTGACCGAATAACCATCTTAATTATAATTAACTTTTACATGTGGGGCAAACTCATTCTATATGTAGCAATGGATTTTCATTATAGGAAGGAGAAGAAAAGCTATATAATATAGGGGGAAGTAACTGGTTGGTTGTGTAGAAGGACTATTATGAGGTTGATATTGGCGCCGCTGCTGGCAAGGGAGAGGCTAGCTAGTAATGGTAGAGTTACCTACTATGGTTGTTTATTGGAGCAAAAGAGAACCATAATTGAGAAGAAAAAAGAGAGGTTGGTAGTGATGGTTTCTGTCACTGGACCACAATGGTGCCAAGGAAAGGAGCTAGTTTGTTAGATGGTGAATGCTATTGGTTATACGAGGTGAAGAAGGAGAAGTTTGTATAGGAGAGAGTGAACACTAATGTTGTTGATTCTTGATTGACTATATCTTTCTATTTCCAAGTTGCAGATTCATAAAAAATAACATATTTGGAAAGAAGTAACTTATTTTTTTAGGATTGAAGAGTTGAAAGCCTTTTGATTTATCACTATAGCCAATGAAGATAAGTTTCTCCCCTTTCTTATCAAATTTGTCTTTGTTTTAAGAAGGAATAAAAGCATAAGCAATACTGCCAAAGACTTTAAAATGATTGACATCAGGTTTTCATTTATGTCATACTTTAAATGAAGTTTGATTTCATACTACCTTTATTGGAGATCTATTGAGAATGTAAGCTGTAGTATAGATAACTTCAGCCCAAAACTTATTAGGAAGTCTTTTTCCCTTTAAAATATTTCTTGTTATTTCTTTAATAGTTATATTCTTTTCTTTTCCAACTCTATTCTGTCGAGGACTATATGTAATAATAAGTTGCCTATGAATATCATTCTCTTTGCAATAATCAAGAAAAGGCTTGTAAATAAACTTTTCTCTATAATTTTTCTTTCTTCATCTAAGACCTAATTTGCTTTTCTACAAGAGCTTTGAATTGAAAAAATATAGAGAATGCTTTTGATTTTTTATCAAGAAAATAAATGCATATCATTTTAGAATAATCATCAACAAAGAGTAAGAAATATCCCTTATTACTTATAGATAGAGTTTGAGCATAACCACAAATATCTGTATGAACTAATTCCAAAAATGTACTGGCACTCCAAGCTATCTTTGAAAATAGAAAATGATGTATTTTTCCACACATAACCTTTATAGATTCCAACTTGGTCCTGAATATAAGAAACACTATGAACCACATTCTTTTACTTTAACAATCACAAGCCATTATAATTTAGATGCCCATATTTTATATGGCAAAGATGAGATTTATTAATATGTTCACTTTTTATAGCAACATTATGAAGTGAGTCATGTTTAAAGGAAAACTAGTATAAGAACTCATTTTGAAAACAACTATTCTTTTATTTTTTATTTTTTTTTAAATCTCACATTGTTTTTCATTAAAAATTAGGTTGTAACCTTTTCTTATCATTTGTCCTACACTTAAAATTTTCTAAACAATGTTAGGAGAGTTAAACACACCATGAAAATGTTTTTCATTACCTTTTTCGAGCGAATTGCAACCCCACCTTTTCCTTTGATTTCCACTCTCTTACTGTCACCAAGTTTAGAATGAGAAAAATAACCTTCATCAAGAGTTTCAAAGTTTGATAGTGATATGATGACTACAACCACTAAAAAGATACCATACTTCTTCTATTTTTTGTTCTATATTCTTGTATGAATAAAATAACTGATTTTCATCCTTTGAAAAGTTTGTTATATTAACCTCTTTACTATTACTTGCCTTTTCCTTGTGCGAAAAATTTGTGCCAGTATGGAAGGAATTTTTGCATCTAGTATATTTAAACCTACCTTTTCCTTGTGCCAACAATTTTTGTCAGAATAGGAGGAATTTTTGCATTTAGTATATTTAAAAAAACAATCTCAAGTTTCATTACTAGTTCTTTTACAACTAGTGCAGTAAGAATTGATGCTCCCTCTTTAATGAAAATCTGTTCTTCCTTAACTTTTACCTTTATTTCTGTTATAATTATGACTTTCACTTGCCTTTTCATGTGTTTCTTTTCTGAAAAATGGTCTTTCTCCTTTCTAATCTTAATGAAATCTAGTTATTTTCCTATTAGAAAAATTTGCTTTAATCTAAAATGCCTGTTGTAATGATTGTTTGCTATACTATTTACTCTTTGTTCATAAGCTATAAGGCTTTGTTTATTTGCAGGAAAGTTGTTTCCTTTTGGAAAGTGAATTTCAGGAAAGTGAATTCTAAGAAAAATAAATTCTTGAAAAGTAAAGTATTTTCCGATGTTTGGTAGTGTTGTGGAAAATAAACTGAAAAAAAATTTATTAATATTTTATTTTTCTCAAGTTTATTAAAATAATAAAGAATAAATCTTACAAATTAAAAAGTTAAATAATAATGAAATTGAAAAAAAAATCATAAATTATCTCAAATAAAATAAATAATAATCAAAATAATAAAGATCAACTCTAAAAAAAAAGATGAAGAAATTAAAATAATAATAATTAACATTTCATAAAGTATTTCAAATAAAATAAATAATAATCAAAAGAATGAGGATTAAATTTGATAGAAAAAAATTTCAATAAAAAAATAATAGAAGAAAAACAAATAACAATTATAAAAATGAGGACTAAAGTTAATATAAAAAATTAAATTTTAAGAAATAAAATTGAAAAATAAATATTCAAAACAAAATATATATAGGAATCAAAAGTTTGAGGATCAAATTAGATATAAGCAGCAAATAATGATATTTCTAAATTTTTTACAACTTTCAAAAAGTGTTTTCCTCCAAAGTTTTCAGGAAAATACTTTCCTGAAAATCAAGTCAAATTTTTCTTTAACTGGAAAGTGTTTTTCATTTATCAACTTTCATAATAGCAAACAAACACAAGAAAGTTTGGAAAGTGCTTTCCTGGAAATCACTTTTTGAAAACAAACACAAAAAAGATTGGAAAGTGTTTTCCTGTAAACCACTTTCCAGGAAACAAACACAGCTAAAAAGAAAAATACTTTCCTGAAAATTAAGTTTAAGTTTTTTTATTAAAAAATATTTTCATTGACCAGAAAGTATTTTCCATTAGCCAGAAAGTGTTTTTCGTTGATTGGAAAGTGTTTTTTGTTGACCGGAAAATGTTTTCCGTTGACCAACTTCCTAATAACAAACAAATATAGGAAAGTTTGGAAATTGGTTTCCTAGAAACTGTTTTCCGGGAAACAAACATGGCCTAAGAGATCCCATCAATTCAATCGTAAGCCTTAAAAATCTTTTTTTCTTTAATAACACTAATTACATACTAAAATTTTTATGGCAAACTTTTAAGAATCTTCTCTACAACTCTTTTATCAAAAACATTGTTACCGTAACTTTTTATCTGATTGATGATTTTAGTGGTTCTTAAAAGGAAATCTTTAACAAACTCATTATCCTTCATTGTCAGATTTTTAAATTCTCTCCATAGATTCTACAACTATATGGAGATAGCTTGCTAAGAATCCTAAGATTTATTTTTCAAAATCTATCATACTTCTCTTGCCTTCTTAATTAAGAAAATTCTAGGATAGATTGATTTGCTTACTCCCTATTGAATTATTCTTAAGGTTGTTGCATTTCTTTGCACATTCTGCTTATATTCTTTTTCATTTTCTTCTCTCCATGATGCAATAGATCCTGTTTGGGGTGGTTCTTCATATCCCTCATCAAATAATGCTCATATATCTTGTGAAATGAAGATAGTCTTTATATAACAACTCTAGTATTCAGAATGCTGACCTCCATCAAAGATAGGAATCTAAGTTACTGTATAGAAAGAAAAATAGATACTTTATGAAGAAGTCATTTAACGAAACTAGCTTTAATAGCAAATATGTTGGAAACAAATTACAGAAATATAATTCAAGAACATTTTTGTATGAAATAACTGGTAGAGCTACAACTCAATATCATAAATGTTTTTATTATTTTTGTTTTGATCATCCAATATTGGATAAAAAAGGTCTCTAAATAACATAGACTAATTTAATAAAAACTAGGAGCAAATAAACTTCCTCAATCTAAAGAAAATACAAGAAATTATGATTCATTAAAGCTAATAATTAATGACTTTGAAAATTATAAATTACACTTTAACAATGTTATATATGAAACTAATAAGCTCGGACTAGCTAGAATTTAATCTTCCAACGTGGGATCCAACTTTTTTTGGATTTGAATTTTAGCAAACTAACTTTGTTACAAGAGACATACATTTTAAAACATGTACATAAAGTAAAAATTTATATGTGCTTTTTATTTTGTTTTATGAAGGATTTTGCTCAACACAAAGATGTGTTGATGGGTAAATTAAAGCCTGTTTGGGAGTGTAGTTGTGGTTGCTTTTCAAAGTGTTTTTTGTGCCAAAATGCATCAATATAATGTTTTTTTCATTTTTAAAAAATTATTTTCGAGATCGGCACATCAAAATGATCTAAAGCTTACAAAAAAAATTTGAATTTTTTAGGAATATGGTTTGCACCGCGTTTCCAAATGGTGTTTTAGTTCAATCAATTAATCTAACTATTAAAAATATTGTAGAATTATGTACATTGTTTAACACACACACACACACACAAAAGCCTACGATTTATGTTCCCATTTATTTTATTATAAATGCATTTCAAAATAAAAATAGCATCAATCTATATTCAAAATAATTTAGATTAGTTTCATTATAGTAATTAGTGATTATCATGATAATAAAATATTTAGTGGGATCTTCATCAAGAACATTGATTTTGATATTTTTTAAAAACATTTTGGTGGCCTGCTGTGACTCAACAATTATGTGTCTGGATGTTCATATGTGAAAAATAAATACATAACTTTTTGAAAAGAAGAAGAAGAGTATTTATATAGCTATCACTAATTTTTAATGGTTAATTTACCCATTTTCCATTAAGAAAATTAGTCATAACTGTAATCGAGTTAGAACTCAAACAAACAATTGTACAAGCCTTTTTAAAATGTAGAATTGACATTGATCCTACTAGAAATTATGCATAAGGAGTTTTATTTTGAGTAGGAATCTAAGAGGATTAGAATGATTGTTTTTGTACAACCTTTAACCTCCTTATCTTTAGCCTTTATTAATACAAACAAAAGATTGATGTTTTCTCCCAAATGTAGGAGTGTCAAGGTAATAAATAACTCTGCAAGACAAGGATCAAACCATATGGAGATTAACTATAATAATAATAATAATAATAAGTTAAAGAGGACTTTGAGATGTAAGATTAATATAGGGATTAAACAACGATATAAAAAAATGTCAAAGTTACAAGATCTGCTAATGGTATTTTAAATAAGTATAGTATAAACTCTTTTTATTACTCAACCGAAAACCACACATAAAGGAGGTTTCAATCCAATTATAAATTGTTAACATGATTACATTAATTATCTTATTTGAATAATGTTAATACTTGTAAATAGTTGACATGACGAAAAGATTGATGTCTTCTCCCAAGTGCAGGAGTGTCGAAGTAATAAATAACCCGGCAAGACCGGGGTCGAACCACAGGGAGGTTATTGCACAAATAACAACAATACCACAACAATAATAATAACAATAACAAGAATAATAATAATAATAATAATAATAATAATAATAATAATAATAATAATACTAGTAGTAGTAGTAGTAGTAACAACAATAATAAAGAAAAAGAAGAATATGAGAATTGTGAGATGAAATATTAAAGCAATGATTAAACAATGATAATAACAAATGTCAAGGTTAGAGGTTCCACTAATGGTATGTCAAACAAGTATAGTATAAACTTTTATTATTCAATTGGAAACCACACACAAAGGAGGTTCCAATCAGATTATAGATTGTTAACATGATTACATTAGTCATCTTATTCAATTAATGCTAATACTTGTAAATTTCGTCAAGCATTCATGATTATAACTTATGTTAACAACAAATCAAGTTCCTTTCATAGCTCAGGTGTCGGTTATACCATACAGTATGGGCTATGAAAGTGCCAAGCATTTGTTGTGCCAATTGTTATACAGCATAAATCAAGATTAATCATTTAACAAGCAAAGTATTAAAGAGTGAACAAGATAACAAATATAAAACATGT